>JASDQU010103270.1:191142-223631 GCA_032191745.1 Picea mariana | reverse complement strand
TGTTGGCATGTTTTACAGGCAGCATAGACTTGTCATTGATGGAAAGTACAGTAGTGATGATGGCTTAAGTACAACAGTGAAGATGGAAGGGTCAGAGAGGTGAATGATCGAAAGCAGACGTTGGAATTCTTTAAGGATTCGAGGAGAATAAGCTCAGGAGGAATAACGTTCTTATACGCGCAGGAAGCTCAGGAAAGAGACCGAGAGCTGTCGGATCTAACTCGGAAATCCCAATAGTTGTTGGATCAGGAGAAGCTGCACAGATATTAAGCGTAGGAGTTGGCGTGCAGAAGAAGTGATCTGAGCCATCAGATTGGAAGCAGATACCCGTCAGCCACAGGATCTGCAGAAAGTGCACGGAGGTTAATCCCTAGTGTGTAGAGGAGAAATCCTGGACGAGTCATCGGGATATTGGAGAGAGAATACTAGCCGTCAGATCGAACAGGAGCTGCACACGGTTTATCATCGGGAAAATCCAAGGTGAAATTCTGACGGGATCTAGATCGTCCATTCGTATGGACGCGTGGCAGCTAGGAGGCTTCATCGGAGATTCGGGGATCGGGACTTTGAAATGTCCAATTCACGTGACATTGAAAACCCCGAAATCGCGATATGCGATTTCACGATTTGATCACAGCCGTTAAATCAAGCAGAGATCGGGACCATCCACTTGTAGACAGGAGGCTTCATTGGAGTTTCGAGGATCGGGATTTCAATATGCAAAGAACACAAAGCAACGAAAACCCCAATTTCGCGATATGTGAAATCCCGACTGAATCTGAACCGTCAGATCAACATGTGATCTAGACCGTCGATCTAATTCACGACAGCAATCCACGTCAGCTAGGGACACGTGGCACAACCAGGTAATGACAAGTGGCAGGCAGATTCAACACTTCAGGCACAGGTAAGTCACGAATCAGAGTGACACATGGCAGTATTTAACATGTGTCAAACCACTTGTGATGTCAGCAGAGTATCGGGGATCGGGACTTTGTAATGCCAAATCTCTTGACATAAAGAACTCTGAAATCACGATATGCGATTTCACGATGTAATCACAGCCATTGGATAAGAATGAGATCTGGACCGTTGATTTCCTTCATCGGAGAATTTGGATGATCGGGAATTCTATAGGCATGTGCATGATGACATCGAAAATGTCGAAACCCCGATGAGAGGTTTGACCGAGGTCATGTGTTGACGGTCACATGGACCATTGTGTATCTGGAAGGGGCTAAACCTCGGGAAAGGAGCACATCAGGGATCAGAGAATCGGGTGTTCCGAGTACGTGTGCATCTCGTCACTGAAAACACCGAAACCTCGATAGAGAGACATAAGGTTGTGGTCACGGAGTGAAGGTCACGTTGACCGAGAGCTAAGCTCAAGAGGGCTAGCATATGAAAGGAGCCATCGGGAATCAGAGAATCGCGAGTCCAGAGGACTTGTGAATTTTGACATCGCAAATGCCGAAATCGCGATGAGTGAAATCCCGATTAGATCTGAACCGTTGGATCAAGTATTGATCGGAGGGTTGTTGTTCTTCCCCACACATTAAAACTTTTGTTATGAATCCGTCAAGAGAAATGGACTGATAATGACAAATCAGTTAGCGTTTCAGTTGCTAAGACAGGTGTTCTTGTTTTGGCTGAGAAAAGGCGAAGTGAAACCATCGGTGAGGTGGGTGTAAAAGAAAATGAGACAGACTGTGCATGGAGGGTGATTCTGGAAGAAAAAGAGCTTGTAATTGAAACAGAAAGGATGAGCTCGACTGTTATAGAGAAGACAAAGAGTCTCAACTGCCAGAGAGGCTGAGGAATCTTAGCATAACACCCAGTGATGTTGAACGCGTGTGAAAAGCGCCAGAGAAGCTGAAGAGTTACTATGAGTATCAGGCAGAGCACTCGAGAGGTGGAGAATATGGGCACGGTGTGAGCATGCAGAGGGAGGAACACATTGCATGCACGAGGTGCACAGAAACTATAAGTACAGAGTGCAGAAAAGAGATGGGATTGATGTTGCCACTGCTGTTGGAGTTGTCATGGTAGTTGTGTAGAAGGATCGAAATGTGAGCAAGGAGGCAGAGCGCAGGAGTAGAAATACACAGTAGAGGAAAGTTGCATGGAAAGGATATGACGCAGAGAGCACAAAATAGAGAAGAACAGAAAATGCAAGGGGTGTGTAGAAGACACCGATGCAGACAGAGCAGAGCAGTGTAACAGAACAACGACAAGATTGGTAGGCCATTGAATAACTTTATTTCGCTGTAATGAGGTGTAGTATCAAAGATTTATATTCTAGGGAGGTAGGGAGGTGCTCAGGAGGATTGTTGTCCTCAGAGGTTCAAGTGGGTGCTTGAACACAGGGAGTTGTAGCTTCCATCTGGTTGTAGCCAGAGAAAACAGGGTGGCAGGGTGGTGCAAGGGAGAACTCTTGTTCTCTGTTATACAGGTTGGTGCCTGTATGATTGGAAGTTGGTGCTTCCATCCAGTTGGTGCTAGAAACTCACAGGGAGTTGGTGCTTCCTTCTAGTTGGTTCTAGAGAAACCAGGGAGTTGGTGCTTCCTTCTAGTTGGTGCTAGAGAAACCAGGGAGTTGGTGCTTCCTTCTAGTGGGTGCTAGAGAAAACAGAGAGTTGGTGCTCTCAGCAAGTTGTATCTTGCAAAATAGAGGTTGCAGCCTCATTATGAGTTGGTGATCATATGTATGATAATGTAAAGAATGTAACAATTACTTATCATATAAAGAAAAAGAGGTTTTTACCCTGTATGGGTTTCCTCAGGAAATATCTGTCTCTGTGTTTCTCATATGTGTGACTGATGCTGAAATTGCCATTGTTTATTTCCCTGCATTATTGTGATTATCATTTAGTGTCTCAGCAAAGAGTTTAAAAGAAGCATAATTGTTTAAGCACGATAACAACTGATTCACCCCCCCTCTCAGTTGTCCAACATACCTCTCTCAGGAGTGTTGGTGCTCCCCCTTACACTGTCTGGGAGCGTTATAATGCTCTACTAGCCCTTTTGGGGGAGCGCTAATGGCTTTAGGGAGTATTGGCACCCCCCTAAAGTCTACTAGGGAGCGTTATAACGCTCTGATGGCCCTTTTGAGGGAGCACTGCCTATTCTAGGCAGCAGCTGGTTTGTTGATATGAATGAGGGGAGGATCCCTTCAATCCCTGAACACAGTTGGATTCGAATCCCTATTCAAGCCATGATCTTAGGGAATATCCCAAACTCAAGGAATAAAATCCTCAACTCACCCCAAAGATATCTCAAGTTGTTGAGCCTCTCCAAGGCTATATAAGCAAGATTTCTCATGGTGAAAAGGGGATCTGGATAGAGAATCATACCAAACTTATGATCTCATAAGTGATATTTGGAGAAGGGATGAGAAGCATGAAACCTATGATCTCATAGGAAACACACAGTGAAGTGGAGGCTAATCAGTGAAGCTATCATCATTCTGATTATGGAGCTTTTGAGCAAGGGTTAGGCAAGGAAAACTTGACAAAACTGCTACATTCCATCTATGGCTATAAGTAACGTTTTGTCCTCATTAATGTAATATGCTTGGCCTGTTTCTTTCTAATTTGTGTTTAAAATTACATGAATTTTTCTCTAAGTAGATAGGTCTGCTTCGAACTAATCTCAATAGAATAGGAAGTGGTTGTACTTTGTTTGTCTATAGGGCTTATCAAGGAGCTCAAGATTGGAATTCAACTCGGAGTTTGCAAGGAAAAACACCGGTAAAAGGTATGTCTTTCCTCCTTCCTCTTCATGAATTGGTTTTTGTAGGCCTAAAAGGAAGTCAGTGACCATGATAAGCACTTTCTGTCTTAGAGTTAAGAGTCTAGCTCTTTGAGGAGATCTACCTGTCCGCAGAAATATTTTCTTTCAATAGAAATGGGTGACTCCACTGGGGAGGAATCGAAACTTTTTAGTTTTGGTCTTCCTCATAGACCTTGCCTTACCCTTTTGTTGTTTCCAAAACTTGTTCACTCCATATGTATGATTGCACTTGCTGATTCAATCCTCAATACATCACATGCATCTTGATTAACAAAAAATTGACTGAGATTTTGACCATTTTCTGAGTTTTTTGAGCCTAGCACCCATGTGCCCATGTTATCCCAGTGCTAGCACTCCCTAAAGGTCTCAAACATAGATATATAACACTTTGGTGGCCCTTACACCAGAGCGTCAGCCTCGTTTTTGCAAAATTACCTTCCAGAATTGTTTTTTTTGCAACTCAGTCTCTGTTTTTGCCTTTGTCCAGCTTCTTGATGCTTCATTACATCTTCCTAATGACATTTGACCCTCTACCTACTGAGGAATAAGCACCTTGTTGTTCATATTTGGTGGCCTTCTTTCTTATTTTTGAGTTTTTTCTGTTGAGAGCTTGAAATCAATCCACTGCTTTCTTCTCTCCTACCCGACTGAGCAGAAACTCTGGTGAAGGATATCAGAAGTCTGTGAATCTTATCATTTGTTTCTTTAAGGTCATCTTGTCCAATATCTTTCTCCTTCCTTTTGTGTTTTTGGTTTTATTTCTCTTATTTGATAGCAAGAGGGTGTGTTGTTTGTGCGAAATTTGCTCATACTTGTCCGAATCTCCTTGATCTAAAAGGGCAATTAGCAGGAGAAGTCTTTGCATTGAATTAATCATCATTCGCATACAAATGACAAAAGATATATTTTAGTGATTGGTTTTCATATTAGAAGGCATTTTTGAAAATGTTTTAGCATTGCATTAGATTCGATTGAAAACCAATTGATAGAGGACATTTCATATTAGTGTTTGAAAGTGAAAATGACTCTTTCTCTTTCCCTTAAATAGGCGTTCATTGAAAAGAAACGATTGCTTATCATCTTTCATGCATATTTTTGGGAATTGAGTCCTCATTCCATCAGTTTCACTTCCGCACACCCTTTGAGTAAAGAACATCTATAAAACGAACACTAATTAAAAATTATCTAGAACATTTTTTTTTTTTTGGATCTTCCACCAACAACAAACTAGGGTTAGCACTTTGGATTAGGCTGTGAGTACAACTCTCCAAATTTTTCAAAAAAAACATTAGCATCCTGAGCTAGGTAGAGTCAAATACAATTGTCATATTGGTTTTCTAGGATCCCCCTCTCATAAAGGGGTTATGCACGAGGTCACATTCGGGCGAATTACAGAGATTATCCCTCCGTGGTTTAACTGTTTGTAGTGGTCGAATCATATATTGGGGGTCACTTGGAGGTTTACCCACGATTATGTGTGGGAGACTCTCAGGTTGATTTCAAACTTGTTATCCTACCCATACGTTTCGGATCGGACTGTCAACTGTACCCACCCAGGGACTCACTGCGAATTGGTGTCTTTAGTTGCCATAATCCTTAGGTACTTACACAAGGTGACGATGAAGGGAAGTCTCACTGTACCTGAAACAGACATTGGTCAAACTCACTTGGGCTCCTTGGAGGGTAAATCCACAATTACTACGTGGAATCTTGCACCAAGGTGAAATTCCATTAAGAAGGTCTCCATTGTAATTGTTCCACCATATCCTAGCCCCTTCTTGACTTGATCACATGACGTTGGATTTCATCACCAACTAGTATGATCATCGAGAGAAGTTTTGTCTGCTTGGTTGATTCCTAGATTTTATTAGCGCATGTTGTTTCTTTTTGTTAGTTGGCCCTAGATTTTCAGTGTGTTCTGTTTTTTTCCACAATTGATCCCATAGACGATAAAGGTCTTCTTCGATCATGTAGGATGCAAGGGCTGCCTCCAGAAGGCTATCAACCCTTACCTCCTAACCCTCATGAAGACAACTACCGTAGAGAGGTAGAAAATCAATCTGACGCTAGAATTGTTATTGCTCCTCCGTTAGATAACTCAGAAGTCGCTTTGGTCACAGTTGAAAATCCCACTACATCTATGTCGGTAACCCCTCTCAAACCACTTTTGGTTCGTTTAGACTCCCTTGCGAACGTCATAGATGAAGAGATCCCACGATTACCAGAGAGGATATTTACTGAAACATATATGGGATCCACAGAACCAATATTTGGTGATGAGTATAGGACTCATGTTTGTCCTAGCACCGCAGTAGAAACCAATCCCACACCTACTCGTTCTGTATGGAGGACTTCATCAGGATGTGATCTCTATGAACATTTTGAATCCTTTCAACAACCCTTTCAACCTCATGACCCTCCTAGTGAAACAGGACCAACTGGTCAAACCATGAATCACCCAGTCGATCAGGTTATTCACCCTACTGCTACACTAGCACAAGTCCATCCTAATGTTGGACTCATCACCTCTAATCATCCCCAAATCACTTCAATATCTACCCCCGTTTCTACAAGTTTTTACTCTACAGCTCCACATGTTCCACATGATCCTACTGGGACATCTTCTCACCTGAGAATGCAGACCCCTGCTGGCCAAACACAACCAGCTAGAGGGAAACCACCATCCAAGGAACCTTTTCCTCCTAGAGGACTACCTTTCCATGGTGGACCTACCCCTCTCGAGGGACAGCCCCCTTTTCATTCTCCTCCTGGAGGGCAACCTCCATTTTCCAGTCATACCCTCGTCATAAATCCACCACTGGCAGGGGGGCAACCCTCATTTGCTGGAAACCCTTCACAATCCTAGGGAGTATCTTCAGGAGGAATTTTTACCCAACCACACGTTGGGGGGCACTTGTATAATAACCCACTAGGAGGAGTATCTAATCCTGTCCCTTCCGGAACATCTTACGGGAAATCTTATCTGGGCGGCATCCCAAACACCACCTGGAGTTCTTTGGGACCACAGTCTTATCCTCCTCATGGGCCTCATGTGTATCCACCTCTGGGATCTACTCCTTACCATTCTCAAGGCCAAAATGTTTATCCTCCTCACGGGAAAATAAATCACCTAGCCTATAATGTTTAGAACCCACCGGGTTATGCCAATGTTTCTCATGCACCATCGAATCCTTCTTATCCTGGCCAGCAACAACGGTATGTAGGAGGACCTACTGGTTACAACTATAAACCTAACCCAGTCTATGGTCCTATTGGTGTTCATATGCCGCACCAGTATCATTCACAAATTAACCAACAGCTACCTTTCCTTGTGACTCTAGATCTCCCAGACTTGTCTCGGTTAACTAATGATCCTATTTTTCATTCACCGGTTTGGCCAGTCATTCCAGCTAAAATTCCTTCTGATATTCCAAAATTTGAAAAAAACCCTGGCGAAGATCTGAGCAACCATGTGATGACTTTCCATTTGTGGTGTTCATCAAACTCCCTCATGGATGATTCTATACGTTTGCGTCTTTTCTAGTGAACACTTACCGGTTCGGCGGCAAAGTGGTATATTGAACTACCATGTGCTTCTTTTCATGACTTCAATTCCCTTGCCATGTCTTTCCTCATGCACTTTCAACTGCCTATTCACTATGAGACAGGTACTGAACTCTTGACCTCCCTTCATCAAACTAACTCCGTGCATATGTCTGACTATATTCATGAGTGGAGGCAACGACGAAGGATGATCAAGTCAACCATTCCTGACATACTATTGGCAGAATGGTTTACTAAATCACTGTTACCCCTGATCGCTGGTGATGTCACTATGGGTGGTGTGGTCACAGAGGAACAAGCCATCGCTCAGGCTTAGTACTTAGATTTGGTTTATTCCCAATCTGGTACTTTGTATGATTTTCTTCTGAATGTTGCTCGAGCTAATACCGATCCTTCTAAGCCATCATCCTCATCTCATGTGGATGGTGTTATCGGTTCTGTCAAAACTCAATCTTTTTCCAAATCGACTACACCCTCCTCTACCTCCCCCCAAACTCAGATCTCTGAGGTGAATGCATTTCAATCTGCCCCTTCACAACAATCTGGAGGTAAGAAGAAGACAAATAATAAATCAAAAAATAATAATGAACAACCCAAAAATAAAACACCTGCTACCGAAAAGCAACCACAACGGAAACTGAAATTCCCGTGTATCATTTGTGGTGATGATCACTACACTCGAGATTTTCCACTTCGCAATGGAGTGGCCAAAATTTTCCAAGGGAAGTCACAACCCACTGTGCTTACTCAACCTTTTCCACAGCAGCAATCCATGGTTGCTCAAACCCCCTCTCATGGGGGCAGTTCTAACAATCCTAACGATGAGGCCTCATCGAGTGCACATATTTATATATTTAATGGGATCAATTTTACCACTTGCTCTAAGACATACGACACACCAGGTAACCCTGAAAAAGGAAAATACACTAACGATACATGTACCTTACCGGATCCATCATCATCCTCCATTAGTTTTCCATTAGTTAATCCTCCATTTGGACCACTCCAGATTGAGAAAACCACGTTCGAATCTATCTTACGCCCTCCTAAGAGCACTATATGTAAAGCTACCTTTAATCCCAGTTCACATGCTGCCCAGAACTACAACAATGTTGAAGATTTGGCTCAAGCACCATGTGCTATGTCTGCGTTAGAAGTTTTACAGCACTGCCCCAGTCAACGTAGAACGTTCTTGACCACTCTTGTCACTGTTGATCCTGAGTCATCCAATTAGATCTTGTTTAACCTAGACAATTATGCATCTTGACTCTCCCACCAACTTGCTTTCCAAGTTGATGTTGTTGTTCACAATCAACAAATCGACTGAACTATTCTGGATGAAGGAGCCTCAACTTGTGTCATGTCTTTGGCGTGTTGGAAAGGTTTAAAATCACCAGCACTCAACAAATCCCTGACGATGTTACGCACCTTCGATGGGCAAGGTTTTCATCCCCATGGGTTTTTACAGTCCTTACCCATCCAATTGGGTGGCAAAATCGTTACTGTTGATGTCAAGGTGGTCAATTCTACCCTCGATTACAACTTGTTACTTGGAAGAAGTTGGTTTTATGCTATGACTTTCATTGCCTCATCAGTCTTTCGATGTGTACAATTTCCTCAACAGGGAAAAATTGTCACTGTTGATCAGTTGGATTTTTTCACAATCGATGCTTGCGTTCCTACTACCAACAATATTCCTTTCTTGGGAGACCATAAGATCACGTATGAAAGTGTTGGTGTTGGGTTACTAAAATTTTCTAGCCTCATGGGTACCTTCCCTACACCACTTCCACCAACTACCCATCATATTGCCACCGTCGATATGATTTTGACCGCGGCTTATCAATCTTTGGAATCATCCGACTCTTGGATTGTACCTTGTCCGTTGGAATTTGATGCACTAGGTGACACCGTGCCACTTAGTCTAGCTGAAACGTCATATGTTTCTACCCAATCTGCTTCTCCCTCATCGGATGACCAACATCTATTGGCACCTGACAGCTCCTTGATGCAATCACGGTTGAGTTCCTTGTCATCTGCGATTGATCACATTTCCCCCATTTTTCCCTCAGATGATTCTATTCTGGAAATGCTTCACATTGACAAGTTACCTCAGCATAATAACCATCATCGATCTTCTTTTCTTTCCCCTCGTGAAGAAATTCGGGCAGATATATAGTCTATCTCCCCTCCTGATGTCAATTTTCTATCGTCTCCCATGACTTCAACTTCCGATGATTTGGATCTGGTAATGGACATGGTGATTTATTCCATATGATTATTGGAGCTTGATCTCTTTACTCCTATTGTGAGCCTCGACATGTGGTCCTTCCTGAGTGATTCTCTTCCATCCAACAAAGATCTCCTTGAGGCCATGACAAACTTTTGTCCCTTGACATGGTATCCTTCCAAAGAATTATCCTCTCGGAAGCCATAATCAAGATGAAACCACGAGTGTATTTTCTCTTCTCTGTGGCAAGCTCATTAAAAAATGAAACAGAGGCCTTGAGCATAGTTCTTTTCCTATGTCAAGCTTGTTAAAAATGAAACAATCACCTCTCTTAAACCTTCTTTTCATCCACCCTTCTCTTTTTTCTCATCTACTAGAGAAATTGGTGACGACCTTAGAGATGGTTAATGAATTGAAGCTTGGAGGGTATGTCTCCAGCCTTTGATGATCATTCTGGAGTTAAGCCACTAGCTTTCACGCTAGGGGCATACCAAGCTTAGTCTTTGTTCTTTCTCGTGCTCATAAATACATGAGAATGCATCCGGGTAGACTTTTATCTCTTTTTCGGACCTGTATGGATATACGAAAAAGGAACCCCCTGGAGTCTCCTTTAAGCTCTTTTCAGACTCTCTAAACATAAAAAGATTGTCGAGTGATATTGCTTCCTTTCCCACTCATTAAAAGGTTTGAAAGGATGTATTTTGAGTGATAATTTATCTCTTTTTTGGCCTCGCGAGACTAACATTACGAAAAAGGACAACATTGGAGTCATCTTTAAGTTCTTTTCAGACTCTCTAAAGATGAAAATATTGCCAAGCAACCTTGTTCTTTTCACGCTCGTTAAAGTATTTGAAGAAAACGTCTGTTGAGGGATATTTTATCTCTTTTTTGGTCTCATCAGACTACTTTACGAAAAAGGAACTGAGAGAGTTCTCTTTTAAGTGTTTTTCCAGACTCTATAATCATGAAAAACCTTCGAGTTTTCTGTCTTTGGACTCGTTAAACAAACATCAACAGGCCCATATAGGACCGAACTCTTACTTCTTCTAGTTCATTAAACAAAGGAAGAGGAACTTACCGAAGGTGAGTTTTATCGAGCATGTGTTATCCTCCTTGAGCTCGTTAAATTTAAAAGAGGTACTCGTCTATCTGGATGGGGGAAAAATTTGAAAGCAAGCCAAGCAATTTTTTGAGAACATTACCAAGTAACTCTTAGAGTCGCCATTGAACACGGCACTTTGTCTTTGCGCACATCTTAATCCACTGAACCTCTGTACTGAACCAATCCTCTTATTTTTCCTTACTCCTTTGGGTCACCCGACGAAATTCACAGTATCCATTGCATCATCATGTTTTGGTCCATGTCATGTTTCTGCTATTGTGCCCCAGTGTTCAAGGGAAGTATTTGCCTCGAGAGTCAGCCATCCCAAATATCTTGTCTCAATACCCGTGTCATTCCATGTTCATTTGATCTACCAATTACATATCTGTGTCTATTTCATGTCATTGATGGGGGATACATTAAGGCCCTCCTTCGACGAGTCTATTCCTGTCGACTTCAACACATTATCCAGGAACTAGACTTAGAAACTAGTTAGTACTTTGGGACCTGCATGCCTCAATGGCAAGCCTCCTCACGTTCGACGGTGGGTTTACATCATTGACCTCTGATTAGATGATTCCATGGATGTTCAACTTCAGCTCATCCATTCACATTCGTTGGAATGTACTAGAGTACCTTGGGAATAATTGACATTAATGGTGATCTCCCTCGCACTTGTTAACGGTTTACATCATTGACAAATAATCAAGTGGTTTCTGCCATGTTCGACATCGGGACATCTATTCACATGGTTAGATTTGTACTGCATTGGGATCGGTAAGAAGACCCTGGGTTGAGTGATCACTCTGATATGTACTTTGCCCAGGTTGTGATGGAGTTTCTCTTGAACAATGACACATATACTGTTACATAGATCCACTTTGTATTGGTCATGGTTATGTCTTATCATCTCATAGATCCATTGTGTATTCTTCATGTCTACGATCAGTTCAAGTTATAAGAGTATAGATCCACACTGTATCCTCGGTGGCTATACCTTTTATCAATACAATTATGGATCCGCAGTTTATTTTATGGCGGCCATATCTTGCAAGTATTGATCACCCAAGCATAGGTATGCCTGCCTTGGGTTTGAAACATGTCATATAGATTCCATCATTGTACATCATCGATTAGCGTGCGATCCACACATATCTTACTGTAGTCCCTTCCTTTACCGAGCAACATCAGTACTTGCAGCTCAAAGTGGCAGAGGCATCACCTGCAGGAGCAGCAGTTATGGGTGCATCTTTCGGTGCATTCCAACTTGTTATTACTTTTTGCACAATTGACAATGTCCAAGTCATAGCCTGCTGTTCCAGTTTCATATCCAAATCCATCAGTAGCAGAGAGAGCAGAGGAAGAAGCGAAGGTAGTCTAGATATTGTTGGATGTTTGTGTGCAGCTTCTGTCAGGTTCTCTGCATCTATACCCTTACTTGAAAGTCTACAAAGCATTTCATTTATCAGTTCTCATCTTCTAACTTCATACTTTGGGGGGCAATCAGTTACACATCAAAATTACTCACTTCGATAGTGTCACAAGTGTCGTCATTACAAGTGTCTCAAGTGTTGCATTTTGCTCACAAGTGTCACAAGTGTCAATCAAAGCATACTACCATGATGCCTATGTCATACTTATAACGACATCAAAAAGACACTTGAAACACCTCAAATGCTTGATTTGGAAGAGGAGGAGTGGTTAACTGGGCTTATGAACCTCTTGCCATCTGAAAGAACCTAAAAAACTGAGTTTTTGGAGGAGAACACTCCCCTATACCTCTCTCATGAGTGCTAGCGCTCCCCCTTACATTGTCTGGGAGCATTATAACGCTCTGATAGCCCTTCTGGGGGAGTGTTGATGGCTTTAGGGAGTGTTGGCGCCCCCCTAAAGCCTACTAGGGAGCGCTATAACGCTCTGATGGCCCTTTTGAGGGAGTGTTGCCTATTCTGGGCAACAGTTGGTTTGTTGAGATGAATGAGGGGAGGATCCCTTCAATCCCTAAAGGCAGTTGGATTCAAATCCCTATTCAATCCATGATGTTAGGGAATATCCCCAACTCAAGGAGAAAAATCCTCAACTCACCCCAAAGATATCTCAAGTTATTGAGCCTCTCCAAGGCTATATAAGCAAGCTTTCTCATGGTGAAAAGGGGATCTGGATAGAGAATCATACCAAACTTATGATCTCATAAGTGATATTTGGAGAAGGGATGAGAAGCATGAAACCTATGATCTCATAGGAAACACACAATGAAGTGGAGGCTAATCAGCGAAGCTATGATCATTCCGATTGTGGACCTTTTGAGCGAGGGTTAGGCAAGGAAAACTTGACGAAACTGCTACATTCCATCTATGGCTGTAAGTAACATTTTGTCCTCATTAATGTAATATGCTTGGCATGTTTCTTTCTAATTTGTGTTTGACATTACATGAATTTGTCTCTAAGTAGATAGGTCCGCTTCGAACTAATCTCGATAGAATAGGAAGTGGTTGTACTTTGTTTGTCTATAGGGCTTATCGAGGAGCTCAAGATTGGAATTCAACTCGAAGCGTGCAGGGAAAAACACCGGTAAAAGGTATGTCTTTCCTCCTTCCTCTTCATGCATTAGTTTGTGTAGGCCTAAAAGGATGTCAGTGACCATAATAAGGACTTTCTGTCTTAGAGTTAAGAGTCTAGCTCTTTGAGGAGATCTACCTGTCCGCAGGAATATTTTCCTTCAACAGACATAGACCTAGACCTAGACCTAAACCATGACCTAGACCAGGACCTAGAGGAAGACCTAGACCTACACCATTACCATGACCTATACCATGACATAAACCATGACTTGGACCATGGAAATACAAGGCATGACAAAGCAAAGCAATATCTAGGTATAGGTCTAGGTCTAGTTATGGAAATACAAAGAAATACAATGCAAGGAAAGGCAAGGCAAGGCAAGACATGACAAGGATAAGAAAAGCTAGACATGGCAAGGCAAGGCAAGGTATAGGTCTAGGACTAGGTCTAGGTCTACATACTAAATCTTGCTATAAAAGTTATTGAGTTGAAAGATTAGTTTTTATTTATTTGATTTTATATAAGGCCTTGAAGTTTTGTTTTTTTTCATGCAAACCAAAAGATTCCTAACATAATCCTACAAATTATGATAATTCATGTTTCACAACTATGAAGATACCTAAGATATATTAATAAAGAGAGCTTATGTTATGACATTGAAATTCTCATGCAGGTATTTTATCTAAGATAGATGGGATAACAAGTTGTAGGATTCCATGCTTAATGAATCCTTTGATTGTAATTTTTAGGTATTAAACTTGTTCATTTAGTACAAGAATTATTCTTTTAAGCAAAAAAAAGGTATGATACATGAATGCCATTATTTTTTTATTAGATTAACTTGAAAAAAAATTCTCTCTAACGATAAAAATAAGTATAATTTTACAAACAATTAGTTTTATGAATATCATAATGAAAGTATCTTTTAGATGAATTGTGGTTAGCCAAGGTAAGGCAATGCAATGCGAGGAAATGCAAGGCATGGCATGGAAAGTCATGAAAAAACATGGCAAGGTAATTCAAGGCAAGGCAATGCATGGCATGACAAGGAAAGTCATGTCATAACATGGCATGGCATGACAAGGAAAGGCAAGGCATGGCATGGCATGGCAAGGCTAGGAAATGCAAGGCATGGCATGGAAAGGCATGGAATGGCATGGCAAGGCATGGAATGGCATGGCAAGGCATGGAATGGCATGGCAAGGAAAGGAAAGGCATGGCATGTAAAGGCATGGCATGGTATGGCAAGGAAAGGCATGGCATGGCATGGAATAGAAAGGCAAGGCATGGAATGGCATGGAAAGTTAAGGCATGGCATGGCAAGGTATGGCATGGCAAGGAAAGGCATGGAATGGAAAGGCATGGAATGGCATGGAAAGGCAAGGAAATTCAAGGCATGGCATGACATGGCATGGAAAGGCAAGGAATGGCATGACATGACATGGCAAGGCAAGGAATGGCATGGCATGGCATGGCAAGGAAAGCTAATGCAAGGCATCGCATGGCATGGCATGGAAAGGCATGACATGGAATGGGAAGGAAAGACATGGCATGGGATGGGATGGATTGGAAAGGAAAGGCATGGCATGGCATGGAAAGGCAAGGCATGGCAAGGCAAGGCATAGCATGGCATGGAAAGGCAAGGCATGACAAGGCAAGGCATGTCATGGGAAGGAAAGACATGGCATGGAAAGGCAAGTCATGACAAGGCATGGCATGGCATGGAAAGGCAAGGAATAGAATGACATGACATGGCATTGCAAGTCAAGGCAAGCCATGACATGACATGGCATAACATGGAATGGAAAGGAAAGGAAATGCAAGGCATGGCATGACAAGAGAAGGAAAGGCATGGCATAGAAAAGAATGGCAAGGCATGGAAAGGCAATGCATGGAAAGACAAGGAAATGCATGGCATGGCATGGCATGGCAAGGAATGCCATGGCAAGGTATGGCATGGCAACGAAAAGCATGGCTAGGCATGGAAAGGCATGGAAAGTCATGAAATGGCATGGTAAGGCAAGGAAATGCATAGCATGGCATGGAAAGGCAAAGCATGGCATGGAAAGGCAAGGCATGGCATGGCAAGGAAAGGCATGGCATGGCAAGGAAAGGCATGGCAAGGCATGATATGGCATAGCATGGCATGGTAAGGCATGGTATGGAAAGGAATGGCATGGAAAGGAAAGGCATGGCATGGCAAGGCAAGTCAAGGCATGGAAAGGCAAGGCATGGAATGGAAAGGAAAGGCATGGCATGGCAAGCAAGGCATGGAAAGGAAAGGTATGGAATGGTAAGGTAAGGCATGGCAAGGCATAGCATGGCATGGAAAGGAAAGGCAAGGCAAGGCATGGCATGGCACGGCATGACATGGCATGGCATGGCATGGAATGTCATGGCAAGGCAAGGCAATGAAAGGCATGGCATGGCATGGCATGTCAAGGAAAGGCAAGGCATGGCATGGAATGGCATGTCAAGAAAAGGCAAGGCATGGCATGGAAAGGAATGACATAGCAAGGCATGGCATGGCATGACAATGCAAGGCATGGAATGGCAAGGCATGTCATGGCATGGAAAGGAAATTCATGGCATGGCATGGCATGAGAAGGAAAGGTAAGGAAAGTCATGGCATGGCAAGGCATGGCATGGCATGGAAAGGCATGGCATGGCATGGAAAGGCATGGAATGGCATGGCACGGTAAGGCAAGGCATGGCATGGAAAGGCATGGAATGGAAAGGCAATAACACTTCATTGGATGGAAAGGAAATTTGTGATATAAAGTTAAGTCATATGTCCCTAGAAAAAATGTTTTTTATTTCTTGGGATAAGAAATGTTCATTTTTTTGTGATGCTTGTTTCATTGCAATCCACATTTTGATTTGAATGTTTCCTTGCATAATGTTATGAAAAGTTGTATATTTATTGTTGTATAGGTTAAAATGGGAAGCTACACGGAAAGACATGCAAGGAGGGATTAGTCTATTTTACATCATAGTTGTGTTTTAGGGATTTGTAAATGTAACAACCTATATTTTGGCCTTAGAGGGTTAGAACTATGATCTTTACTTATCTTAGTGATTCATTGCTTAGTATTTGTCGGTTTAGTTAGAATCATATAGACATTTTATATGTATACATTTGGATCTATTTATGTGTTGAGGGATATTATTTTTATTGTTATATGTTTATGATTATGATTATGATAGTTTTGTGATTTGTTTAAACATGCAAATTGAAATGTGAAACGTTGGTATGTGGATACTAGTTCATAATTATGTATAATAGAGGCAAGGCATTGCGTAAATAAACAAACATTTCTTAATTGAACATTAATATAGATAAGGATTTTCATATGAAATTTTTAATGTATATGCATGGATATGAGTTATGCGATATCCAAATGACTATAGTGTTGAGGTGATGAATGCATGGCATGGCATGGCAAGGCAAGGCATACCATAGCAAGCCAATTCAAGGTAAGGAATGGCATGGAAAGGCAAGGCATGGAAAGGCAAGGCATGGCAAGGCAAGGAATTGCATGGAAATACAAGGCAAGGCATGGAAAGGCATGGCATGGCACGTAAAGGAAAGGATATGCAAGGCATGGCATGGCAAGGAAAGGCATGGCATGTCATGGAATGGTAAGCAAAGGCATGGCATGGAAAGGCAAGGAAACACAATGCATGACAAGGCATGGCATGTAAAGGTAAGGCATATTATGAAATGAAATGGAAAAGCATGGCATGGAATGGCATGGAAAAATGAAGGCAAGGAAAGGCATGACATGGTAAGCCAAGGAATGGCATGGCATGGAAAATCAAGGAAAGGCATGGAAAGGAAAGAAAAGGTAAGGGAATTCAGGGCAAGGAAAGTTAAGAGAATGAAAGGCAAGGCATAGGAAAAGAAAGGCTATGCAAGCAAGGAAAGAAAGGGAAGAAAAAGCAAGGAAAGGCTAGGAAAGAAAATGAAAGGCAAGGCAAGGCTAGGAATTGATCACATACTTTGTTGTGGACACCCCATCCACTTGGCATATTGCGCCACATTCATCCATTGAGTTGGCTACCTTGGAATTCGCAAAGGTGGAGTGTTTTCATGCATGCACATTCTTGGAGGGAACATTCCATGTGGACACTTGGCATTTGAATTGGGTTGATGCCTATTTTTGGTAGTGTGTCCCCTTCATGAACATTATTTGGTGTACACTACTAAAATTTTTGTATGAGGGTGAATTGCTTTGGAGAGGCTAATGTCCACATGTTGTAACATAGTCAACTATGGATTGAGGAGATATCTAACTAATTCATTATTATAATATTTATTTGAATTGCCATGGACTTAGTTAGAAAATAATAATATTTTATTGTATAAGAGAAGAGAGTCACTCTATAAATAAGAGTTATCTCTCTCCATTGTAAAGGGTGGAGAATTTGGGTATTTAGGAGCTCTCCTCTTGGGATACATTGTAGAACTATTTGGAAAGCTTAATGGATAAATTGAGGTATATTTTGATTTAATGTGAGGTTGTATTGTGAACTCATATTTTATGTGTTGATTTTGTATTAAGAAACCCTTGTAACATGTTGTGATTTCCATTATAATGAACCATGCTTCATTTTGGCTAGAGTAATGTGAGGTTTCAACTCTCTTATTTCTATTGTGATTATGTTACCCTATATTATTGCTATTATTGGTTCCTGGAGTCTTAACTAGGATGGGTCTTCAGTCTTTTTTCAAATTTAGGTAATGAGAACCATTAATTGCATATGGATTTAGAACTTATCAATCTTTTCCACCATAAGAGATGTGTTAATTCATAATGAAAGTATTTATAATAACTTTAGAAAAACTGAACTATTTTTACTTACATAGACTTCATTAATACTTTAAAAAGTAATTAATCAAATTAAATAAATTCATACATTCATACACATAAAATTCATACACTTTGAAATTCATACATTCATCAACATAAAATCTAAAAACAATGAGATTCATAAAAAAATGTGCCATGAAATATGTGTGTGTGTGTGTATTCAACATCATTTCAATTGTACATTTTTTACAAAATGACACCTCGTTCCAAATATACAAAATGATATTAGGTGCCCTAATATAAAAGAAAAACATATGGTGACCCGGATACAAAATAACAGTCATTGGTCACTCATTGACCACTTCCACCCTCGCCACCCTTAGGAGCATCCTGGAAGTTTATATTTATTCTCTTTATTTAAGAAGCACCTCGAGTGGTTTTGGGCCTAGGTGTGGTTCGTCACTACAGAGACTACACAAAGAAAATAAATTGTTATAAGTTTTTTTCCACAATGAATTAAAAGACTTACAAAATGAAATTGTGTAATTCAACATAAGACAACTCACCGCATATGGTACAAATAATCATGAAGTAGTTACCCTCCTCTACGAACCTAATCTCTCAATGATTCCACCATGTGTTAGTTATAAGGATCAAATCATGAAATTTAAACAAATATGCATAAAATCAATTCCATTCATGATACATAAAAATTTATCTTCAACACATTATCTCACCATGAATATCTCAAGCCTCGATGGAGAGTCATTGACAGGTGGAACACTCAATTGCACAACCTTCTCTAAGGAAACCTCTACTATGGAATCCTCAATGGATGGCGCAGATGTAAATTGTGGTGGGGATGGGTGGCATACCGGTGCATCCACTATGTATGGATGTGATGGAAGAGGAGGTGCAGATGGGTGGAATGTGGGTGCATCCACTGAGGATGCATGGAATAGGAAAGATGTTGGGGTTTGGCGAAAATGGACCCCCATATACTGTACAAATGATAGAAGAACCCTTGGCCTGGAGTAAGGTAACTCAGAAGTTGTGAGAAAGTGCCTAGGGAGAGTACTAGTACTAAAACTAGAAAAAATATCAGTGACCTACGTACATAAAAATAAAATTGATCTATTAGTACAAAATAGTAAAATTCAACAACATAAATACAACAAATTTGAAATTTAAATAATATTTAATTCTACACATGATACCTATGATGCAGGTGACTTGTCCATCCCAGGTGAACATTTCTCGACATCGCTTGGTCCCACAACCTGTAGAAACATGAGAACATTAAAAATTAGAGGATGCCATAAAATAAATAAATCAATATGGTGAATTGATCAAATGTGACACATACCTTTGTATGGAGTAGATTGATTGAGTAGGTTTCCTCTATTGCTGCATCAATGGTGGAGACAAGCACTGATGCATCCATGGGCATAGAGGATCTGAGACTAAACGGGTGTAGCAACTGTAAAATAACATAAAATAAAATATCGATATAAATACACAAATATGATAGAAATATATAACGATGAATAACATAGATATGGTTAAGATACTAACCTACTCCATGAAGTTTCATTGTCCACTAGCCTCAATAGGCCCATAGCAAGTCTTCCCACAACTTGAGCATATGTGAGTCTCACATGGATAACTTCTATGTACATGTGCCCTCTTCTCAGTGAACTTTTTTATAGGAGGTGAAGCTCCGACCCCTATATCAAAGTCACTGGCATGCACCTCCTACCGAGATAGTGCAACAAAGTTTCCATGTTGCACTATGATCCGATTCAATGATGATATAGCGACATGTACTTTTTGCAAGCTCTCTACAACAGGAGGATGCTAGGTAGGGGGTCAAGCCTTCACTTGGGGGGGCGAGGAATTAACATGGGATCGTTCCTAGAATGCTCTCAGTCCTATGCATACCTTGAACCCACCCCATGTAAGTCACCCATGTCGAAGTATTTGACATGCTGACCCAAAATAAATTCAACCCATAATTTTCACAAAAAATATAAAGGCACCTGCATGTTATTTCAGGGAGGTTTATCAAATATCCTGTACCACCTATCCATCCATTTTTCACTAATTTGTGGGTCGATGCACTAGTCAATGAAAATGTGTTTCTTGTTTATGGGTGGTTATTTTCCAGATCAAGGATCAATAAAAATAGAAATCAATTGTTTTTTGATATACCCAAGTCTCCAACTTGTTTTCTATCCAATCCAGTAATGTAATACTCAAACATTCTTTCCCTATATTCATAAATAGAAGTCAATTGCCCTTGGGCACTTGCAATGGACCTCATAATGACGTCCAATGAAGTGGTCAATGGCTCTCTTCTTGGTTCTCTCATGCCCCTTAATTTATTTACAAGTGTTTTTAATGTGGCCAGCCCCTCATCAATTTGGGTGTTTATGTTAAGTGGTTGTGGTGGGTTGGGGTTTTCCTCACCTTGGTCTACTGGTTGACATTTTACATTGTCTCTAGGTTCCATTTTATAATATATGTTGCAATTTAAAAAGGAAATTTAATAAGTGGACTTATGACAAAGGTATTACAAACAAAAATTTCATTTTCTCCCAACAAAATCATTAACATAATTTTGTGTAAAACAAAGAAAAACTATGTGTTATCTTTAGAATGAACTTGAAAAAAAACTATACAAGATTAGTGAATTGTTGAGAGATTTACATTCAAGTATTAATTATGTGTAGTGAACCTAGCTAAGAAGTTTTCAATGCCATTGGGATTTACATCCATAACCCATGACTAATTTTTTTGTATTTTTTGCAAAGCCAAGAGAAGAAATGACAAAAAATCAACCATACATTTCTTGCAATGGACACGGTGGTAAGATCTTGGTTTTTTCTCCTCCTCTATTCATATTCTTTGCTTGCTCCAATTGAGAAAATTGTCAGGCGGTGTGAAAATGAGCACAAAACACGCTCGAGGTCTCTTAAAAATAGGGCACAGTAGGAACGTGCATGCGTTCTTAAGAATGTGTGCATGTTCCTACTGATGAACCTACATGGCAAGATGACTGGAGGTTTGGGCCTTGCCAAACCTATAAGATTAGGTACGCATGCACATTCCTGAGAACATGCACATGTTCATGTGAGTGCGCATTCCTACTGACCCCCTTGCCACTTTTTTTTCCACCAACTTTGTGCACACACCCATATATATATATATATATATATATATATATATATATATATATATATATAGAGAGAGAGAGAGAGAGAGAGATGTATACTAATATATATATTGACACATATGTATGTATATATAATTAGTATAAAACAACATACATATATTTTTGTATATATGCTAGTAGTGTGTGTGTGTGTAAACTAATATGAATACTAGTATATATATTGACATACATATGCAACTTCCATATATGTGCATATACGGAAGTGGTCGGCTTCAGTATATGTACATATATGGAAGTGTTCAACTTCTGTATTTGTGCATATACGAAAATTGGCTTCCGTAAATGTGCATATACATAAGCACTTATGTATATGCACATTTACAGAAGCCACCCTCCACATATGCACATATATAGAAGCACTTCCATATATGCGCATAAACGGAATCACTTCCATGTATGCACATTTATGGAAGGAATTTTCTGTATATGCACATATACGAAAGTGCTTCCATATATGTGCATATACAAAATTTGGCTTCTATAAATGTGCATATATGAAAGTGCTTTCATCTATGTGCATATATGGAAGTTGGCTTCCATATGTGCACCACATATATGGAAGTGTTCAGCTTATGTATTTGTGCATATACGAAAGTTGGCTTCCGTAAATCTGCATATACAAAAGCACTTATGTATATGCACATTTATGGAAGCCACCCTCCACATATGCACATATACAAAAGCACTTCCATATATGCGCATATACGGAAGCACTTCCATGTATGCACATTTATGGAAGGAATTTTTTGTATATGCACATATATGGAAGTGCTTCCATATATGTGCATATACGAAATTTGGCTTTTGTAAATGTGCATATATGGAAGTGCTTCTGTATATGTGCCTATATGGAATCCAACCAAATTTTTTATATGCACTTATACAAAAGTCGCATATATAGAAGTCGGCTTATGTAAATGTGCATTTACAAAAACACTTCCATATATGTGCATATACGGATTCCAACTTCTGTATATGCGCATTTATAGAAGCCATCTTTTATATATGTGCATTTACAGAAGCCATATTCCATATATGTGCATATATGGAAGGTGGCTTTCATATATGAACATATACGGAAGTGTTTCCATATATGTGCATTTAAGGAAGGTGGATTCCATAAATGTGCATATTTGTAAGTGCTTCGGTAAATGCACATATATGGAAGCCAACTTTTGTAAATGCACATATATAGAAGCACTTATGTATATGTGCATTTAAGGAAGAATTCTTTCATAAATATGCATGTATTGGACTACTTATGTATATCCACATATATGGAAGTTTCCTTTTGTAAATGCACATATACAGAAACAATTCCATATATGTGCATTTACAGAAGCCACCTTATGTAGATGCACGCTTCCATATATGTGCATATATGAAAGTGCTTCCATATATGTGCATATAGGGAAGTTGCCTTCCATAAATTTGCATATGTGGAATATTCCTTCCATAAATGTGCATATATGGAAGATGGATTTCGTAAATGCGCATATATGAAAGCACTTTCATATATGCACATATATGGAATCCCTTCCGTATATGTGCATTTATAGAAGCTGACTTCTGTATTGTTGAAGTTTGAGTAGCTTCAGAAGATATTCTTATTGTATCTATATTGTATTAGACCAAGTAAAAATCCTAAGAATAATATTATGTTGTATTGGTAAAGTCAACCCTATTGTGCCTTTTTTAAAAGTTGGCCCTATTGTGCCTTTGTAAAAGTCAAAAGAAAATTATAAAGTGTCAAGTCCACAAGTCAGCCCTAACCTAATTACATGGTGGCTCAACTTGTATTTATAAGAGGCTAGGTGCCTCATTTGGAGAATACACACAACACAAGTTCTCCCTCTCAAGGAAAAGTGTGCAAGTTTGAGGAGGAGATGCAACTACAGAGTAAGGGTGTTTTGGTGAAGGGTTTTTGTTATCTCTTGGAGGCCTATCTTGGTCTAGTGGTGCACTACCTTATTCTAGTTAGGGTTCCTGGTCTATCTTCTGGTTATATTCTGTTTTTTGAGATCTCTCTTGGAGAGATACATTGTACTTATTGACGAATCTATATTGAATAAGATTTGTTGGTTTTTCTACCCAAGAGGTTTTCCTAGGATAAATATTGTGTATATTGTGGATGTATTTTTTTATGTGATCTGTATGCATGCAATTTTTGTTCTAATTGTTAAAAGTTAAAGTATATTGAATACACTTAACTGCTTAAGTGAAATTTTAACATGGTATCAGAGAGGGACTGAAAGAATAATATTTCATAGTATATAGGAACTCGTTGGGGAAATCAAGACCATAGGAATACTCTCCTAACCCTAGCACATATTTTCCTTGGACCAGTCTTGCAATTTTCACAATTTCTGAAAATTAGGGTTTCTACATAAAACCCTAGGTGATGACGTCACCCTCTTTATGAAGGATGTTGTTCAAGATAAATCCATCAATGATTTTTCCTAAGGCGGGCGCATTTATTCCCCAAATCAGAATTCCAAAATTCTTAAGTTGAAAAATTAGGGTTTCCTCATAAACCCTAGATCAAGATGTATTGGAAGCTGCAAACTGAAGTTGGAGCAGTTCACTTTGGCATAGCACACTCTCTGGTAAGTTCAAAACCTTTCTTTAAAAAGTTTCAATTTTCTTATTATAGTTTTCGTTTAAAGACAATATGACTTCCAGCACTAAGCTTGATGAGAAGCTTGAGGGTGTTGATAACTTATAAATATGGAAGTATAGAGTGATTCTCATTCTAGAAGAGAATGATCTAGAATATTTCATCCAAGAAGAAGTTCCAGAACCAGAGGAAGATGTGGCCAAGGAAAAACACAAGAAGAATCTATTCAAGGAAAAGAGAATCATTGATGATTCTATCAAGGATCGTTTGATCCCTCATGTCTCATCATTGAAAACTCCCAAGAAAATGTTTGATTCCCTATCCCGATTATATGAAGGAAAGAATATCAATCAGAAGATAACATTGAGGACAAAACTCAAGAGTGTGAAGATGCAGAGCTCAAAAACCATTCAATCCTACCTCACAAGGGTGTCTCAAATAAAAGAACAACTTGAAGCCATTGGAGAGACAATAAAAGAATATTAATTGGTAATGACTACATTGAATGGTCTCCCACGATCTTGGGAATAATTCGTTAAAGGAATATGTTCAAAAAGAAATCTAACAAAGTTTAACAGAATATAGGAGGATTTCACTCAGGAAGAAGCTAGATTGGTAGCAAGAGAAGAGAAACTAGGGGATAAGGAAAATCAAGCTATAACAACACATGCAAGAGAAGGAAAGAGAAAGAAATAGGTTCACTCACACAAAATGTCTCATGAGTTACAAAAGACACAAAAGTGGATTACTCAAATTATATATGCTACATCTGCCAAAAGATGGGACACATTGCAATAAATTGTCCCCACTCAAAAGATCAGGTCAAAAAAGGAAAGTATAAAATACATCATTCTCATGCCGCAAAAGATGATAAACCTGATCAAGAGAGAGCCAAAGAAGATTATTCAAGAGAAGAATATGTATTGATATCTCCTATTAAAGGAACAATTACTCATGCAATTGACACATGGCTTATTGATAGTGGTGCTTCTAAGAACATGACATGTTACAAGGATTATTTCTTAGAATTAGTTTAGAAATATTCACCTCACAAGGTGAAGCTCAGTGATGACTATTAGTATCCCATTAAAGGAGTAGGAGCAATTTCTTACAGATTGGATTTCAGAAAACCTATGAATATGATGGATGTTTTGTATGTACCTAGTTTGAAGAAGAATATCCTTTCTATCTCAGCATTGGATGAGAAAGGATTCATAGTTTCTTTCATTGATGTTGAAGTTATCATGTGGCCAATAGGAAAATCTATTCATGATGTTCTAGTGATTGGTGTTGAATAAGGAGGTCTATACAAGTTAAAGGGACATTCAGATTCAACATTAGTACACAACATAATTACTCCAAGTGAGATATGGTATAGAATATTTGCACACATACATTACAAAGCACTATCGATCATGAGAAAGATGGTAACATGTTTGCTAGAAATACAAGTGAATCATGAAGGCATATGCAAGGGATGTGCATAAGGAAAGTACATGAATAAAACATTTCCAAGTAGTGATAGAAAATCCAAAGGAGCCTTGGAAATCGTACATTCAGACGTGTGTGGTCCAATGTCAGCCACTTCACTTAGAAGGTATGTATATTATGTTTCATTTATTGATGATTTCTCATGTAAAACTTGGATTTATTTTTTGAAAGCTAAAAGCGAAGTATTCAATAAGTTCAAAGAATTCAAAGCACTTGTTGAAAACCTTTCTGAAAAGAAGATAAAGATCTTAAGGTAAGATAATGGAGGATAATTCACATCAGATGAATTCAAAGCATTCTGCAAGGAAATTAGGATTAAGAGGGAGCTCTCTACTCCCTACAATCCTCAGTAGAATGGTGTGGAAGAAATAAATAAATGAAAAATCATGAAAGTTGTGAAGGACATTATTCATGATCAATACTTATCGATGCATCTATGGGAAGAAGCTGCCAGGACCGTTGTATATGTGCAGAACAGAAGTCCCCACCATGTACTTGGGAACAAGACACCATAAGAAATGTTTACATGTGAAAATATAGAGGTTCTCCACCTAAGGATATTTGGTTGTCCAGTATATGTGCATGTTCCCAAGGACAAGAGATAGAAGTTGGACCCTTCAGGAAAGAAGGGTATATTTTTTGGATATAGTTAGACATCGAAGGCATACAGAGTCTACATCCTTGGTCACTTGTAGATTGAGACTAGCAAAGATGTCACCTTCAATGAGGATACAACTTTTAGTAGATCGAGACAGAATCATTCATATGACGTCCATGATGAGGAACCTAAAGCTCCCAAAGTTGAAGATACAGATTTAGGTGATGATGTTTTTCTAGAAGATCATGATATGGAAGAACCACAAAGACTTGTAGATTCATCTTGACAGATGAATACTAAGAAGAGAAGACCAACTTGGGCTCGAGAAATTATTTAGGATGCAGAGAATTATGGTGCTCTAGATGGATTCTTCAGAGAAAGCAAGAGACCATGACCATACTCTAGTTATGTGGCATTGCTAAGTGGCATTATTAATGTTGATCCTACCAGTTATGAATAGGCATTGCTAAGTGACATTATTAATGTTGAGCCTACCATTTATGTGGCATTGCTAAGTGACATTATTAATGTTGAGAAGAAAGAATGGAAGGATTCCATGATTGAAGAGTACCAATCCATTGTAAAAAATGATGTTTGGGATGTGGTTCTGAGACCAAAAGAGAAGACAGTGGTAAGTTCCAAGTGGATTTGCAAGATGAAGCATTCAATAGATGGTAGTGTCGAGAAGTACAAGGCAAGGTTTGTGGCACGTGGTTTCTCCCAAAAAGAAGGAATAGATTATGAGGAGACATTTTCTCCTATGGAGAGATACACTTCAATTAGAGCTATACTTGTGATAGCTGCAGTAATGAAGTGGAAGGTACACTAGATGGACATGATGAAAACATATTTTCTAAATGGTGTAATAGAAGAGGAAGTGTATGTGGAGCAGCCACAAGGTATTGAGACACATGACAGTCAGACACATGTGTGCAAATTGAATAAATCCTTGTATGGATTAAAGAAAGCACCCAGGGAATGGTACGGTATAATTGACAGTTTCCTTATGATATTGGGATTTACCAAGAGTAAAGAAGATTCCAACCTTTACTACAAGGTTGTGGATGATGGACCAGTGATATTACTATTATATGTGGATTACTTGTTTCTAACAGGAGATGAGAATCTCATCACTGAGAGTAAGAGGAAGATTGCTATAGAGCTCGAGATGAAATACCTAGGTATGATGCATTATTTTTTAGGTCTAGAGGTATGGCAGAGACCGAGTGAGATTTTCCTTAACCAAGGAAAATATGTTGTAGATATTCTGAAGAGATTCAAAATGATGGAATGTAAAGCCATGCCTACACCAATGGTGATGAATCTGAAGTTATTGAGTGATACATCTTTAGAGATAGTGGATGCCACCATGTATAGACAGATGATTGGTGTTTTGATGTACTTAATGAACACAAGGCCAGATATATGTTTTGTGGTGAACACATTGAGTCGGTATATGCTCGAACCTAGAGGTGTTCACTTGATTGCAACAAAACATGTGTTGAGGTACCTGAAAGGTACAATTGACTATGGACTCAGATATTTTTAAATCATGAAATAATACTGCAAGGATTTACTAATTCATATTGGGATGATAGTGTTGGATACCAGAAGAGTACATTTGGATGTTGCTTCAGTTTGGGATCAGCTATGATCTCATGGTTGTTGGAGTTACTTCACACACACCTAGGATTTATTGTTCCTAAGGTTTTTCCTTGTTTATTATTCATTATTAGTTATTATTCAGTCTCCTAAATTTTAGGGGAGAATATTCTCTTTAGTTGACACTTCAATTTGACTAGTTGAGTTGAGTCTAGATGCTGCATTGGATTTGTCACCATGCAACATTGGGATCATCACCATGCTAATGTGAATTAGCCTTGGTTTCATCACCAGACTGGAGCATTACCATTGATTCCTTGATCTACTCCTCACTGCACTCTGTTTCAGTCAGTTAACTGAAGACTGGTTGACTAGTTAACTCAGCTAGGTGGCAGTTCACTTCCGTAACTGCCTAAGAGACTAGACTAGGTGGAATTTCTCTCCCATAACTATTGGTGTGTGTCCATATCACTCTATACCACCACTATGGCACATTGGTTCTCCTCCAATATGCATTGATTGAGTTATATAGAGTATATCATGTGTAAATTATTCATTTTTCATAACGGTTAATGAGAATTCTTCCATTATTTATCTCTTGCTTCTTCTTTCTCAATTTCTCTCTGCAAATGTGTGTGGTATTTTCTAGATAGATCTATTTTGTGTAGGTTCAATACATTTACATGGTATTAGAGTTGATGGACTGCTAAGAAAAAGCTACACCAAATGTTTTTGTAGGTACAAAGATTAAAGACAGCGGAAAGATGGATTTCCCAAAAGTCATTCTTACACCTTACAACTACTTTGCATGGAAGGAGAGAATAATGATTCATATCCAAACCAGAGGATTTTATAGGTTAACCTTGAATACATATACAAAATCGACATCAGCCATAGAAAAATCCAAGTATTTAAATTGAATGGATGAAGCATTCAGAACAATTTACAGTCTTATTTCTCTCAATCTCCTTTTTCACATATCTTCATGTAAGACTCCCAATGAAGCCTGGACCACCTTGGAAGGGCTCTTTGGAAAACAGGATGAGATGAGGGCACACATGCTGGAGATGGAATTTATCACATTGGATCCAAAAAGCTTCGACAATATCCAAGATTTCTTTACAAAATTCAAGGATTTACTGTCGCAACTCAAAGGTTGCGAGGTTGATAAATCTAAGGAGGAGAAACAAATGGGTCTCACCATTCTCTCCAAACTTGGTCTAGAATTATCTGTGTTCATGTACACATTCCATTCAGTCATATTCTCCTCTGGAGCCATCTGGAAGATGCCTTCTCTTGAGGACTTTATCAAATCCCTGTACACAAGAGCAAACCAAGCTCATCAACATGGGAAAAATCAAAGGCGTATGCACTTACTGTGCATGATGGCATCCATCAATATAAGAAATATAAATATAAATGAAAAGGGAAAGCTCATGCACATCCGAAGAAGGAAGGGTACACAAAACCCTTCATTGATGCCTTTGGATCCAAAGGGGGAAAGGGAAGAAAAGGGGAGAAATGTTCATATTGCCACAAAGAATTCCATCCGGAATCTGCATGCATGTAGAAACAAATAGATCTAATGACTAAAATACTTCAGCAAAACAACCTTTGATATCGCATCCCCAAGGGTGCCAAGAAGAAGAAGCCAGAATATTAGAATCCCAAGAAAGGAAATTCTAGCCATGCCTTGATTGCCATCAACTCCTCTCCCGATGCTTGGATCGTAGGTTTAGGAGAATCACATCACATGGCTGCCACAAAAGTAGTCTATTATTCATTATATGCATGCAAAGGTCCTCCTATTCTGATGGGGGACAACTCTCTAGTCGAAGTCACCGACAAAGGAAGGATTGAACTCACCAACGGAAGCTTTGAGAATGTGTTGCATGTTCCCAAACTTTTTGTCATCCTTCTCTTTGTGTATCAGATGAAGAATTCTGACACTGGAAAGAAATTCATATTCACACCAAATGCAGTGGACATCTATGACATGCAAACCAACTCCAAGGTTGCTACCAGCGAGGTAAATCATCAATCTAGATTGTATACATTTTCTGAATTTATTGAACCAGATTATGCTTTACTTCTTACCCATGTTGATGAAAGTAGTAGGATATGGCACGAAATATTTGGACATTTGAATTTCAGATATATGAAACAACTTAGCAAGAAATGATTGGTTGATGGTCTACCAGAAATCCATTTCTCTAAGGGAGTATGTGAGGGATGTGTTCTTGGAAAACACCCTCAAGAGAAATTCGACAAAGGAAAGTCACAGAGAGCTTCCACGCCTTTAGACCTAATCCATAGTGACCTCATGGGTCCTTTTCCACATCCATCTATCGGAAAAGTGAGGTTTGTCCTCATTTTTGTTGAAGATTTCTCACGTTTTACATGGATTTACTTTCCCAGGAAAAAATATGAGGTCTTTCAACACCTCAAAGATTTCAAAGCCCTGGTTGAGACACAGTCCGAAAAGAAAATCAAAGTCCTCTGAACTGATAACGGGGGAGAGTATTTCAATCATGTGATCCATAATATTTCCCATGAGGCGAGGATTAAGTTGCAGCAGATAGTTCCCTATACTCCACAGCAAAAAGGAGTTGCTAAGCGGAAAAGCAGATCTCTAAAGGAGATGGCATCTTTCATGCTACATGCAAAATCACTACCACATAGACTATGGGTCGAAGCACTTAATTGTGAAAAAATACATCCAAAACAAATATCCCCATAGATCTGTCAAGGATAAGACCTCCTATGAGGCTTGGAGTAGCCTCAAACCGGAAGTGACCCACTTTCGTATTTTCGGTTCATGTGCATGGGCTTGGATTCCCTCTGAAATGAGGAAGGAACTTGATCCACAGAGAACTGAGTGCATTTTTGTTGGATACCTAATAGTGTGAAGGGATACAAACTTATTGATCTTTCATATGATTGGCTCATCATTAAGAGAAGTGTCCAATTCGAGGAAAGTGTCTTGCATGTACCTCAACAATCGCATGCATACACCTTCATTCTTCCACATGTCCGAGATGATGAGCATGCACATGTTGACTCCTCTATATATGAGAGTTCTGATTCAGAGGACTCAGATGATTCATATACAGATTCAATACATTCAAATGCAAATTCAGAGCATCTAAATGCATATGTAGAGCCAGAGTCGAGGCCCAAGTGGGCATAGACTACTGTTGAGGATGTAGGGGATCTTGTTCGTGATCCAGCCGATACTAGGAGGACTCGATATTATTTCGAGAAGCCTCATGTTGCCCTCACTGCCACTAAACAATTGCCCTCTAGGAATATTTTCTTGGTTAAGTCTTCAGATTCACAGTCTTATGGCCAGGCTGCTGAAAATCCCTTTTGGGAATCTGCCATGCAGAAGGAGTACAAATCCCTCCTTGAGAACTAGACTTGGGATCTGGTTCCCCTTCCTTCTGGGAGGAAACTTATCATATGTAGATGGGTCTACAGGACCAAAAGCACAACAAATGGACAGATTAGCAGATAAAAATCTAGGCTTGTTTCCAAACGCTTTTAGTAGGTGCATGGTATTGACTATGATGAGACCTTCACTCCAGTAGCGAAGATGGATTCCATACGATTGGCACTTTCCATTACGGTAGCCAAGGTATGGGAAGTCCATCAGATGGGCGTGAAGAATGCATTTCCTCACGGTGATCTCTCTGAGAAGATTTATATGGAGCAACCCCAGAGATTTATGCACGACTCATCTTTGGTCTGTCGACTGAAGAAGTCTCTTTATGGCCTCAAGAAAGCTCTAAGGGCATGGTATGCCAAGATGGACTCCTACCTACTATCACAGAACTTTGTACGTTGTAAATCAGACCCGAATGTCTACATTCTCATGATTCACTTCTACTCTTAGTTGTGTATGTTGATGATTTGTTAATCAATGGTTTCTCTACTTCAACAATTGTTGCAGTCAAGAGGATTCTACATGATAGGTTTTTGATGACGGAAATGGGTCCGCTACACTTATTTCTTGGACTCGAGATTAGTAAGGATGCATCAGGAATCAAATTTTCTCAGGCCAAGTATGCATGAGATCTCCTTGAGAGATTTCACATGACAGACTACAAGTCTACTCCGACTCCTTTCCTATCAAGAGTCAAACTTGAGGATGGTGGGGACACTCCACTGGTTGACAGCACATTGTACAGACAGCTAGTGGGGAGCTTGTTGTATCTTACACACTCCATACCAGACCTCTCCTATGTAGTTGACACAATTTTCAGGTTCATGCAGGAGTTGCATGAGCTACATTGGAAGGATGCAAAGCATATCCTTCGATACGTACAAGGCATCATCACCTTTGGGATTCATTATGTAGTAGACTCTACATTATATCTCATCGGGTTTACTAATTCTGACTAGGATGGTGATAGCACTGATCACAATTCCACATCTGGTTACTCACTCAGTCTTGGTTCTGAGCCTATATGTTGGTCGAGCAAGAAGCAGGTTGCTATTGCTCTTTCTTCAGTCGAGGTAGAGTACAGAGGGGTAGTTAACATAACCATTCAGGCTATGTGGCTACATCATTTTCTCACTGAGTTGGGCATTCAATTTCATCGGTCGATCATCATCTGGTGTGACAAGAAAATCAATCTGAAGTTCTACAAAGATCCAGTTCAAAGGAAGTAGATGAAGCACATCGAGATCCACATGCACTACATCCGGGACTTAGTACATGAGGGGATCATCGACCTACATTTTCTCCTTCAGTAGAACAGATGACATACATCTTCACCAAGACCTTGACTGAGCAGAAGTTCCATTCTCTGCGAAGACATCTTGGAGTGAAGGACACAGTTTCCTAGAAACTGTAGTTCTTCTTTTTACATACATTGTA
>JASDQU010103270.1:142084-179239 GCA_032191745.1 Picea mariana | reverse complement strand
TTTTATCACGGAAGCCCCGATGAGCCGAGTTGTCAAATTGTCCATTGTACAAGTTCATGAATGATGGTCTGAAGCATTTATGCTTTAAATGAGTTGAATGGTAAGCTCGAAGAAGAGGAAGAGAAAGAGCGCAGTCCAGAGGCATCAGAGTGGGTGTAGGAGTTGATGAAGACCAAATCAGACAAAGATCTATGTTGTGATTTGAGAATTGTAATATGTGATTTATTTGTAATGTAATCATTAAGGGAGGGTGTTAGAATTAATGATTAATTTAGGGGTTGGTTGAAGATTTGTAGGAGTTGTTGAGATATTCTCTCAACCTCCATAGCTATGTTTGGGGTAAGTTGAATCTGAGTTCAACTATATATGTACGTATGTATGTGTGCAATAAAATAATGTAATTGTGTGTGAATATTGTGTGCCTCTGCTCTCATGGATTTTAACTGCAGGAAGGTCCTACACCTACTCTTCCACCTGTACACCATTTTTCATGAAGCTGACAGGAAGGTCCTACGCCTACTATGTGATCACGTGATGTCAGAGTCCCCTGTTTGGTGGTTTCCACGTGGAAAATCAAATTGATTGGATGATGTATTTGGTGAAAGTTTAAGATAATTTCGATAATTTTGTTGACATATAATAATAGCGAATTTCTAAAAACAGTAAGTATATTTGTGCGGATATAGAGGTCTTGACACGTGAAACATGTTCAAATTTAATCAATGTGACTTTATAAAGAAAACAAAAAATTTTGGTGTAAACATTCTACGAAATGATTTTTTTTTGGTGATATTTTTTGGGGACATTTGCTCGAAATCTATTGAGAAATTGTTAGATCCATTGATTTGAGTGATTATTTCTGTATAATTCAAGTGCCTTGGGGTTTTCAGCATGTTGAATCCATTTTTGTACAAAAATGGATTTTAAATAACAAAAAATAGTGATTTTGTGAAGATTTATGGCAACGAAAAAAGCCATTTCTTAGAATAGTTAAACAACGCCCGGTGAAACAAAAGAGCATTTAAGACAATTTTAAAGAAAGAGAGAAGGTATGTATACTTTTATAGACTTTAGTAGTCAAATAGCTCAGTGGACTTGAGTAGTCAAATCCTTGGCAGAGGAGGTTCCTTGTCCCACAAACAAGGGGGTCTCATTGCAAGATACCAGATATAATAAATACACAGAACAGAAATAAAATGATAGAAATGGCAGAATAATAGTAATATAACCAGCATAATCTCCACAATAACACAGAAATAATATGAGAACAATAACTGAAATAGCACTTTGATTCATAAAGCAATGTTCACAGGCCTCTTCGAGGGGGAAACCTCCAGTCGAGATGCACTCTGTTACAATAATCTCCAAGTTAGGTTTTTTATACCCTCGACCCTTATTTATACTAAATATGTCTATTAAGAGAAGCATCTAGAGGAAGATCCTTCTAGAAGCGGAAGCTTCTATTAGGTCTTCTTACATCCGCCTTATTCTATTTTATTGAAAGGCCTTATTAATATTGACCTTTATTACATCCGAATACATTGATCTACCTATGTGCGGGTTAGGACCTTAACATGTCCACCCCCTTAAAAACAGCCGTGTCCTCAAGGATTGAGATGTGGAAACTGCTGTAGAATGGTAGCTAGTTCCCAAGTGGCATATGTTGGAGTCATATCTTTCCACTGTACTAGCACTTCCTTGATGGTTCTCTGACGCAGGTGACGCTCACGCTGGTCCAAAACTGCTTCTGGCTATAGCCAAATGGATCCTTCTTCAGCTAACTTTGGAAGGTTGGTTTGAATTTGGCACCTGGTTCCAATCACCTTCTTCAAGCATGAAACATGAAAAACAGGATGTAGCTTCGACTGACTAGGCAGAGCTAACTGATATGTGACTTGTCCCACACGCTTGAGAACTGTGTAAGGACCATAAAATTTGGGCGCTAGCTTCTGACAATGCTCGGCCTTCAAGGAAGTTTGCTTATATGGTTGCAGTCGTAGAAACACCTGATCCCCTTCTGCAAATTGACGTTCAAAGCGACCTTGATCTGCTTGTTGCTTCATGCGATTCTGTGCCATGACCAAGTTCTCTTTAAGGGTACGAAGAATATCCTCTCGAACTGTAAGTGTTTGGTCAACCGCCTGGACCTTCGAGGTACCGGGTAAGTATGAGAGAACTGAAGGTGGCTTCTATCCATATACCGCTTCAAAAGGAGTCATGCAAGTGGTTGTATGGTATGTAGTGTTGTACCACCATTCGGCTAGGGGTAACCATTCAGCCCACTGGTGTTGTTTTTTAGAGGCAAAGCACCTCAGATATGTTTCCAAACACTTGTTGACAACTTCTGTTTGATCATCCGTCTGGGGATGATAAGCTAAGTTGAGATGCAATTGTGTGCCTTGTAGCTTAAACAGTTCTTGCCAAGAATTGCTTGTGAAAGTTGGGTCACGATCAGAAACAATAGAGTGTGGCATGCCATGAATCTTGAAGACCTGGTCCATGAAAATTTGAGCCACCATGGATGCAGTAAATGGGTGGTGAAGAGCACAAAAATGAGCATACTTGGAAAGGCAATCCACCACCACCATTATGATTGATTTATTCCTCGATTTGAGTAAGCCTGTAATAAAGTCCATAGAGATATCCTTCCAAATAGTAGGGGGAATCAGAAGCGGTTGGAAGGTGCCCAGAGATTTGACTATTTCTCCCTTGTTGCGTTGACACACCTCACATTCAGCGACAAACTTACGGATGTCCTGTTTCATACCATCCTCGAAAAAAGAACGTTTGACCCTGTCATATGTTTTGGTGAACCCTGAGTGCCCTGCTGTGGGTGTAGCATGAAGCTCAAAAAGTACCATGGATTTGAGCTTGGATTGTTTACTTAAATACAAGCAGCCTTTGTATCAAAGCTCATCCTGGAGCCAGGTCTGCAATTGTTGGATCAGATGCGAACTTTCAGGATATTGAAGCCATTATTGGCACACAGCTTGGAGCCAATTGGGTACAATGAAGAAAAGAGAAAAAAGGGATCCTTCGTCTTCATATTTCCTGGACAAGGCATCCGCCATGACATTGTCTTTTCCCTTCTTGTAAATGATCTCATAATCATATCCAAAAATCTTAGTCACCCATTTTTGTTGCTCCTGGAAGGAAATGTGTTGTTCCAGAAAGTACTTGAGGCTTTGATGGTCGGTCTTAATTTGGAAGTGTTGCCCCAAGAGATAAGCATGCCACAGCTCAATGGCATGCAGAATCGCCAACATTTCCTTTTCATAAATGGGTTTTCCCAGATTCCTTTCAGACAGTTGCTTGTTGGTGAAGGCCAAAGGTCGACCCTCTTGCATAAGGACAACACCGATTCCTTTCCCTGAGGCATCACATTCCAACACAAAGGTCTTTGTGAAATCGGGAAGGGCCAGAACCAGAGTGGTGCACATGGTTGTCTTCAAGGTTTGAAAAGCTTGAGCAGCTGCTGGAGGCCAAGTGAAAGAGTTCTTTTTGAGGAGATCCATGAGAGGTGCTGCAATCTTTCCGTAGTTCCTAACAAACTTGTGATAATACCCTGTTAGGCCCAAAAATCCACGCATGATTTTGAGAGTCTTTGGGTGCGTCCAGTCTTGCATAACTTCAATATTTTTTGGGTCCACCCTGACGCCATCCTTTCCCACCAGATAACCCAAGTATTCTACTTCTGAGGTACCAAAAGTACATTTAGACTATTTCAAGAAAAAATGGTGCTGAGAGAGTAGGCAGAGAACTTGATCCACATGAGTAAGATGGTCTGTCCAGGTTTTTCTATAGATGAGGATATCATCAAAGAAAACTAAGACAAAATGACGAAGAAAAGGGCGGAAGACATGGTTCATGAGGCTCTGAAAGGTGGAGGGGGCGTTACACAAGCTAAAGGGCATGACCAAAAACTCATAGTGGCCTTCATGAGTGCGAAAGGTTGTCTTGGGAATGTTTGCCTCTTTCATACGTATCTGGTGATAGCCCGAGCAAAGATCAAGTTTGGTAAAGAATTGGGCACCACTCAATTCATCTAGGAGGTCATCAATGACAGGAATGGGAAATTTGTCTTTGATGGTCAGTTTGTTGAGAGAACAGAAGTCAGGAGACATTCTCCAAGAACCTTCTTTCTTCAGTACCATGACGACCGAAGACGAGTAAGGGATCGTACTAGGACGGTTGACGCCTACAGTAAGGAGTTCCTGGGCCATTTTTTCAATTTCATTTTTTTGTGCAAAGGGGCGGCGATATGGATGGATATTGGGGGTAAGGCTTCCTAGGACAAGGGGAATGGAATGATCATGAACACCGCAGGAAGGAGGGAGTCCTTAGGGAGTGGAAAATACCGTTTGATGTTTAGAAAGGAGGCCTTGGAGGTCTTGGGGCACTGGGGGTGTCTCTGTGGCTTGTATGGCATGGAGTTGGGCAATGACACCAGAATGACCTTTTTTGAGCAACTTTTCCATGCGATGGGAACTGATGATCTCAGGTGAACCAGTAGTGATGCCTTGTAATTTATATTGGTGGCCTTCTTGGTCGAATTGCATGGTTAAGTTCTGAAAATCCATGAGAATGGGACCCAAAGTCCTTAGCCAGTCTGCACCCAACACAATGTCACAACCGCCCATGTCAATAGAAAATATATGGGATTTTAGGTGGTAGTCACCGATTTGGAGATGCACATTTTCATAGTGCCTACCACATTTCATAGAACCACCATTAGCAATCATGATTTGGAAATTGTTGACAGCATGGATGTAGCAATGGGTTTCTTGGGCAATGCGGCGATGAATAAAATTGTGGGTGCTGCCACTATCAACCAGAATGATGACCTTTCGGTGCTTGATGTAACCTATTAACTTGAGGGTTTGGGGGGAAGAGAAGCCGGTGAGAGCATTGAGGGAAATGATCGGTTCCACTTCGGGAGGGTCGGAGGGAGGGTTTATGTCAGTGATTTCTGGTGACTCGAGCACAAGGGGAGTTTCAACATCTTCTTCTGGAATATCCTCAGAGATGGCCATAAAAATATTTTGTTCCTTGCATTTGTGGCACGGGAAATATTTGTCATCACAATTATAATAGAGGCCTTTGAGTTGGTGTTCATCCATTTCAGCCCTGGTCAATTTTTGGATCTTTAATGGGGCGGAGGGAGTAGTGGGGTTTACTATTTTAGGGCAAGGGATAAAGGAAGGCTTACGGTTTTGAGAGGAAACAATTTGTTGTGCTTCTTTAGCTTTTTTAGTAGCCTCCACCCAACTCGCAGGTCGAGCCATGAGGACATGGGCCCAAATCTCCTCCTTGAGGCCACTGATAACACACTCTTGAAAGAAAGCATCAGTCATGCCCTCTATTTGAAAATCCAGGTGCTCAAATGCAGTTATGAAGTCTTCTATTGTTCCTGATTGTTTCAATTTTTTCAAATAGCCCAAATGGTTGGTGTCAGTGTCAAAGCGTTCATAAAGCTCAATCACAAATGGGTTCCAAGCAATATACCCTTGACGGGAAGTTTTTCTCCATTTCCACCATTGCCAACATTCTTGATCTAGATGGAGAACACCATACCAAAGTTTGGCCAAGTCATCTGTAATGTTGTAGAGAGAGAAATAATGTTCCATTTGGGTGACCCAACCAGTGGGGTCTGAGCCATCAAATTTGGTTACATCCACCCGCGGAAGGCGTATTTCCTGTTGAAAGTGATGGGGTTGAAAGGTATGGGAATGGGAAGAAGTTTCACCTTCAGTCTTTGCATGTGCGTCAGGAAAAGGGTCATCGATAGGGATCTTTAGTTTGGTGCAGAGTGATGCAAAGACAGATTCAAGCTAGGTGGTCAGTTCTTGTTTGACTTCTTCCATTGCGGACTGCACGGATGCATTTATGGTGGTATTGATGGATGTATCACAGGAGGCAATAGTAGCACTAGGTTGTTGCACTTGTTTTTGGGTCTCGAGGAAACTAGATTGCAAGGTGTTGAAATGAGACTCCAGTTCTTGGCTACGGGTATGGGCCATGAGGATGGGTGAATTGAAAAGGGAGCGAGCGGGGTCAGAAATTTTTGCAGAAAAATGATATGGATGAATGTGATAAGGGAGAAGAGATGAATCTAATACATGTTTATCTGCTTTTGAAATAATGATGTATATGAAACTTGTCAAAGTAAGCAAACTTATTCAAGGCTCTAATTTTGTTGGGTTTGAACAATATGCATTCATAAATTTGTAATCTACACACATTCTATGTTCTTGAATGAAGATGAGATCTGATGTTGAGATGAGATCTACATCCTTTGATTTTCCTACATAATGGGGTAGAAAGACAAGAGGTATTGAATGAGGTTAGATATGTTGATATGAAAATATTTGCTCCAACATTGGGTAAGCTCTTTAATGAAGAGGACAATAAGTCAATTTGGCTATCATAATGATTATGGGGTCTTAAAGTGTGTGAGTATGTAAATAGGGAATAATATCTACTATGTATGTCATAATAGACACAAAATTTGGCTATCATAATGAATATGGGGTCTTAAAGTGTGAGAGTATGTAAATAGGGAATAATATCTACTATGTATGTCATAATAGACACAACAGGAGTAAATGAACTATTCTTTTATTTCTCACTCCTTGTTGCATAGCTTACATATGTGTTGTTCATAAGGTATGTGATGGCCAATTTCCATCCTTAGTGAATGAGGACAACCCCTAAACTACCCAAGATGAGAGCAAATGCTATGAGAGAGGTGACCCTAAGATAGTTCCAAAAGATGATAGAATCATTCTTTATTTGACTATAAGTACAACATTAACGATGAAGTTTAGGAGAAAGCAGTGCTTCTTGTGAAAACTAAAATTTGAGGTCTAAAATTTTCTTCCTAGGGAAAATAATAAAATAATAGTTAAAATAATAAAATAAGAGTTATGAATTTTTAAAGGAAAATAAAGAAAACTGTTTTCAATAATCGTATTTTTTACTTATATCCTTATAGGTTTACTCAAATTTCAAGAGTAGGCACTGGTTGGATGTAGAATTAGGTTTACTCAAATTTCAAGAGTACGCACTCATTGGATGGAGAATTAATTCTGCATCCAACGAGTGCCTACTCTTGAAATTTGAGTAAACCTATAAGGAGATAAGTTGAAAATACGATATTGAAAAGTAGTTTTCTTCCTTTCCCTCCAAAAATATTTACCCTTGTGGTTGACATCATCATCTTGAATCCTATTGTTTCTTTTAAAGTTGATTTTGATAGTATATTTTCTATTTTGAGGCTCATTTTTTACCTCAGAATTCCCCTAATTAGTATATACTTTGCAAACATTCTCCATAATTACTCTATGGATATCTCTTTTAAATACTTTACAATTAAGCATATAGATAATAGATGGTGGGACATTGTCAATATCTAGGGTAAACACTACAAAAGAATCATCACCTCTAAATAGTAAGAATGTCAATTGGTGTGCTTGGATAGAGAGATGGAACATTTAAGTGAAAAATAGGGATACTTTTGTGTACCAATACCATAATCAACTAAGCAATGAAGGTGATATGGAAAGGTGTTGATGTGAAAAAAGCCTTGGTGATAAGAGGATAAATCCTAAATTCTACAGAAATAGTAGCACGAGAGACTAATTATGTAATCGAGAGCCACATAAACAACAACCAATTGCTTGGTCATTCAAAATAAACATAACCAAAATGTTAAATAAAAAATATCATGAGTACCATAAAGTTTTCGGAAGTAATAAATCTATTGAATATAGAGAGGGATCAATACAGTTATGGGTATCTTAATTATGTATTAAACATCAAAAGGAACAAAAATATTGAGATGTATAAATATTTTTAAAAAAAGCCTTTCTGACTTTGTTACACTTCATATGAGGTTCCACATTGTGATTTTCATCACAGGGATGGAGTTTTTTGTTACTTCCTTGGATCTTTCGATGGACTTGGAGGAGATACACCTTCATGGAGCCTCTTCTATCCTTGTCATTTGATCATTTGATGGGGGTATCTTAGGAGAGAGCTCACTCGTCTTTGGTGGATGGTCATGGTTGATGGTCTTCTCATGGTTGTGGATACCACTTTCATGCCTTAGATCACTCTCTTGTCATATGGATTCTTGTTATTTCATGTATCATCTTATTCTTGGAGCATCTTTGTGACTTTGTATGATGATGTTATGTTGTTGGTTTGTCACTAGGAAGAAGGGGTCACATTCTAAATGGTCCTCATTTTTTAGATATGTGACGGGGGCATACTTGATGATTGGATGGAGGTAACACTTTTTTATGTCACTTTATCTTATGATGTTGATGTGGTGGGGTGATCCATGTTTCCTTGGCGTGAGTTTCCTAGGCGATATAACATTGAGATACTAGACATCATTGGGGAGGGGGGGGATGTGGTTCATGATTACTAGTACCCTTGTTGATGTACTTTTTCATAAGTTTGAGTTAGAGGGGGAGGTATTTCATGTTTCCTTCATGATGATATATCCTTTTTCAAATGTTGGATGATGCATATGATATGCTATTCCATTGATGGTGGTGCACCCTAGGTTCAATCTTAGGCAGAGTTTTTGTTTTGTAGTTATCATGGTGGGGTTTTGCTAGGAAGGACATTTTTTTATTTACATAGTGTTAGCACATATCTTTGTAAAGGGGGTGTTTTCCCTAAGGATTTGGCCCCTAGGAAAAGAAAATGCGAGAAAAGGGGTTTAAAAACCCACCATATTCATTTTATCCAAATCCTCCAGGTGCAAAGTTGACTCTCGCCCGTCCCGGTCCAGATGAAGCAGTTATGAAGGTGGGGAGGTGGTTGAAACATCATCTCCCCCCATGAATGAAAAGTCAGAAAAGTATGACCATGTAGGCAATTTGTTAGCCCAGACAGTCAGAGCTTGTGTCTGACAGGAGAAGGCATGGGCAGAAGAGACTGTATGCACAGTCTGACTGAGAAGACGCAGCGCCATGGAAGCTCGAGCACGCCTCTGTTGTTGTTTACAAAATTTTTGAGTATATGTATGGAGTTTTGTTATTTTGTAAAGGTATTTGGTTAAGCAGAGCTCCCAATCTGTATTTTTGTTCTGCCAGAGTTGTTCTCTGGTTATGTAATCGATTTGAGACTTTCATGTTAATAGAAGTTAGCTTCCCTCTTTTCATTTTGTCTGTAAAATTTGTTTAAAACACTCGGGCATGTATGATCCAGTCAAGGATCATTATAATGTTATAATGGAGGTTTGATTATAGTGGTATCATGGTCAGTTTTATTCATTTCCTTGTGGTCTCTTTCCTCTCTCACATTGAATGGCTCGGGCATGGAAGATCCAGTCGAGTCGTTGCAGTGACAGGATGATGGAGATTTGATCATGATGCAGCTGTAACTGTTTCTCTAGTAGACATATTTCAGTGTCTGAACTTGAGCTCAAGAGTGCTCTTGAGTTTGAGTTTTTCCTCCCTAAGTTGTTGGAAGGCCCGATGCCCAAAGAAGTCTCATTCACATTTCTCCTAAGTCTTCCCTCTGCTCTTGCCTTAACTCAATTTACTGACCGAATTTAGTGTGGTTCTCACTTCCATGTGCATTTCATGTCCAGTTATGTGTTGAACATCATTCATGTTGTTGAGTTTTGACATTGACCTCCACCTATTCAAACCAACATCCACCACAAACTCTGATGGGTATCGTGCTTACCTCTGCTGCAATACAGAGGTGACTTTCAGTGCTAACATTTCTGGCGTCATTGTCGGGGAACGAATTGAAGACCTTTCCCTACGTAGAACGACAATGATCTTTTGGTTTTGAAGGTGCATCAGACATCAAAACCATTGAAGATTGCATATTTCACCTAGTGAATCCACTGTTTTAGTGTGGCTGCCTCTGGCTAGAGCTATAGCCCCTGGGAGAACACAATGATCAAATCTGGTCTTTGATGGTGAACAAAAACCAGACACCCTCATTCGGCACATCTTTCACCTAGCGACTCCATCGTTAAAGGATCGATTGGCAACTTCACTAGTATGAAATGGAAAAAATCTTGGCTCAAAGGTTTTCTCCTTTTAATTTTTCTGTTGTTCCTGGTTTTCCTAATGTTGTCCCTACTATGGATGAATGGGGTGATTCCTTGCCCATATTTAGAGAGCGTAAAGAGGACAATCCTGCTCAACATATTCATAAGTTTCATGAACTTGTGCATCAATGGGATATACATCATGAGGATGTGTTACTAAAAATGTTCATGATCTCATTAGCAAGAGATGATCGTGAGTGGTATCATTCCTTACCCCCTGCGAGCATTTCCTCCCTAAGAGAATTTTATGTAGTTTTCAATAGGCACTTTCAAAATTTTTATTCCTCTGAGTTTATTTGTCATAATTGTTGTGAGGAATATGAAGACCATGATCAAGATATGCCTGTGTCTAATGAGGACCATGAGGAGGAAGAAGATGCTTTGGGTAGGCTGATGGAGCCATAAAATCACTCTCTGTCGAGATAGAAAGGTTCAAATTTGAGGAAAGTGCAGAGTATTTTCTAGTCCTCGAAGCAAATGTTCTTGGCAGCTCTACTGAGGATGATGATGCAGATTGCATAGCTGTAGAGGCCTTGCATTATGCTCTTGATGTGCTTGTTGTTTCAATCTTTGATGATTATTCGGATGAGGAGCAACAGACCCCTGCATCACAATTTGCTAACTTGGGGAGTAGACAGCCTATATATGACAGCTACGAATCAGATTCCCAGCTGGATATGCAGGATTTCCAAGAACATATTGCAGAGTCCCATCCTCTATTCGTTAAAGAAAAATATTATGAGGAAATCAACCATCCCAGGCCTACAGAAGACGTTGAGCAGCAGATCGAAGAGAAAATCTTTCCCATGGGTCCTATTTATGATGATAATGAATCTGACCCTTGGGAGATCCATGAAGAAGAAAAGGAGCAACATGAGGAGCATTTTATCTCCTTTATAGAGCTTGTAAGTGAGCAGCCATCGTCTAAGGTCAGTCATCCTACATCAACTTCTCATCCACCTGTGCCTACTAGAGATATTCAGCCATGTGTGAGCAGCTGTGTGACAAAGCAGGTTGCATGTTATAAATTTTCTGGAGTTTTTCACTTGGCCTATGAGCCTGTGAAGGAATACACGGAGTTGTATTTCCTTCATGTTTTGAAGCTGTTCAGCTTTATCCTAACCTCAGCATTAGGAGGAAATCTTAAGGATGTAACCACTCTGTTGTCACGGTTGCATCATATGTTATTAATCATTAATAGAGTGAAGGAGCTTCGAGTTAGGAAGTTACTTAAATGGCTATGGTGGAAATTTGCTTTAACCTAGCACAATGTAAAAAAGCAATTAGTTTAGGACTAGACATAAATAAGCTCCTTGGAGCATGTGTGTTTATTTTCGTTTTTTCTTATCAGCCTGTATTCCTCAGCAGGGTGTTTTGAGCTTGACTCCATAGCCCAATGCAGAAGGCGACTGGAAATACTGAAGATCTTAGAGCCTCGTAGGGAGGACTTTATCCCCCATGGATCCTAATGTTAGCACATATCTTTGTAAAGGGGGTGTTTTCCCTAAGGATTTGGCCCCTGGGCGGAGAAAATGCGAGAAAAGGGATTTAAAAACCCACCATATGCATTTTATCCAAATTCTCCAGGTGTAGAGTTGACTCTCGCCCGTCCCGATCCTGATGAAGCAGATATGAAGGCGGGGAGGTGGTTGAAACATCATCTCCCCCCATGAATGAAAAGTTGGAAAATTCTGACCGTGTAGGCAATTTTTCAGCCCAGACAGTCTGAGCTTGTGTCTGACAGGGGAAGGTGTGTGCAGAAGAGACTGTATGCACAGTTTGACTGAGAAGACACATCGCCATGGAAGCTCAAGCATGCCTCTGTTGTTGTTTACAAAAATTTTGAGTATATGTATGGAGTTCTGTTATTTTGTAAAGGTCTTTAGTTGAGCAAAGCTCCCAATCTGTATTTTTGTTCTACCAAAGATGTTCTCTGGTTATGTAATCGATTTGAGACTTTCATGTTAATAGAAGTCAGCTTCTCTCTTTTCATTTTGTCTATAAAAAAATTTTAAAACACTCTGGCGTGGATGATCTAGTAGAGGATCGTTATACTGTTGTAATGGAGGTTTGATTATAGCAGTATCATGGTCAGTTTTATTCATTTCCCTGTGGTCTCTTTCCTCTCTCACATTGAATGGCTTAGGCATGGAAGATCTAGTCGAGTCGTTGTAGTTGCAGGATGATGGAGGTTTGATCATGTTGCAGTTGTAACTGTGTCCCTAGTAGACATATTTCAGTGTATGAACTTGAGCTCAAGAGTGCTCCTGAGTTTGAGTTTTTCCTCCCTTAGCTGGTAGAAGGCTTGATGCCCAAAGCAGTCTCATTCACCTTTCTCCTAAGTCTTCCCTCTGCTCTCGCCTTAACTCAATTTACTAACTGAAGTTAGTGTGGCCCTCACTTCCCTGTGCATTTCTTGTCCAGTTCTGTGTTGAACATCATTCATGTTGTTAAGTTTTGACCATTGACCTCCACCTATTCAAACCAACATCCACCGCAAACTCTGATGGGTATCAGGCTTACCTCTACCACAATCCATAGGTGACTTCCAGTGCTAACACATAGTACAACATTTTGATAGAGTGCACCCCCTCATTGGAACTCAGTTCATGATGATTTAATCATTCAGGGATTGTTGGAGGTGAACTATGGTTATTAACCTTTGTGCACATGTTGAGGATGATTTAACCATTCAAGTGACTTGTTGACCCTATTTTTCACATTTGGAGGTTTGTTGATGAAGCACCCTACTTTATTTGGCATCTTTTCACGCTTTGAGGGGTTTATTTGGAGGTAACTTAGGCTTTTATGTGGAGTGCTCCCTTCTTTGGCACATATTTCAAGGTATGCATGCATTATGTTACTATTTTGGAGAGGATGGCACACCTTTTTTAGGGTGTGCCTCCTTGGGTTGGTTGAGCATCATTATGATTTGGCATATGGAGGAATATTTTATTTGTTTATTGATGAGGAGTGTAACTATTTTTACACACTTTTCTAGAGCACCATTATCTTGTGCGCATAATTTGGGTAATTAGTGGATGGTTTTGGAAATAACACATGGTTTTGGAAATAACACATGGTTTTGCACATGTATTAATGGAGGTTAACTAACTTTGGCGAATTCTCTTTGGGTGCAATTCATATGGAGAATATTTTATTATTTTTTGGTGAGTTGGAGGTGGCTCTATTTCACTCTTTTAGGGCACACTTGTCATATGTTCTTTTTTATCATTATTGCATGGTTATTTTAACTACATTTGGCATTATTTTAGCTACCTTGGAGAGCACCCTCACCTCTTTGACTTGGCATTTATATTATTTTAATTGGAGGTTGTTATGGAGGAGTTTCCTTGAAGGTTGTGTTTCACTTTGAGGGCCATATGTGTTACTTTGCATGCACCTACTTGGTCTCACTTCTATATTTGGAGCTTTTCCTTGGATGATGCACATGTGGAGACTTTGTTCTTGCTATATTTTGTAGGGTTTATGTTGGAGGAGCACACCCCTTGATTATTTTATTCCTTTATTGGAGGGCGCACATATGGAGGAGAATATTATATTATTTCTTGAATCCTTGGCATGGTCAAAACCTAATTCATCCCTCTCATCTTGAGCTTATATTTTTGGAGGTTATAACCACTCCATTATTTTATTGCAGATTGATTTATCCCATGGAGTTGGTTATGGAGCATTCTTCTAAGAGGATTATTTTATTGTTTTATTGCTCATACATCTTGGAGGGCACACTTAGTGAGCTCTTCCAATTGGACCTAGGAGCACATCCTCCCATTTCAAGGATTATTTAATGTGTATTGTTGAGATAATATATTGGAGGGGACATTGTATGTGGAGCATTCGACATCTCGAAATTGTATTATGCCTAATTTCGTGATGTGCCCCCTTATTCAAGCCTTATCTTGCATATTCCTTGGTATTTTTAGATGGGGTGACATTTATTGGAGAGAATGGAGGCCACATGTTCCATTGATATTGTTCAAACATTGATTGGAGGTGGATGTAACTAATCCATTAATTTATTATTTGTTTGACTTGTCATGGAGTTAGTTGGATAATATTCTATTTTTTTGTAAGGGATAAGAAACTCCTTCTATAAAGAGGAACTCTCTCTTGATTTGTAAATATTGGAAATTTGTGGATTGAGGAACTCTCCCTTTGGGCTACATTGTACATCATATTGACAATATTAATGAAATATTAGAGGTATTGACTCTACTTTATGTGAGGCTTTATGTTTGCAATTCTTTCAAACATTGTTTATTGTTGCAGGAAACACTTGTAACTAGTCATGAAGGCCTTGTAATGAAGCATCTACCATTTGGATAATGTAATGTGAGGTTTAAATCCCCCTTATGTTCATTTTTGTTATGTTAAGCATGCATATAACAAACTAAGTTGTTTCTTGAAGTAATATAACATCACCTTCGTATATTTCTTTTAAAGTAGCACCCCTAGCTCTCCAAGATTACTTTTCTGCAATAAATTTCAGCAAGCTAAGGATAATTTGTGGCATGTATAGTGGCCCTTGTTTTCCTTACACGTTCATGCATTTTCCCTCTTAGAACCATACTTTCTTAACTTCATTTTTCCCAATATTTGGTAGGCATTGGTCTTAGGGTTTTCCATCACCTTTTTGGTTCTCACTCCATTCATTTTTCCATCTATACTACAACCTTTGTTATGTTAAGGCTTACTCTTCAAACATCACCTATAGCATCCACTCCATAGCCTTAGAAATACTACCTAGGGATACCCCCTTGTATTGAATAAGAACCAACCTAAAGAGAGAGAAAGGGCTACCGAGGTGATAATGGGTAGCCTTCCTAAGTTACACAAAGCTAGTATTTTGGTGCTTGGGACTGTACACTTTTGTGACTGCTAGATTTTATTGTAACATTTTGGCACCTTCATCGGGAATAAAGACCATTTCCTAGAAGTTTGTAGATGAAATATATTTTGATGAAGGTGTCCATTTGAAGATCATATTTTCATCTTGATGACTCCATGAAGGAACAAAGTCCTTATTCCTTGCATATTTTGAACACTTGTTGTTTGTAGGGGTGACACATCCAACATTTTGAAGGCATTTTGAAGTTTCACCTTGGCGACTCCACATCATTGGTATAAGGTATTAAGATCATGTATTTTTATATTTTAATATATTGAAGTGAATAATCATGGAATTGGCCCCATGGTTGGATGAATTATATTCTCCATCTGATTTCTTGGGCATTATGAGATTTCCAAATGAGGGTTATGATTCAAATTAGATTTGATCATATTGGGTTATTTCATGGGTGTATTGATTTAGCTATATTGCATGTTATATCCTTTATGAAAATTATGGATTATTTTTATGTTGTGCATGAGCATGTTATGATGATGACTTTCCTATGTACCTTAGAAGATGAGGCATTAGAATGGTATGAAAATCTTGGTAGAAAAGGAATATCTTCACTTGTGGATTTTATCAAAATATTTATTAACCATTGGAATTCTCACTATGAATAAAGTATCAGAAGAGTTTTTAGGACCTTATGGCAGCCCCAAGTGAAAAATACATCGTTGAAGCATCCACCTCATCCCTAGAATATATTGAAAACATGAAGAGGCACCTCATATTTCCATTGGGAATTATTTTTTAGCCTCACATGAAAAATATATTGTTGATGAAACATCCATTTTATCCACTCAAGAAAAGAAGGGTTTGGTAACTATCGTCATTTTTAGAATTTGTATTTTGATGGTTCATTTTCTTATGATTTTGAGAAGATTAATTTTGAAGACACCTTTGCATGAAGAAAAATGTTTATATCTATTTAAGGGCAACCATGAGTATGAGGAAAGTACATATTTTTTTTCCCTTGGACAATCCTATGTGGTGGATGAGTTGGCAGGAAAGGGTGTGACAAATTTTGAAAAAAATCATCCTTTCTTTTCTATGTATATTGGATATTTATTTCATCCCTTCAATGATGTTTGTGATAGTGAAAATTCAGAATTTTTTTAGCTATTTCAATCTTAAAAAATTTAGACATTTTGCAGATTTTGGATGATAAAAATGCAGAAAATTTTCCAACCATCTGTATTTTCATGTTTTTTTGTGTTTTCATGTGGGAATGTGGCTACAAAGTGTGTTTTTATTGCTGGAAATTTTTTGAGACAACAAAATATTTAGTTTATAATTTATGATAGTAAATTTTTATCCATCCAAAAGTGGGAAATAGGCCATAGATTGTGAGCAAGCGTTTATTTCCGGATTTGAAAATGTGTTTTCTCCTTCATCCTCATGCTTGACAGTATATATTTTATTGTTGGAGCAGCCTACGTTCTCAATTATTAAGAGAGTGATTCATGTTTTTCATGCATATTTACATTTGGAGAGACACATAGTTGATGATTTTTAGGTTGATGGAATGCCATGTACCTTTTCTAGACCATATTCAACCCTCTTTGTCATTGGATTGAGTTAGCATCCACTAGAACATGCTTTCCCATTGCAAATTTTTGTATTGGCTACCATGCATGTCATGTAGTTTCAATTTGTAGTCATATTGTCATGGAGATTCCAATATATATTTGTGTGACCTTAGATGTAGCCTTGTTTTGTTTTTTCACCAAACACAAGGGAAGAGTTCATGGCATTCATGTGATGCTAGCTTGGTTGCATTAGTTATTTGATTTCACATAGCATATTGTTTCATCCTAGGTTAGAGTGGAATAGGATGAATAATATCAACACATTCATGTGATCATTAGGTTTATTTTCATGCTATATTTGGCATTGTTGACTTATGCCTTTTCTTTGTAAGTCAATTTTAAGCTATTGTTGTTGGACTCTATGGGAATTTGATGTGGTGTTTGTGGAGTTGATATGTATTCATCCTACCATGAGGCCTTGCCTCTTCTTTCTCATTGACATGTCAAACATGATATTTTTTGGGTTTGTTACCCCCTCACTTCTATGGGTAACTAGAGGAGATTTTTTCTCCATGATCCATATTTCAGACAATAGTTCTGATGATGACATTTTGAATTCTCAACAAATAGTTGCCACAGATTCCTTCCATTACACGATCAATTCACTCACATTATATGACATGGTGCATTACACACTAGTCAAGTGTTGTCACTCTTGGGAAAAGTGGTACTAATAGGGGTAACATGTCCATATCCTAGTACATACATAACACACTCCATCTATCCCCTCTCTGTTATCCTATCTTTTGGGTTGTTTGTCATATGTCACCTATAAAGGTTCATACCTCATAATAATCATGAGAAGAAGGAGCAACAATGCTTGAGGTTGATGCAAATTTATAAAAAATGATATAGAAAGATCAAAATCCATAATTTAAAATGAAAGGAAAAGAAACACAAACGCAAATCAAAGAAATAAACAAGAAAAAAAAAAAGTCTAAAAAACCAAGAAAGAAAGTGAAGCATGAGCTCTACCCCCTCGCTAAGAGGCCATCACCCCATGTCCTATGGAATGAATGCATACCTAACAAAAGGACTTAGAAAATGGAAATCAAAAGCTATAAAATATTGAATCAATAAAGAAAAAGGAAAATAGGGGTTTGGAAAGACACAGTGCCAAGGGAAGGATAACTTATCGCCCAAGTGCTCCCTCATACAAAGGTGCTCATGAGGATGACTATCATACATAACCTTTCATCACTATGCCACCACCCATGAAGTAAACCCCAAAACACACCATATTCCATTGCACATGCTCCTTGATGGGTTTATTGGGACATACTCCGTATCCTGGGTATATGGCACACCTAATAGGGGGTAATAATGATCCTCACATACCTAAACTTAGCAAATTACATAAATTTGTAAGCTAGTGTGAAGTTTGGAGAGGATATTTCATGAGATCTATCTAATGGCTTTTGCATTGACATGATTCAATTTATTGTGTTTGAATTGTGTACCTTGCCTCTAGTTTTCATGATGCATTGGACTACATGTGCCCCTCCTTGGACGATTGATTTCACATAGCCACATGCTTGATTGACACCTTGGTCCTTTGGAGGACATTGAGGGTTTACTAGCACACTTCATGGAGGCCATCCCCACCACTTGAGAGAGGTCATTCCACAACTTTTGGAGGACGTTCATCCCTTTGATGACATGGCTCCCTTGATGAGACACCCTAGCACACATGGGGTATGATGTGACCCATTTTGATGATGAGATGTTGCACTTTGGTGATGATTTGACACCTCTTGACGGGACATTTCACCTTTTGAGGGGATGTTGGACATTTTGATGATGACTTGGCACCTTTTGATGAGACGTCACACCTCTTGGGGATTGATACACCACTTGAAGATGAAATGTTGCACCCCTTCATGGAAATGTTTCACTTTTGATCCCCCTAGACATCATTTTAGAGTGAATCATCCACCTCATGAGGCCACATGTGCCACACATGTCAGCTTGAGAGCACTCTTATGAGGTACAATTTGATGTTTGAGCTAATTTACTTCATCTTGATGCATCGTTGGGGGTATTAGTTACCTATGCACTCATGTATCATGTACATTTTATGTCTTGTGGCTGTATATCTAGGGTTTGTGGGAGATAAAGGAATTATTTTATGTTTTTATGGATTCTATTGGATGAGAAGGGTGCTTGATCTCTTGTATAAATAATATAAGCACTTCTCACTTGTAAATCATTGCTACTTGTGGAGATTCATCACTACTTGTATACTACTACTCTCTCTCTTATGAAAAATGCTATATATGGCTAGTTAGAGCAACTTTTTGGAGTGGATTCTTGTGGATGCCTTTGTTATTTCATGGATGTTCATTGCTAGAGTTTTCATGGATGAAATATTTCTTGAGTAAGTGGTCTTTTGTTATCTTTTGGTTTTGTTTAAGAATGAATGTAAGTGAAATGTTTCTTCTCTAGTGTTGGTTGTGCATTCTCTTGGATATTTCCTAAACAAACTATTCTTGTTAAAGCTCTTGGAAGAACCTTCCCTTGAATTGTCTTTCAAGACCTAGTGATATACTAGGAGGATCTTCTCGGGTCAATAGTGAACAACCCTAAATATCACCCTAGATCCACTCACAACTCTTCAAAGGAGTCCTTAATTGACCCCATATGCCCATTGGGTTCTGTTGTGATGGTTACACAACACCCTTCCATTTTCTTTCTTTTTCCATAATAAATAAAATGAAGCCTTTTCAAAATCCTAATAAGTTGGTTTCATTAAAATTCAAAATTTTACATTATCTTTTAAATCCAAAATATTTACATTAGGTTTTTGGTCACTACAATAAAATTAAAGTTTAATGTACCAAACCTAATTTTTAAAGTCATTTTAAATGCAATAAAATGTTACAAAATTTAGTAATTACAAAATTCAATATAATTTTGTAATTACTGTTTTAAATATAGTTCAAATGTTTCTTGTTAAGAAATTACTATACCTCATAAAAAAAAATTTATGATAGGTTGCCAAAATAATCAAATGTTTATTCTAAGGACTAGATCATAAAAGCATTGAAGGAGATCAAAGGCTATGGGACACGTGTTCAAAGACCAAGGGTATATGGTACAAAATTAATTTGGTTGCTAAATTAGATATCAAATAATCGTTATTTTTTATGATGGCATCATTGCAAGATTTAGTTTTTAAACCCCGTGCTAAACCTGATTCCCACGATAAATTACGAACCTCTCATAACTCATTACTCGCCGCATGTCCTCGACCTATTATCATTTGGAAACATGTTGTGTACACTTGATTTTACCTGTTCGTCGCCTTGCTATTCATGCAATGCCATTGGATATTGCAATCACAAGTAGAAAGATTCAAGTTTGATAAGTATTGGACCTACATAAGAATTCATAATCAGAAACAAAGAGAGGAAAGCTTAGACACAGAGAAAAAATAACATCAGGGTCAAATACCAAAGAGGGTTTCCAAGATGGTTGTTTGCATCGAACCTTGTAGAGAAGATTTGAAAGGTTTGAATCCACAATGCATGATGATAATGGAACAAGTTAGTTGGGGGTAGTTTTTCGAAAGGTTCACTAGTTATAATGAAGATAAAACCATGGTGTTTGCTTGGTCCTTCAATGGTGAATGTGCAAAGGTAGGGAACCTAAATTTACAGCTATCAAAACATTTATTAGCTCATATGTTAAATCTTCCCCAGACAGGGGAGAAATGGTTCAAGAAAAAAGAAATTGATGCTAAATCCTGGACTCCTTTCTTAATTAGGAATAGGTAGAATCAAAATTGGGCCATAGGGGTACCCAAGGCTTGGTTCAAAGAACCATGGAGGGATTTGGTCTTTTTAATTCAAAAGTACATAACTTGCGAAGTTCGTTTCAGTCGGGTTTATTTGTATCATATTATACTTTTAGTACATATTAAGGGGGATAGGCCATTGAACATGCCTCATTATCTGCTTAAATATTTGATTAAAATGTCCAAAATTGTTCAAAAACAGAAAATGAATGTTGAGAAATCCCTTTATCATCATGGCCTTATTCAAATCATTGTTAAAAGTGAATTACACAGGAAGGGGATAGAATGGGATAATTTCTTAACCAAAAATGATTTTAAAAAGAAGTATAACATAGGGGTTTCTACAAATAATTCACTGCAAATCACTATAGAGATTAAAACCATTGATAACACAACAAATCCACAGTGGAAGATACAGAAGATGTGCAAGAAATTATTAGTGTTTCTTGATAGGAAATGTAGGGCACTTCCACACTAATCCTAGTAGAATAGCAGAAGAATTTAATCAAGAAAGAAAATGACAGAAGAAATCACACAATACACCGACATTTTACCCTAGAAACCCTTAACCGAGAAAACCAACATTCCTTTGAGCGTTCTTCTCTCTTTTTGTCTTATTCATTTAGAATAAAAGGTTGCATGTCTAACCTTGGTCCACAACTAAGACACAATCAACATCTTACCTTCTTGCATAGGAAAGAACAACCCTATAGCCAAATCGTCTTACATATGCATGACCAACAACCTACACCTACACATGCATTAACCTAAAAAAGTGTATTCTATGATCACCTAACAAAAATAGCCTTTACTTCCTTACAACACGCCTCTTTATAGGCTTTACAACAAGAAAAACCCTAAAGATTGGCGCCCAAAAGTGGTTACAGATCAATGCATATAATTGGCTACAAATACCGCAAATCCTTGGATTATGTTATAGTCGACTCCAAGTCGGGTTTACGAGTCGACTACTAGTCAGCCTTCATTCCATCTCTTTTCACTTGTCTTACGCCCACACTTAGACCTCTTTTTGGCTGACTTGTTGTAGATATCTTCGACTTCAACTTTACCCAATCGACTTCCTCGACCTTCGACTTACTGTCGATCTACCTCAACTTTGACTTACTATCAATCCACCTCGACTTCGACTGTCAGTCAATTTACCTCGACTAGACTTTCACTGCAAAGAATATAACAACCCAACATTCTCCCACTTGTTGTCTTCTTTGCTGAAATAGGAGATTTCTGAACTCTTGCTCACAGACCCAGGGAAACAATACCCATTGCCTCTCTACACCAAGAGAACTTCACAACACTCACAGACTTGGTTAACGAGTCTGCTATGTTTTCCAACGTGTCTACTTTCCTCAGTAGAACCTTGTTACTTTCCAATGTGTCTCTTATGAAATGGTATTGTACATCAATGTGCTTAGCCTTTGAATGATAATAAGAGTTCTTTTCTAGAAATATTACACTTTGACTGTCGCAACTTACCTTCATAGCTCTCTGCCCAGATTCCTGAACACAACCTTTGAAGCCATACCACTTCTTTTCTTCCATGATTGGCCACCATGTATTCAAATTCTATTGTCAACAAGGCCATGACCACCTTTCACTTTCTCATCCAATTTATTGCTCCACCTAACATCTTGAATACATATTCATTGGTCGACCTTCATCAATCCAGATCTCCATCCCAGTTGGAGTCAACAAATCCATGTACATTTAATTCACCACTGTCACCTCCAGATCTTCCTTGGTATCATATATCATAGTCCTTCGTGCCACACAAATACCTGAATACTCTCTTGGTAGTTGTCCAATGCTCCTTTCCAGGTGTCTATATGTACCTTCTCAACACTCCCACTGCATGGGAAATGTTTGGTCTAGTGCAAAGCATCACATACATCATACTATAAATCGCCCTTGCATAGGGAACACATGCCATGTCCTCTATATCTTCTTGTGTCTTTGGACACTGTTTAGCAGTAAGGCTTGCTCCCATTGGAATTGGCACCTTCACTGGTTTGCAATCCTGCATGTTGAATCATTTCAGAACTGTTTCAATATAGTTCATCTGATTCAACCAGAGATTTTTAATGGATCGATCTCTCTTAATATCCATTCCCATAACGAAGTTAGTTACATCGAGATACTTCATGTCAAACTTGGAGGATAGCTGCTTCTTCACCTCCTTTATTGCGTCCATTTTTTTTCCAATCAGCAACATGTCATTGACATACAAAGCTACATTTCTGAAATGCCCACCTTCTTCCTTGGAATATATGCAATGATCAACTTTAATTCTCAAAAATACTAAATTGTGGATGTAAGTGTCAAACTTCTGGTACCACATCCTTGGCGATTTCTTTAGACCATAAAGGGATCTTTTGAGTTTGTACACCAACTCTTGCTTTCCATTTACTACAAATCCTTCAGGATGGTTCATGTATATTTCTTCTTCCAAGTCCCCATGTAGGAACATTGTCTTCACATCCATTTGTTCTATCTCCAGATCGAATATTGCAGCCAGAGACATCAGTACTCTAATGGAAGTTAGTTTTTCAACAGGGGAAACAATCTCACTGAAGTCGACTCCCTCGACTTGGGAATATCCTTTCACTACCAGTCGATCTTTGAAATTATCGACTTGACCTGCGGCATTCATCTTCTTCTTGAATACCCACTTGCTACCAATGGGATTTCTTCCACTAGGTAACTTGACTAAATCCCATGCTTCATTCTTGTACAAGGATTCCATCTCTTCGACCATGGAATCTTTATAGAGTTTACCCTCTGTTGATTCAACTACCTCACCGATCAACTTGGGCTCATCGTAGATGGCAATTAACATGAATGCAGAATGAAATTTGGGTAGAATATACATTTCAATTGGTTTTCTTACTCTTTCTGACCTCCTTATCACCAGACTCAATTGTTCAACCTCTTCCTCAGATTCAGTCGACTCATCTGAATCATCTTCTTCATTCCTCAGTTCAAACCGCACCGTATCAGGATAATTCTCAGTTTGAACAACTTCCTCAGGCTCGGATTTACCTCCGAATTCTCTAAAGAAAACATTTCGATTTTACATTGTTCTCCTTGATGTAGGATCCCAGAGCTTATATCATTTCATCCCTTCTTTGTATCCGATGAAAATACATTTCACTACCTTCTTGTCCAGCTTGCTCCTCTTTTCCTTGGGAACATGCACAAATGCATCACAACCAAACACTTTGAGATGTGCCACCAAAGGATTCTTACCAAACCATACCTCATTTGGAGTCATGTTGACTAGTGTCGACGAAGGAGACATATTCACCAGCTATCTTTCAGTCTCGACTACCTTCACCCAGAATTCTTGTGCGAGACCAACACCACTACGCATACTCCTTGCCTTATCCATCAATGTTATGTTCATTCTCTTGGAAACTCCATTTTGTTGTGGGGTATATGGTGTGGTATTTTGGCGTGTTATGCCACATTTCTTACAGAACCGATCAAATTCCTTTCCACATAATTCACCATCATTGTCAGTCCTCGGCACTTTAATCCTTTTCTCTGTCTGGTTTTCCACAAGAGATTTAAACTCCTTGAATCTCTCAAAAACCTATGATTTCTTCCTCAGGAAATATATCTATGTCTTCCTGAAAAAATCATCTATGAAGGAGCCATAATATAGGGATGCACCAAGTGAAGGCACTTTTACCTAGCCAAACACATCACTATGCACCCATTCTAGAATCCGATTTTCCCTTGTCGCTCCAGATGGGAACCTCACTTGACTTTGTTTCCCATATATACAATGTTCACAAAATTCAACTTCTAAACCACATTTAGGAAAACCTTCGACCATACCTTTTATTTGCATAGATCGAAGTCATTTTTCTCCAATGTGTCCCATCCTCTTACTCCATAACCTGGGAGGGTCAATTTCATCATGTCTTGTCGAGTTGGTTTGAACCGACATGGCTCAAGTAGAGTCGATTTGTGTCAACATCAAGTCAATTCGATTTGCAGTCGAGTCGAATTCAGGAGAAACGATGATGTTGCATCCAATCGAGTCGACAATCCCTAACAATTTGTATAGGGTACCAATCCAAACTCCCTTCATTAAGACCATCGCACCTCTGACCATCTTGCAAAAATCCTTCTAAAACAGAGTATGCATGTCTGCATCACTCATCTTGCTGACAGATATCAGGTTTCTTGACAAACCCAAAATGTGTAGCACACCTGGAAGGGTTATTTTCCTCCCATCTTACAATGTCATTCAGACTCTTCCCCATCCAAAAATTCTGGTTGTCAAGTTGTCCCCCAAGAACACATCACCCCCATCATATCATTCATATTTAAAGAACCATTCTTTATTTGGTTTCATATGATAGGATGCTCCTGATTCAATTAACCAAACATTTTGTTTCAAATGTGTATTGGTCGACGCCAGGTACACATCACCTCCCTTTTCTGAGGTCGTATTTATCTCAGTCGACTACTTCTCGTCAGATCCAGTACTGACTTATTTTTCCTTCGAATTACATTGCAATACCTGGATCCTGTAGGTGCAGTACCTGGATCCACTACGATCCATTGATCTCTATCCACCAACAAATCATCCATATTGAGATTCCATAGCTCAAAATTTTTCCCATTAAACTTCTCGATCTCCATTTTTGAACTACTCGCCATTTTTCTTTACCTGAAGAATCAATACCGCAGATCTCCCATTGTAACAAGGTTTATCACAATCCCGAGTCAAACCCTTGACCACAAAGGCGTCCCTCTAAAGCCAATAATTTCTTTGATACCAAACGTATATTTTAACCTTGTACAATTATTTACTGCAAATATATTTTCAGTAAAAGAACAGAAAAGATACAATGGCAAATACACACATTACACAGAAAATTTTCCCCTAGAAACCCAAACCAAGAAAACCAGCATATTCTATATTCATTCACATCATACATTGTTTACAATACAATATACATATAGGAGCCAGTGGCATTCAAAACCCTAATCCAATGACCTGGATTAGTCAACAACCCTAATTCCTTAACTGGAAATAGAAAAACATCGACGAAAAACAATGTGCCGAAAAACCGCCCAACAATGGACATGAAAATCAAGGCAACCCAAAAACAGAGGAAAAAATACCCTCAAACCCCCGTGTAGGGGGGATATCACTCCCCTACAACCCCTGAAGGGGGGGCCTAGAAGCCCCCCCTCAAACCCCCCTGCACGCCCAGTGCAACATATTCCTGCAGAAAATATAACACATACCCAACAAATTCTACCAAAGGTAGATATTCTTCCCACTACTCGAGTTTATGCATAACATGCATTCGTAACATATCATATAACACTCTATTCACCCTTTCAGGCTGACCATCAGTTTCACGATGGTAGGCCATGTTAAATTCCAACTGTGTCTCTAAACCTACAAATAAGCTTCGCCAGAGATTTGAGGTGAACTTGGTATCCCTGTCTGAGATTATGGTTTTAGGAAAACCGTGCAACTTGAATATCTCTTTCATGAAAACATTGGCAACATCTATGTATTTAAAAGTAGACTTTATGGGAATAAAATGAGATTCCTTGCTCAACTTATCCACTACAACCATGATTGCATCATTTTTTTTTAATGTGTTTGGAAAACCCGTGATAAAATCTAGGTAAATCACTTCCGATTTCCATTTTGGTATCTGTATGGGTTGAAATAATCCTGCAGGGTGTCGATGTTCGAATTTCACATGTTGGCACTCTAAGCACTTTGAAATATAACTAGCAATGTCTTGCTTCAACCCGGACCAATAATATAGTTGCCTAACTATTGTCACCATTTTTTGGTAACCAGGATGACCGACATATGGCCTCTTGTGGAACTCATCCATAATCAATTGCCACAGGTATGCTAAATTAGGCACATATAGCCTCTTATTGTACACCAATAGATTATCAACCCTCAGCAGATATCCTTCGTACCTCTTTTCCATAGGTTATTTCTACAACTTTTCCTTCACTAGATTGAAGAACTCATCTTTCGAAAAGAGGGTCTTAATCCTCTGTTGAATTTTGGAATCTCCTACACTTGTTGCTTCTAAGTGTATTGTCTGTACGCTTCGGTTGATCACAACAACTACTTTGTTCTCTTTCCCTTTTATATGCCTAATTTCAAAGACAAACTCACTGATCAACACCATCCACTTGGCATGTCTAGCATTCAATCTTGGTTTGTCAAACAAATACCTCAAACCACAATGGTCAGTCATGAGGATAAATCTCCTCTTGAGCAAGTAATGTCTCCGCGTCTTCAACGCATGTACAATTGCGGCAAGTTCTAGATCATGGGTAGAATACTTTAGCTCATGTTCATTTAGCTTCCATGATTCATAACAAACTTCTTGTCCTTCTTGCATGATAACTCCACCAAGTCCCTCCTTGCAAGCATCTGTGTAAACCAAGAAATATTTTTTTAGGTTCACAATCTTTAAAACATGGGAATTGGTCAATAACTGTTTCAGTTGCTGGAAACTATCTTCGCACTCTAGTGACCACACAAACCTATTTCCCTTCCTTTGTAATGACGTAATAGGATTTTCGATCTTGGAGAATCCCTTGATGAATCTCCTGTAATATCCATCCAATCCCATGAAGGATCTCATTTCTGTCATGTTTCTAGGGGTAGGACAATCCATGATTTCTTCGATCTTTGTAGGGTTTATTGCGACTCCTTCGGTTGAGATTACATGGCCTATATACTGGATTTCCTTTTTAAAGAAATCACACTTGTTGAATTTGGCATATAGTCGATGCTCTCTTAACAACTTTAACACCATCCTAAGATGTTCTTTGTGCTCCTCTCGATTCTTGGAATACACCAAAACAATTTCCACAAACAATAAGACAAACTTGTCTAAATACTTGTTGAGCACATTATTCATCAAACACATGAATGTAGCTAGTGCATTTGTAATTCAAAATGGCACCACAACAAACTCGTAGTGCACATACGTTGTCCTAAAGGTTGTCTTGTGGATGTCTTTGTCTTTAATCTTGACTTGATATCCCGATATTAGATCTATTTTTGAGAAAATGATAGCCCCTCTGAGATGATCAAATAGATCATCTATTCTAGTAAAAGGGTACTTGTTCTTGATGTTCATCTTGTTTAGCTAACAATAATCGGTGCATAATCTTAAGGTACCATCCTTCTTCTTTACAATTAGGGATGGTGCTCCCCATGGGGACACACTCGTCCTGATGTAACCTTTTTCCATAATTTCTTTCAATTGCATCTTTAATTCCACCAAATCGAACGTACTCATCCTGTAAGGCACTCTCGATGCTGGCATTGCTCCTGGCACGAGATCAATTGAAAAGTTGAGGTCTCTTATCGGATGTAGTCTAGGAACCTCCTCAGGAAACACATCCCTGAACTCCCATAACACTGGATGATCCTTAACCTTCAGCTCACCACTTTATGTTGGATTTAGTATTTGTATTGCATACAAGGGACACCCTTTTCTGCTAAACTTTTTGGGCTATAAAGTTGATATTTGTCTCACAGAGACTAGTTTCTGAATTCCTTGCAAAATTCACATATTTTCTTCCTCATATTCACATTCTATAGTTTTTTCATAACAATTCAATTTGGATTTATAGGCATCTAACCAATCCATTCCCAATAACACGTCATAAGAGATAAGGGGTAAAACATTCAGATCCTCTTAAGTCTGAAATCCCTTCATCTAAATTGGACAAGCTGCAACGACCTCCGCCACTTTCCTCTTTGTTCCAGTGGGTAATTGAACTAACCATGCTTTGGTGTGCTTGTTTCTCTGTAATGAACATGCCTCAACCACTTGAAGTGAAACATAACTAAGATTGGATCTTGGGTCAATTAAAATAGAGATTGGTTGTTCAGTAATGATACCTTCCAATTCCACCACAGAGGCTTGGTGGTATGCTTGTCGATTTTCTACCGTTGCGTAGATTCTCGATACACTACTAGATACATCGTCAACTATAGTTTCCCCCTGTATCTTATATACTCTTCTACTGTCATGTTGTATGTGGGAACAATCCCTCAATAGATGTGGCTCTCCACATCCCCAACATTGCAAATGTCCTTTCTTGGGCTCCTCTTCTCTTTTCTTTGTTTACTTTGCTGGCTTATTGCTACTTTGGGACGGGAAATTTTGCTAATGCACACTCCTACTTGGATGACCCAAATTTGCATCCTTCCCATAATTCTTGTAGGGAAAAGACTTGAATCCCTTCTTCTGGAATCCACTCTTATCCTTTCGTTTTCAATCCTTAGGAGACTCATGCTTGTGCTTATACTCATCGTAACAACATTTAGCCTTCTGAATGGTGTCTTCTAGCATATTGGGTTTGTCAAACTCAATTCAATCTTGGTATGACTGTGGTAATCCGTTGAGAAAACGTTGGATTCTTTCCTTCTCATCCTTAAGGTATGGAACATACCTTAACAATTCAATAAATCATTTCACATACACCTCCAAGGTAAGTTACCCCATATTAAGCTAGTAGAATTCCTTTATTTTGTCATCATAATACTTTTTGAATAGGTGATATTTTAAAAAGTGTCTCTCAAAATTCTTCCAGATTAATTTTCTTTCCTTTATCCTTTTGATTTCTTTGAGGTATTCCCACCAAATGGAAGCCCCTCAATTCAGGTTAAACATTGCAATCCTTGCCTTGGTATTGTCTGAATAGTTATCTACTTGGAAGTAATTTTTCAAGATAAATAGCCATGCTTTGGCTTCCTCTCCTTTATTTATTTCAACATTAAAGGTAGGTGTCTTAGCCTTCTTGAATTCTTCAGTCAAAAAACTCTGAGATTTCTTCCTCTTTCTCTTCTAAGAAATACTAGATTTTGTGCCACTACTGGACTGTCATGCTAAATTAGTCTTCTGACTAGAGGACTCCGTGGAAATTCCTCCACTCGATCCACCTCTCTTAGTGTCTCGATTTTTTCTCTTGTAAGAACTCTTAGTGTCTCGATCCACATCATTGTGAGCCATTTCATGCTTCTGGGCATCTAAAGGGGTTTTCAACCTCTCTGAATGTTGTAATTTTGCATTGCTACGACCTTGATGCAGATGGTTTTGAATTTTGAATAGCCTCTGTAGGAGAACTTCATTCAAATATGCTTGTTCGGAATGGGCTCTCATAAGCCTTTCATTATCCATGTTTAGACTCTTCATAGTGGCCATCAAATATGGAGGGTTTTCCCTATCCCTCCATCCATCAGATTCTTCATCTCTGAGGTGCGAGAGGTCATCCATACTGTGTTTTACCATTCACTTTTGTGATATTTTTCAATTCGTCCTACATGTTGAAACAACAATAACCATTATCATTTCATGTCATTGTTATGAGTCATGCATTCCAGACAACATAAATCCTTTTTAAGCAACTTTAAGCAGTCTTAGTGACCCATTCAAGCCTAGATTTTGAACTATGCTCTGATACCACTCTATAACATACCCAACCCCTTAGTATCCTTTTAAGGTATGGGGTGTTATAATTTTCTCTTTTCTCAACTAGAATCAATTCCCTCTTTCACAGCTCCATCATCTTCTTCTCGTTGACAACTTTCCAACAGTGGCAATTTTGCTCAAAAATGAGCTCTAGATCAAAAGTTCTATGGTTTTCTACCTCTATACCACTGACACATGGTGTCCATGTGACACCTCAACACACTTTCCATATGACATGACAACTACATTGCACCTATGTGGTGCCTGTAAATTCTGCCATGAGGAGGTTTTGTTCCACGCAGGACCATCATTGCTATCACTTGGACTCTTTTCCAATACCCTCATAACTCACCTCTGATAGATATGGTATCGAAGGATATTCCCTTTTGATGCCATCCTTTTAGAGCTAGAACGACTTGAGTAGTTTCACTGCTCCAAAATCAAGGTATCGAGGAATATACTCCTCTCCTTGATGGACGGTCATAGACACAATTTGCGATCTAATCGGGATATAAGGTCTCCATCCTTGTTTACCACAATCGACTCATCCACTGATGGGTGAGTGAAACCCGTTGCTCTAAATTTACTCTGGTTTCCCCACTGATGTGCCACATCATCCATGACATTATGATTGCATTTCATGACTTAGATGGAACTCATGGAAAATCGATGGCTATCGATCCATCTCTCCATGCCTCGACCTACAGTCGGTATCTTCCCTCTATCAGACTCGTACTCCTAATCCATCATAGGATTACTCTAAATACTTCGAAGTCTTACTCTGAAAACATTCAACGTTGGGCCAACTCGTCCCGCACTCAATCCAGTCACCTAATCATTTGTTGATGCACGTCTTCACACTAACGCTCCCCATCGTCTCTCATCCTTCTGACTTACTAGTGGGAACTGCAATAATCAATGACTGAGGATTCATCCCTCTCATTTCCATATCTACAACTCACATGGGCATGGATTCGAGATCCTTCCTTCAGAGTTATTCTCACAGCACATGATATTTATTTGTGAAGGCCTCTTGAAAGGTTTGTTTCAAAGTCTCTCATTCGGTGTCCTCCCCACGATGTTCGAGGGATCTCTTTGATGTGGAAAATATGAACATTCCACCAATCAACAATCACGATCTCTTCAGATAAAAGATTGTGGTTCTTCATTGACCAACACAAGGTTTACAGAATCATAATTGTCTACTCTAAGGACTTAGCCATTTTTCAAGTTCTACAAGACTTTGATTTCTAACTTTCGAGTACTCAAGACAATTCTGCAACCTTTACAATTTTCAAACTTAAGGTTAAGCCTTGCATGATTGGCAGGCTCTCCACATAGGGAACATATGGAGAATTCAAATAGGTAGCAGTTTGTATCTATTCACTTTTATGATTTAACCAAGAAATAATATGCATCACAACATAGCTCATCATACAACATTCAAAATCATAGGTTAAGTATACAATCAATCTCTTAGATTTAGACATTCATATAAATCATTCATAGCTAGTTTCAGTACAGATGAACACTTATCTGATAAAAAAAATAATCCAATACAATTGACTAAGAGAGGATGTCTTTCCTCCCAACCTTAGGCCTTGTTGTAGAGTCACTTCCTACAACACACCACCCCTGTTCCAAACCATGATACCACCAAGGAAATTGACTCGGCAGGGTTCCAAGTCTACAATGATCCAATAAGGTTACTCTCCTTCTTCCTCTAACACAATAAAAGTTGCCACCTCCCACTAAGATTTGGGTATCTACAAGTTTATCAGGTGGTTTCTCAACTGGATTTCCTCTACATAAGGGATTCCCTTCACTGCTCAATAGTTCCTCGGTGACCTCCCCTTACTGGTGTCTTTTTTTGTCCAGTGAGCACCAAGCTACAACCCACTATTGCTCCAGTTCAAGAATTCGAGTCATTTCTATTTAGGGTGATCATCAACAACTCAAACAAGCTTCCTATTTTCTTCCAGAAAGCTATCCGTTTATTTCTCAATCAACACATCCATGCTTTTATGCTTTGTTTCTCGTCTCTAATCCTTTTCTCTTCTCAGTCTTCTATTGCCTCCTCAGTCCCTAGGGTTGTCTCTATTTTGCAGGGTCTCTCTTCCTCCTCACTACTCTCTTCTGCATGTTTGTGTTTTTCCATCTCCTCTCATCCTACTCGCATTGTGTTTTTCCTTTCCCCGGTCTTCTTCTCCATCCCCTCGGGATCTCTGCAGCATCCTACAGATGTAACCTAAATTACTCTCTTTTTCAATCTAAAGGGGCAGTTTGTGGTACATTCCCCTTCATTTATTCAATTGGCCATTCCTTCTCTGCATGGGCCAACTGTCGCAGTCATTACTACTCAACCACCTATATGACCTTCTTTTTAATGATCACATGGTCTCCTCCATCAATTTGGTGTGTTGGTAGGTGGAGTCATCATGTTTGTAATCATAGATTAGCTTGTTGTGCAAGCTTCCTATTTTCTTCACTGATGCATCTCATCACCCTTTCACTCAACCATCCCATCAGTCCTCTACCTCATCAATTTCCTCTGGTGTATCATGGCTAGTACTTATCAAGGATGTTCCCTCTTATTCATCAATTTGGTGTTTATATTAAATCAAAACACAATCAAATGCCTCATATTGTTAACATATGAAGTTTGTTCATAATTACAGTCTTGGAAGAAAACAAGGTGTTACAAAGGAGGAGCTTAAGATGCTTCTGGTCACAATAAAAAACTAGTGCATTAAAGTGTTTGATCCGCCTACATCAATTTTGAACATAACACTTATATAAAATAGAGTATTTCAAGTTAAATAAGCTCCACATATCTCCCAGGAAACTATCAAAATGCATTTGCATTCAAGACAAGCCTTGTTCCAAAAAAAAAAGTGCGCATAAAGAAATTATTTTCAAAGTTTTCTCAATAGAGTATTGTTACAAAAGGTATCAAAGGATAACATGCTTCACTCCAACATAGGGAACATTATACAACAACCAAAATACAAATCAAGAAAACCACAACAAAAAAATATATCAACTTTCAATCTTACACAAATTTCAAGATTACATTGTTCAACTTGAAGTACTTATCACCAAGTTTCCAAGTCCATAGCTCTCAATACATTTTAGGCCTACAAAGTAGAAAAGGAAATAGATCATTCTAACAAAAACAAAATAAAACTTCAAAACTTCTCAAAGGAAAACATTTCCATCTAACTTTTACAAACAAGTTTCATAGGCTTTCTCTCAAGCCCTCACTTATAGATCATATGAAGATAAGGTTCAAAAATTAAAAAGGAAGCATGCAAAACAAATCTGAGGGATATAAAGAACAATTAGACAAACAAACCTATAATATTTTTGAGTTCAAAGAAGAGATATAAAATACTATCCATCTTCAAAGTTGAAAAGAGATCTTCCAAATCACCACTACAGAGATCCTACAACAAGATTTTATCTTCAAAATTTTGAGCTCCAAGCATAACCACAAATTTCATCTCATTAAATTTAAATCTTCACTCACTTCAAATTTTCCTTCCATTCTATCTTAAACTATTTCATCTACCATCCCACCACACTAATTTCACTCATACATATTGTTTTGTCATTCATTCCAATCCAAAGTGTTCACATCACACTCACTTGCACATACACATATTTCTATAGGAACCTACATGAGAGTGTGTACCATAAATTCTACAAGAACTACACCCCATAACCTACAAGAACCTATAGGAGTTTGTCCACCCAAAATTTGACAAAAAATTATGCACTAGAACCTATATGGAAATATAGGAGTCTATCTACTAGGATTCTATAGGAACCTACAGGAAAGTATACACTCAAACTTATACATGATAATCTATAGACAAATATCTACGTGATTCTCTGTCTCCACTTTTTGTTCTACATGATGGTCTGTATCCACATTGCATTATATAAAATATTATGTCTAGGTGAAACAATCACATTGAACAATTCAACACCTCCAACAACTACATATCTTGAACAGGGTACATGCAAATCATCTTATCCAAATAATCACTAAGGTATGTCACATCTCCTCGAAAATCACATACTCATTATTAGTTTGCACGACATAACTCAAATTTCTCATCATCCTAACTTGGAATGAACTCAACATTACTAATCGACATGGGCATTGATACTTGAGTTGAGAGGTGGGTAGTAATTAAGAGAATATCTAACATAAGCCACCAAAGGGTTCCAAGACAACAAGGATCATGAGTTCCAACAAGAATAATGAGTGGCACAATGATCACATAAATTAGGGCTTACCACTCATTTGAATTAGTATTGATCCATATTCAATCATTATATTATTTGTCATCTATCTCAATGCTTTCAAAGTGGAAAAAATTGGAGGAATCAACTTACAAGGTCATTTTAATGGAAAGTCCGAGGTTGGAAAATTGGGGTTTGAAACATTCCAGAGCCATTTGAGGAATTAAACAGAAATGTTTTAGGTCAAAACTTTCCTATAAATTTCTAGGATCTTGTGACACTATTCTACATATCGAGACCTTTCCAACGGTGCAAAAATCATGTCAATTGGAGCTCGTATGAAAAATGTATGCCTCTCGCAAGTTGACCTACCGTGTTGACCACCATGGTACAAGAGGATGTTGCGTCATCCATCATTACTTCTGCAAATGGGGCTAGCCATGTATGTAATTTCAAGAATATTTTATAAGTTCCTAAACCTTATCACAATTGAGGGTTGAGGAAGTCAAAACCCTACCCCTAGATGGCTATCAAGCTATGTTAAATATTGTGTCACTAGGAAGGGAAGGGGTTATGTTTTGATGCTATTGTATTTTGTTTCATAGCATAGAAAAACAACTAGGAGTGGAAAATTAGAGAGCATAATAGAGGGGGTTAATGTTCTGTAGCATCCTAACAAGCCACAATTTGCAGGTAACTCCATAGAGAGTTCCTTCTCCTTTGTAGTTGCATTATTTCCATACTAGAGAAAAGAGAGCAAAGCATCCTCACCTTCTAGCTAGTTTTTATTTCATAAGGGTTTCCCAAGGAAAATCTTTGTGTTATTTTTTGGATGGTGTGTGATTGCATTTTACTTTTCTCTATTTTCTGCATTTTTTCTATTTCATGCATAAGCAGAAAATCAATAACTAAAGATTCTGGAATCTGAAGGAATTTAGCCTTCATAGTGTAAATTTCAGTTTTATTTATCAAATCTGCTATAAAAAACTGTTCCAGTGGAATATCCACGACAGTTTACAAATCATATTTGTATTAGAGTAGGTTTATTTGGGTATTGTGGGAAGTTGGAGTGGATCCATGAATCAGTTTAAGAGGAAATTCGCAGAATCCTAAACATGGTCAACAAGTCTACGCACAACAACCCTCAAGAAATGGAAAGAGAGATTTGTGAGGTTGGAAGTGAAATTCGTCGACATTAATCACAATATGAACCTCATCATGTCAGCTCTAGCAAGTAAGCTTGGATCATTTGGAGACGATGGAGGCTCTAACTCATAGGTTGGATCATAGGGGAAATCGGGAGATCATGAAGACCTAGAAAAGGAGTCACAGAGAGAACCCAAGAAAGAGAATTCAAGTTTGAGTGTCTTTAACCCTTCACAATCCCTATTCAAGATGGAAGCAAAAGTGGATATAAAGCCATACCAAGGTGATATTGATGCATTAAAATCGAATCATTGGTTGCAACAACTAGAAGTTTATTTCAGCATTGATCATATAGATGAGGAGAAAAAGATATCGTTTTTTATACTAAAGTTAGAGGTTCATGCTTTATCATAGTGGGAAAGTCACATGGGGACACTTAGGCTGGAGGTTGATCCACCAGTGACTAATTGGGAGGATTTTAAAACCCTCATCAAGTCCCAATTATACCCTATCAGGTATGTAGAGGACCAATGGATCTGGTGGCACTACTTTAGGAAGGGGCAGTGGTAGAGATATATAGGAGTACACCACTGAGTTCAGAAAGATGGCCATCATGATGGGTATCTCTCCCAAGAACCTAGATGTAATCCTTAAGTATTTGGGGGGTTTACACAGTCATCTATGAAAGAAAATGATGCTCTTTAAGCCAAGGATAGTGGATGAGGTATGTGTATAAGCACAGTACCTGGAAAACATAGGCCAAAATGTAGATGTTAACCTTGTACAATATTTACTGCAAACATATTCTGAGTAAAAGAACAGAAAAGATACAATGGAAAATACAAACATTACACATAGATTTTTCCCCTGGAAACCCAAACCGGGAAAACCAACATATTTTGTATTCATTCATTATGATACATTGTTTACAATACAATATACATATAGGAGCCAACGACATCCAAAACCCTAACCCAATGACCTAGATTAGTCAAGAACCCTAATTCCTTAACAAGAAATAGAAAACCATCAGCAAAAAACCATGTGCCAAAAAACCACCTAAATATGTGACACGTTCGTGCAAAGAATATAACACATACCCAACATTCTACCACTTGTTGTTTTCTTTGCATACAGGGGGCTACAGGGTTACATAGTCAACAATCGAGGGTAGCAATGCCCATGGATCCTCTACACCAAGAGAACTTCTCAGTGCTCACATATTTTGTTAATGAATCTACAACATTCTCCAAAGTGTCCACCTTCATCAACAATACTTTCTTTTCTTCAACCATGTCTCTCACAAAGTGATATTGAATATCAATATCATTTGTCTTTGAATGATAAGCCAAGTTCTTCACCAGAAAAATTGCACTATGATTGTCACAATATATCCTTACATCTTGTTGTACCAACCCAATACCTGAACACAATCTTTGTAACCATACTACTTCCTTACTTGCATGAGTGGTTGCCATGTATTCAACTTCTGTAGTTGAAAGTGCCACTACATCCTGTCTTTTGCTCATCCAACTTATTGTGCCTCCAAACATGTTAAACACATACCCACTTGTAGATCTCCTACGATCCAAATCTCTAGCCCAGTCTGCATCCACAAAGCCATGTATATCCACCACTTTGTCCAATCCCAATCTTCCTTCGTAGCACAATCCATAGATAGTAGTGCCACACAAATACCTGAAAACCCTATTTATTGTTGTCCAATGCTCCTTCCCTGGTTTTGACATATACCTGCTCAAAACTCCCACTGCATGTGCAATGTCCAGTCTAGTACAAACCATTGCATACATCAAACTTCCAACTGCACTCACATATGGAACACGATACATATCATCCTCCTCTTCCTGTGT
>JASDQU010103270.1:86107-142064 GCA_032191745.1 Picea mariana | reverse complement strand
AATACATGTTTATCTGCTTTTGAAATAATGATGTATATGAAACTTGTCAAAGTAAGCAAACTTATTCAAGGCTCTAATTTTGTTGGGTTTGAACAATATGCATTCATAAATTTGTAATCTACACACATTCTATGTTCTTGAATGAAGATGAGATCTGATGTTGAGATGAGATCTACATCCTTTGATTTTCCTACATAATGGGGTAGAAAGACAAGAGGTATTGAATGAGGTTAGATATGTTGATATGAAAATATTTGCTCCAACATTGGGTAAGCTCTTTAATGAAGAGGACAATAAGTCAATTTGGCTATCATAATGATTATGGGGTCTTAAAGTGTGTGAGTATGTAAATAGGGAATAATATCTACTATGTATGTCATAATAGACACAAAATTTGGCTATCATAATGAATATGGGGTCTTAAAGTGTGAGAGTATGTAAATAGGGAATAATATCTACTATGTATGTCATAATAGACACAACAGGAGTAAATGAACTATTCTTTTATTTCTCACTCCTTGTTGCATAGCTTACATATGTGTTGTTCATAAGGTATGTGATGGCCAATTTCCATCCTTAGTGAATGAGGACAACCCCTAAACTACCCAAGATGAGAGCAAATGCTATGAGAGAGGTGACCCTAAGATAGTTCCAAAAGATGATAGAATCATTCTTTATTTGACTATAAGTACAACATTAACGATGAAGTTTAGGAGAAAGCAGTGCTTCTTGTGAAAACTAAAATTTGAGGTCTAAAATTTTCTTCCTAGGGAAAATAATAAAATAATAGTTAAAATAATAAAATAAGAGTTATGAATTTTTAAAGGAAAATAAAGAAAACTGTTTTCAATAATCGTATTTTTTACTTATATCCTTATAGGTTTACTCAAATTTCAAGAGTAGGCACTGGTTGGATGTAGAATTAGGTTTACTCAAATTTCAAGAGTACGCACTCATTGGATGGAGAATTAATTCTGCATCCAACGAGTGCCTACTCTTGAAATTTGAGTAAACCTATAAGGAGATAAGTTGAAAATACGATATTGAAAAGTAGTTTTCTTCCTTTCCCTCCAAAAATATTTACCCTTGTGGTTGACATCATCATCTTGAATCCTATTGTTTCTTTTAAAGTTGATTTTGATAGTATATTTTCTATTTTGAGGCTCATTTTTTACCTCAGAATTCCCCTAATTAGTATATACTTTGCAAACATTCTCCATAATTACTCTATGGATATCTCTTTTAAATACTTTACAATTAAGCATATAGATAATAGATGGTGGGACATTGTCAATATCTAGGGTAAACACTACAAAAGAATCATCACCTCTAAATAGTAAGAATGTCAATTGGTGTGCTTGGATAGAGAGATGGAACATTTAAGTGAAAAATAGGGATACTTTTGTGTACCAATACCATAATCAACTAAGCAATGAAGGTGATATGGAAAGGTGTTGATGTGAAAAAAGCCTTGGTGATAAGAGGATAAATCCTAAATTCTACAGAAATAGTAGCACGAGAGACTAATTATGTAATCGAGAGCCACATAAACAACAACCAATTGCTTGGTCATTCAAAATAAACATAACCAAAATGTTAAATAAAAAATATCATGAGTACCATAAAGTTTTCGGAAGTAATAAATCTATTGAATATAGAGAGGGATCAATACAGTTATGGGTATCTTAATTATGTATTAAACATCAAAAGGAACAAAAATATTGAGATGTATAAATATTTTTAAAAAAAGCCTTTCTGACTTTGTTACACTTCATATGAGGTTCCACATTGTGATTTTCATCACAGGGATGGAGTTTTTTGTTACTTCCTTGGATCTTTCGATGGACTTGGAGGAGATACACCTTCATGGAGCCTCTTCTATCCTTGTCATTTGATCATTTGATGGGGGTATCTTAGGAGAGAGCTCACTCGTCTTTGGTGGATGGTCATGGTTGATGGTCTTCTCATGGTTGTGGATACCACTTTCATGCCTTAGATCACTCTCTTGTCATATGGATTCTTGTTATTTCATGTATCATCTTATTCTTGGAGCATCTTTGTGACTTTGTATGATGATGTTATGTTGTTGGTTTGTCACTAGGAAGAAGGGGTCACATTCTAAATGGTCCTCATTTTTTAGATATGTGACGGGGGCATACTTGATGATTGGATGGAGGTAACACTTTTTTATGTCACTTTATCTTATGATGTTGATGTGGTGGGGTGATCCATGTTTCCTTGGCGTGAGTTTCCTAGGCGATATAACATTGAGATACTAGACATCATTGGGGAGGGGGGGGATGTGGTTCATGATTACTAGTACCCTTGTTGATGTACTTTTTCATAAGTTTGAGTTAGAGGGGGAGGTATTTCATGTTTCCTTCATGATGATATATCCTTTTTCAAATGTTGGATGATGCATATGATATGCTATTCCATTGATGGTGGTGCACCCTAGGTTCAATCTTAGGCAGAGTTTTTGTTTTGTAGTTATCATGGTGGGGTTTTGCTAGGAAGGACATTTTTTTATTTACATAGTGTTAGCACATATCTTTGTAAAGGGGGTGTTTTCCCTAAGGATTTGGCCCCTAGGAAAAGAAAATGCGAGAAAAGGGGTTTAAAAACCCACCATATTCATTTTATCCAAATCCTCCAGGTGCAAAGTTGACTCTCGCCCGTCCCGGTCCAGATGAAGCAGTTATGAAGGTGGGGAGGTGGTTGAAACATCATCTCCCCCCATGAATGAAAAGTCAGAAAAGTATGACCATGTAGGCAATTTGTTAGCCCAGACAGTCAGAGCTTGTGTCTGACAGGAGAAGGCATGGGCAGAAGAGACTGTATGCACAGTCTGACTGAGAAGACGCAGCGCCATGGAAGCTCGAGCACGCCTCTGTTGTTGTTTACAAAATTTTTGAGTATATGTATGGAGTTTTGTTATTTTGTAAAGGTATTTGGTTAAGCAGAGCTCCCAATCTGTATTTTTGTTCTGCCAGAGTTGTTCTCTGGTTATGTAATCGATTTGAGACTTTCATGTTAATAGAAGTTAGCTTCCCTCTTTTCATTTTGTCTGTAAAATTTGTTTAAAACACTCGGGCATGTATGATCCAGTCAAGGATCATTATAATGTTATAATGGAGGTTTGATTATAGTGGTATCATGGTCAGTTTTATTCATTTCCTTGTGGTCTCTTTCCTCTCTCACATTGAATGGCTCGGGCATGGAAGATCCAGTCGAGTCGTTGCAGTGACAGGATGATGGAGATTTGATCATGATGCAGCTGTAACTGTTTCTCTAGTAGACATATTTCAGTGTCTGAACTTGAGCTCAAGAGTGCTCTTGAGTTTGAGTTTTTCCTCCCTAAGTTGTTGGAAGGCCCGATGCCCAAAGAAGTCTCATTCACATTTCTCCTAAGTCTTCCCTCTGCTCTTGCCTTAACTCAATTTACTGACCGAATTTAGTGTGGTTCTCACTTCCATGTGCATTTCATGTCCAGTTATGTGTTGAACATCATTCATGTTGTTGAGTTTTGACATTGACCTCCACCTATTCAAACCAACATCCACCACAAACTCTGATGGGTATCGTGCTTACCTCTGCTGCAATACAGAGGTGACTTTCAGTGCTAACATTTCTGGCGTCATTGTCGGGGAACGAATTGAAGACCTTTCCCTACGTAGAACGACAATGATCTTTTGGTTTTGAAGGTGCATCAGACATCAAAACCATTGAAGATTGCATATTTCACCTAGTGAATCCACTGTTTTAGTGTGGCTGCCTCTGGCTAGAGCTATAGCCCCTGGGAGAACACAATGATCAAATCTGGTCTTTGATGGTGAACAAAAACCAGACACCCTCATTCGGCACATCTTTCACCTAGCGACTCCATCGTTAAAGGATCGATTGGCAACTTCACTAGTATGAAATGGAAAAAATCTTGGCTCAAAGGTTTTCTCCTTTTAATTTTTCTGTTGTTCCTGGTTTTCCTAATGTTGTCCCTACTATGGATGAATGGGGTGATTCCTTGCCCATATTTAGAGAGCGTAAAGAGGACAATCCTGCTCAACATATTCATAAGTTTCATGAACTTGTGCATCAATGGGATATACATCATGAGGATGTGTTACTAAAAATGTTCATGATCTCATTAGCAAGAGATGATCGTGAGTGGTATCATTCCTTACCCCCTGCGAGCATTTCCTCCCTAAGAGAATTTTATGTAGTTTTCAATAGGCACTTTCAAAATTTTTATTCCTCTGAGTTTATTTGTCATAATTGTTGTGAGGAATATGAAGACCATGATCAAGATATGCCTGTGTCTAATGAGGACCATGAGGAGGAAGAAGATGCTTTGGGTAGGCTGATGGAGCCATAAAATCACTCTCTGTCGAGATAGAAAGGTTCAAATTTGAGGAAAGTGCAGAGTATTTTCTAGTCCTCGAAGCAAATGTTCTTGGCAGCTCTACTGAGGATGATGATGCAGATTGCATAGCTGTAGAGGCCTTGCATTATGCTCTTGATGTGCTTGTTGTTTCAATCTTTGATGATTATTCGGATGAGGAGCAACAGACCCCTGCATCACAATTTGCTAACTTGGGGAGTAGACAGCCTATATATGACAGCTACGAATCAGATTCCCAGCTGGATATGCAGGATTTCCAAGAACATATTGCAGAGTCCCATCCTCTATTCGTTAAAGAAAAATATTATGAGGAAATCAACCATCCCAGGCCTACAGAAGACGTTGAGCAGCAGATCGAAGAGAAAATCTTTCCCATGGGTCCTATTTATGATGATAATGAATCTGACCCTTGGGAGATCCATGAAGAAGAAAAGGAGCAACATGAGGAGCATTTTATCTCCTTTATAGAGCTTGTAAGTGAGCAGCCATCGTCTAAGGTCAGTCATCCTACATCAACTTCTCATCCACCTGTGCCTACTAGAGATATTCAGCCATGTGTGAGCAGCTGTGTGACAAAGCAGGTTGCATGTTATAAATTTTCTGGAGTTTTTCACTTGGCCTATGAGCCTGTGAAGGAATACACGGAGTTGTATTTCCTTCATGTTTTGAAGCTGTTCAGCTTTATCCTAACCTCAGCATTAGGAGGAAATCTTAAGGATGTAACCACTCTGTTGTCACGGTTGCATCATATGTTATTAATCATTAATAGAGTGAAGGAGCTTCGAGTTAGGAAGTTACTTAAATGGCTATGGTGGAAATTTGCTTTAACCTAGCACAATGTAAAAAAGCAATTAGTTTAGGACTAGACATAAATAAGCTCCTTGGAGCATGTGTGTTTATTTTCGTTTTTTCTTATCAGCCTGTATTCCTCAGCAGGGTGTTTTGAGCTTGACTCCATAGCCCAATGCAGAAGGCGACTGGAAATACTGAAGATCTTAGAGCCTCGTAGGGAGGACTTTATCCCCCATGGATCCTAATGTTAGCACATATCTTTGTAAAGGGGGTGTTTTCCCTAAGGATTTGGCCCCTGGGCGGAGAAAATGCGAGAAAAGGGATTTAAAAACCCACCATATGCATTTTATCCAAATTCTCCAGGTGTAGAGTTGACTCTCGCCCGTCCCGATCCTGATGAAGCAGATATGAAGGCGGGGAGGTGGTTGAAACATCATCTCCCCCCATGAATGAAAAGTTGGAAAATTCTGACCGTGTAGGCAATTTTTCAGCCCAGACAGTCTGAGCTTGTGTCTGACAGGGGAAGGTGTGTGCAGAAGAGACTGTATGCACAGTTTGACTGAGAAGACACATCGCCATGGAAGCTCAAGCATGCCTCTGTTGTTGTTTACAAAAATTTTGAGTATATGTATGGAGTTCTGTTATTTTGTAAAGGTCTTTAGTTGAGCAAAGCTCCCAATCTGTATTTTTGTTCTACCAAAGATGTTCTCTGGTTATGTAATCGATTTGAGACTTTCATGTTAATAGAAGTCAGCTTCTCTCTTTTCATTTTGTCTATAAAAAAATTTTAAAACACTCTGGCGTGGATGATCTAGTAGAGGATCGTTATACTGTTGTAATGGAGGTTTGATTATAGCAGTATCATGGTCAGTTTTATTCATTTCCCTGTGGTCTCTTTCCTCTCTCACATTGAATGGCTTAGGCATGGAAGATCTAGTCGAGTCGTTGTAGTTGCAGGATGATGGAGGTTTGATCATGTTGCAGTTGTAACTGTGTCCCTAGTAGACATATTTCAGTGTATGAACTTGAGCTCAAGAGTGCTCCTGAGTTTGAGTTTTTCCTCCCTTAGCTGGTAGAAGGCTTGATGCCCAAAGCAGTCTCATTCACCTTTCTCCTAAGTCTTCCCTCTGCTCTCGCCTTAACTCAATTTACTAACTGAAGTTAGTGTGGCCCTCACTTCCCTGTGCATTTCTTGTCCAGTTCTGTGTTGAACATCATTCATGTTGTTAAGTTTTGACCATTGACCTCCACCTATTCAAACCAACATCCACCGCAAACTCTGATGGGTATCAGGCTTACCTCTACCACAATCCATAGGTGACTTCCAGTGCTAACACATAGTACAACATTTTGATAGAGTGCACCCCCTCATTGGAACTCAGTTCATGATGATTTAATCATTCAGGGATTGTTGGAGGTGAACTATGGTTATTAACCTTTGTGCACATGTTGAGGATGATTTAACCATTCAAGTGACTTGTTGACCCTATTTTTCACATTTGGAGGTTTGTTGATGAAGCACCCTACTTTATTTGGCATCTTTTCACGCTTTGAGGGGTTTATTTGGAGGTAACTTAGGCTTTTATGTGGAGTGCTCCCTTCTTTGGCACATATTTCAAGGTATGCATGCATTATGTTACTATTTTGGAGAGGATGGCACACCTTTTTTAGGGTGTGCCTCCTTGGGTTGGTTGAGCATCATTATGATTTGGCATATGGAGGAATATTTTATTTGTTTATTGATGAGGAGTGTAACTATTTTTACACACTTTTCTAGAGCACCATTATCTTGTGCGCATAATTTGGGTAATTAGTGGATGGTTTTGGAAATAACACATGGTTTTGGAAATAACACATGGTTTTGCACATGTATTAATGGAGGTTAACTAACTTTGGCGAATTCTCTTTGGGTGCAATTCATATGGAGAATATTTTATTATTTTTTGGTGAGTTGGAGGTGGCTCTATTTCACTCTTTTAGGGCACACTTGTCATATGTTCTTTTTTATCATTATTGCATGGTTATTTTAACTACATTTGGCATTATTTTAGCTACCTTGGAGAGCACCCTCACCTCTTTGACTTGGCATTTATATTATTTTAATTGGAGGTTGTTATGGAGGAGTTTCCTTGAAGGTTGTGTTTCACTTTGAGGGCCATATGTGTTACTTTGCATGCACCTACTTGGTCTCACTTCTATATTTGGAGCTTTTCCTTGGATGATGCACATGTGGAGACTTTGTTCTTGCTATATTTTGTAGGGTTTATGTTGGAGGAGCACACCCCTTGATTATTTTATTCCTTTATTGGAGGGCGCACATATGGAGGAGAATATTATATTATTTCTTGAATCCTTGGCATGGTCAAAACCTAATTCATCCCTCTCATCTTGAGCTTATATTTTTGGAGGTTATAACCACTCCATTATTTTATTGCAGATTGATTTATCCCATGGAGTTGGTTATGGAGCATTCTTCTAAGAGGATTATTTTATTGTTTTATTGCTCATACATCTTGGAGGGCACACTTAGTGAGCTCTTCCAATTGGACCTAGGAGCACATCCTCCCATTTCAAGGATTATTTAATGTGTATTGTTGAGATAATATATTGGAGGGGACATTGTATGTGGAGCATTCGACATCTCGAAATTGTATTATGCCTAATTTCGTGATGTGCCCCCTTATTCAAGCCTTATCTTGCATATTCCTTGGTATTTTTAGATGGGGTGACATTTATTGGAGAGAATGGAGGCCACATGTTCCATTGATATTGTTCAAACATTGATTGGAGGTGGATGTAACTAATCCATTAATTTATTATTTGTTTGACTTGTCATGGAGTTAGTTGGATAATATTCTATTTTTTTGTAAGGGATAAGAAACTCCTTCTATAAAGAGGAACTCTCTCTTGATTTGTAAATATTGGAAATTTGTGGATTGAGGAACTCTCCCTTTGGGCTACATTGTACATCATATTGACAATATTAATGAAATATTAGAGGTATTGACTCTACTTTATGTGAGGCTTTATGTTTGCAATTCTTTCAAACATTGTTTATTGTTGCAGGAAACACTTGTAACTAGTCATGAAGGCCTTGTAATGAAGCATCTACCATTTGGATAATGTAATGTGAGGTTTAAATCCCCCTTATGTTCATTTTTGTTATGTTAAGCATGCATATAACAAACTAAGTTGTTTCTTGAAGTAATATAACATCACCTTCGTATATTTCTTTTAAAGTAGCACCCCTAGCTCTCCAAGATTACTTTTCTGCAATAAATTTCAGCAAGCTAAGGATAATTTGTGGCATGTATAGTGGCCCTTGTTTTCCTTACACGTTCATGCATTTTCCCTCTTAGAACCATACTTTCTTAACTTCATTTTTCCCAATATTTGGTAGGCATTGGTCTTAGGGTTTTCCATCACCTTTTTGGTTCTCACTCCATTCATTTTTCCATCTATACTACAACCTTTGTTATGTTAAGGCTTACTCTTCAAACATCACCTATAGCATCCACTCCATAGCCTTAGAAATACTACCTAGGGATACCCCCTTGTATTGAATAAGAACCAACCTAAAGAGAGAGAAAGGGCTACCGAGGTGATAATGGGTAGCCTTCCTAAGTTACACAAAGCTAGTATTTTGGTGCTTGGGACTGTACACTTTTGTGACTGCTAGATTTTATTGTAACATTTTGGCACCTTCATCGGGAATAAAGACCATTTCCTAGAAGTTTGTAGATGAAATATATTTTGATGAAGGTGTCCATTTGAAGATCATATTTTCATCTTGATGACTCCATGAAGGAACAAAGTCCTTATTCCTTGCATATTTTGAACACTTGTTGTTTGTAGGGGTGACACATCCAACATTTTGAAGGCATTTTGAAGTTTCACCTTGGCGACTCCACATCATTGGTATAAGGTATTAAGATCATGTATTTTTATATTTTAATATATTGAAGTGAATAATCATGGAATTGGCCCCATGGTTGGATGAATTATATTCTCCATCTGATTTCTTGGGCATTATGAGATTTCCAAATGAGGGTTATGATTCAAATTAGATTTGATCATATTGGGTTATTTCATGGGTGTATTGATTTAGCTATATTGCATGTTATATCCTTTATGAAAATTATGGATTATTTTTATGTTGTGCATGAGCATGTTATGATGATGACTTTCCTATGTACCTTAGAAGATGAGGCATTAGAATGGTATGAAAATCTTGGTAGAAAAGGAATATCTTCACTTGTGGATTTTATCAAAATATTTATTAACCATTGGAATTCTCACTATGAATAAAGTATCAGAAGAGTTTTTAGGACCTTATGGCAGCCCCAAGTGAAAAATACATCGTTGAAGCATCCACCTCATCCCTAGAATATATTGAAAACATGAAGAGGCACCTCATATTTCCATTGGGAATTATTTTTTAGCCTCACATGAAAAATATATTGTTGATGAAACATCCATTTTATCCACTCAAGAAAAGAAGGGTTTGGTAACTATCGTCATTTTTAGAATTTGTATTTTGATGGTTCATTTTCTTATGATTTTGAGAAGATTAATTTTGAAGACACCTTTGCATGAAGAAAAATGTTTATATCTATTTAAGGGCAACCATGAGTATGAGGAAAGTACATATTTTTTTTCCCTTGGACAATCCTATGTGGTGGATGAGTTGGCAGGAAAGGGTGTGACAAATTTTGAAAAAAATCATCCTTTCTTTTCTATGTATATTGGATATTTATTTCATCCCTTCAATGATGTTTGTGATAGTGAAAATTCAGAATTTTTTTAGCTATTTCAATCTTAAAAAATTTAGACATTTTGCAGATTTTGGATGATAAAAATGCAGAAAATTTTCCAACCATCTGTATTTTCATGTTTTTTTGTGTTTTCATGTGGGAATGTGGCTACAAAGTGTGTTTTTATTGCTGGAAATTTTTTGAGACAACAAAATATTTAGTTTATAATTTATGATAGTAAATTTTTATCCATCCAAAAGTGGGAAATAGGCCATAGATTGTGAGCAAGCGTTTATTTCCGGATTTGAAAATGTGTTTTCTCCTTCATCCTCATGCTTGACAGTATATATTTTATTGTTGGAGCAGCCTACGTTCTCAATTATTAAGAGAGTGATTCATGTTTTTCATGCATATTTACATTTGGAGAGACACATAGTTGATGATTTTTAGGTTGATGGAATGCCATGTACCTTTTCTAGACCATATTCAACCCTCTTTGTCATTGGATTGAGTTAGCATCCACTAGAACATGCTTTCCCATTGCAAATTTTTGTATTGGCTACCATGCATGTCATGTAGTTTCAATTTGTAGTCATATTGTCATGGAGATTCCAATATATATTTGTGTGACCTTAGATGTAGCCTTGTTTTGTTTTTTCACCAAACACAAGGGAAGAGTTCATGGCATTCATGTGATGCTAGCTTGGTTGCATTAGTTATTTGATTTCACATAGCATATTGTTTCATCCTAGGTTAGAGTGGAATAGGATGAATAATATCAACACATTCATGTGATCATTAGGTTTATTTTCATGCTATATTTGGCATTGTTGACTTATGCCTTTTCTTTGTAAGTCAATTTTAAGCTATTGTTGTTGGACTCTATGGGAATTTGATGTGGTGTTTGTGGAGTTGATATGTATTCATCCTACCATGAGGCCTTGCCTCTTCTTTCTCATTGACATGTCAAACATGATATTTTTTGGGTTTGTTACCCCCTCACTTCTATGGGTAACTAGAGGAGATTTTTTCTCCATGATCCATATTTCAGACAATAGTTCTGATGATGACATTTTGAATTCTCAACAAATAGTTGCCACAGATTCCTTCCATTACACGATCAATTCACTCACATTATATGACATGGTGCATTACACACTAGTCAAGTGTTGTCACTCTTGGGAAAAGTGGTACTAATAGGGGTAACATGTCCATATCCTAGTACATACATAACACACTCCATCTATCCCCTCTCTGTTATCCTATCTTTTGGGTTGTTTGTCATATGTCACCTATAAAGGTTCATACCTCATAATAATCATGAGAAGAAGGAGCAACAATGCTTGAGGTTGATGCAAATTTATAAAAAATGATATAGAAAGATCAAAATCCATAATTTAAAATGAAAGGAAAAGAAACACAAACGCAAATCAAAGAAATAAACAAGAAAAAAAAAAAGTCTAAAAAACCAAGAAAGAAAGTGAAGCATGAGCTCTACCCCCTCGCTAAGAGGCCATCACCCCATGTCCTATGGAATGAATGCATACCTAACAAAAGGACTTAGAAAATGGAAATCAAAAGCTATAAAATATTGAATCAATAAAGAAAAAGGAAAATAGGGGTTTGGAAAGACACAGTGCCAAGGGAAGGATAACTTATCGCCCAAGTGCTCCCTCATACAAAGGTGCTCATGAGGATGACTATCATACATAACCTTTCATCACTATGCCACCACCCATGAAGTAAACCCCAAAACACACCATATTCCATTGCACATGCTCCTTGATGGGTTTATTGGGACATACTCCGTATCCTGGGTATATGGCACACCTAATAGGGGGTAATAATGATCCTCACATACCTAAACTTAGCAAATTACATAAATTTGTAAGCTAGTGTGAAGTTTGGAGAGGATATTTCATGAGATCTATCTAATGGCTTTTGCATTGACATGATTCAATTTATTGTGTTTGAATTGTGTACCTTGCCTCTAGTTTTCATGATGCATTGGACTACATGTGCCCCTCCTTGGACGATTGATTTCACATAGCCACATGCTTGATTGACACCTTGGTCCTTTGGAGGACATTGAGGGTTTACTAGCACACTTCATGGAGGCCATCCCCACCACTTGAGAGAGGTCATTCCACAACTTTTGGAGGACGTTCATCCCTTTGATGACATGGCTCCCTTGATGAGACACCCTAGCACACATGGGGTATGATGTGACCCATTTTGATGATGAGATGTTGCACTTTGGTGATGATTTGACACCTCTTGACGGGACATTTCACCTTTTGAGGGGATGTTGGACATTTTGATGATGACTTGGCACCTTTTGATGAGACGTCACACCTCTTGGGGATTGATACACCACTTGAAGATGAAATGTTGCACCCCTTCATGGAAATGTTTCACTTTTGATCCCCCTAGACATCATTTTAGAGTGAATCATCCACCTCATGAGGCCACATGTGCCACACATGTCAGCTTGAGAGCACTCTTATGAGGTACAATTTGATGTTTGAGCTAATTTACTTCATCTTGATGCATCGTTGGGGGTATTAGTTACCTATGCACTCATGTATCATGTACATTTTATGTCTTGTGGCTGTATATCTAGGGTTTGTGGGAGATAAAGGAATTATTTTATGTTTTTATGGATTCTATTGGATGAGAAGGGTGCTTGATCTCTTGTATAAATAATATAAGCACTTCTCACTTGTAAATCATTGCTACTTGTGGAGATTCATCACTACTTGTATACTACTACTCTCTCTCTTATGAAAAATGCTATATATGGCTAGTTAGAGCAACTTTTTGGAGTGGATTCTTGTGGATGCCTTTGTTATTTCATGGATGTTCATTGCTAGAGTTTTCATGGATGAAATATTTCTTGAGTAAGTGGTCTTTTGTTATCTTTTGGTTTTGTTTAAGAATGAATGTAAGTGAAATGTTTCTTCTCTAGTGTTGGTTGTGCATTCTCTTGGATATTTCCTAAACAAACTATTCTTGTTAAAGCTCTTGGAAGAACCTTCCCTTGAATTGTCTTTCAAGACCTAGTGATATACTAGGAGGATCTTCTCGGGTCAATAGTGAACAACCCTAAATATCACCCTAGATCCACTCACAACTCTTCAAAGGAGTCCTTAATTGACCCCATATGCCCATTGGGTTCTGTTGTGATGGTTACACAACACCCTTCCATTTTCTTTCTTTTTCCATAATAAATAAAATGAAGCCTTTTCAAAATCCTAATAAGTTGGTTTCATTAAAATTCAAAATTTTACATTATCTTTTAAATCCAAAATATTTACATTAGGTTTTTGGTCACTACAATAAAATTAAAGTTTAATGTACCAAACCTAATTTTTAAAGTCATTTTAAATGCAATAAAATGTTACAAAATTTAGTAATTACAAAATTCAATATAATTTTGTAATTACTGTTTTAAATATAGTTCAAATGTTTCTTGTTAAGAAATTACTATACCTCATAAAAAAAAATTTATGATAGGTTGCCAAAATAATCAAATGTTTATTCTAAGGACTAGATCATAAAAGCATTGAAGGAGATCAAAGGCTATGGGACACGTGTTCAAAGACCAAGGGTATATGGTACAAAATTAATTTGGTTGCTAAATTAGATATCAAATAATCGTTATTTTTTATGATGGCATCATTGCAAGATTTAGTTTTTAAACCCCGTGCTAAACCTGATTCCCACGATAAATTACGAACCTCTCATAACTCATTACTCGCCGCATGTCCTCGACCTATTATCATTTGGAAACATGTTGTGTACACTTGATTTTACCTGTTCGTCGCCTTGCTATTCATGCAATGCCATTGGATATTGCAATCACAAGTAGAAAGATTCAAGTTTGATAAGTATTGGACCTACATAAGAATTCATAATCAGAAACAAAGAGAGGAAAGCTTAGACACAGAGAAAAAATAACATCAGGGTCAAATACCAAAGAGGGTTTCCAAGATGGTTGTTTGCATCGAACCTTGTAGAGAAGATTTGAAAGGTTTGAATCCACAATGCATGATGATAATGGAACAAGTTAGTTGGGGGTAGTTTTTCGAAAGGTTCACTAGTTATAATGAAGATAAAACCATGGTGTTTGCTTGGTCCTTCAATGGTGAATGTGCAAAGGTAGGGAACCTAAATTTACAGCTATCAAAACATTTATTAGCTCATATGTTAAATCTTCCCCAGACAGGGGAGAAATGGTTCAAGAAAAAAGAAATTGATGCTAAATCCTGGACTCCTTTCTTAATTAGGAATAGGTAGAATCAAAATTGGGCCATAGGGGTACCCAAGGCTTGGTTCAAAGAACCATGGAGGGATTTGGTCTTTTTAATTCAAAAGTACATAACTTGCGAAGTTCGTTTCAGTCGGGTTTATTTGTATCATATTATACTTTTAGTACATATTAAGGGGGATAGGCCATTGAACATGCCTCATTATCTGCTTAAATATTTGATTAAAATGTCCAAAATTGTTCAAAAACAGAAAATGAATGTTGAGAAATCCCTTTATCATCATGGCCTTATTCAAATCATTGTTAAAAGTGAATTACACAGGAAGGGGATAGAATGGGATAATTTCTTAACCAAAAATGATTTTAAAAAGAAGTATAACATAGGGGTTTCTACAAATAATTCACTGCAAATCACTATAGAGATTAAAACCATTGATAACACAACAAATCCACAGTGGAAGATACAGAAGATGTGCAAGAAATTATTAGTGTTTCTTGATAGGAAATGTAGGGCACTTCCACACTAATCCTAGTAGAATAGCAGAAGAATTTAATCAAGAAAGAAAATGACAGAAGAAATCACACAATACACCGACATTTTACCCTAGAAACCCTTAACCGAGAAAACCAACATTCCTTTGAGCGTTCTTCTCTCTTTTTGTCTTATTCATTTAGAATAAAAGGTTGCATGTCTAACCTTGGTCCACAACTAAGACACAATCAACATCTTACCTTCTTGCATAGGAAAGAACAACCCTATAGCCAAATCGTCTTACATATGCATGACCAACAACCTACACCTACACATGCATTAACCTAAAAAAGTGTATTCTATGATCACCTAACAAAAATAGCCTTTACTTCCTTACAACACGCCTCTTTATAGGCTTTACAACAAGAAAAACCCTAAAGATTGGCGCCCAAAAGTGGTTACAGATCAATGCATATAATTGGCTACAAATACCGCAAATCCTTGGATTATGTTATAGTCGACTCCAAGTCGGGTTTACGAGTCGACTACTAGTCAGCCTTCATTCCATCTCTTTTCACTTGTCTTACGCCCACACTTAGACCTCTTTTTGGCTGACTTGTTGTAGATATCTTCGACTTCAACTTTACCCAATCGACTTCCTCGACCTTCGACTTACTGTCGATCTACCTCAACTTTGACTTACTATCAATCCACCTCGACTTCGACTGTCAGTCAATTTACCTCGACTAGACTTTCACTGCAAAGAATATAACAACCCAACATTCTCCCACTTGTTGTCTTCTTTGCTGAAATAGGAGATTTCTGAACTCTTGCTCACAGACCCAGGGAAACAATACCCATTGCCTCTCTACACCAAGAGAACTTCACAACACTCACAGACTTGGTTAACGAGTCTGCTATGTTTTCCAACGTGTCTACTTTCCTCAGTAGAACCTTGTTACTTTCCAATGTGTCTCTTATGAAATGGTATTGTACATCAATGTGCTTAGCCTTTGAATGATAATAAGAGTTCTTTTCTAGAAATATTACACTTTGACTGTCGCAACTTACCTTCATAGCTCTCTGCCCAGATTCCTGAACACAACCTTTGAAGCCATACCACTTCTTTTCTTCCATGATTGGCCACCATGTATTCAAATTCTATTGTCAACAAGGCCATGACCACCTTTCACTTTCTCATCCAATTTATTGCTCCACCTAACATCTTGAATACATATTCATTGGTCGACCTTCATCAATCCAGATCTCCATCCCAGTTGGAGTCAACAAATCCATGTACATTTAATTCACCACTGTCACCTCCAGATCTTCCTTGGTATCATATATCATAGTCCTTCGTGCCACACAAATACCTGAATACTCTCTTGGTAGTTGTCCAATGCTCCTTTCCAGGTGTCTATATGTACCTTCTCAACACTCCCACTGCATGGGAAATGTTTGGTCTAGTGCAAAGCATCACATACATCATACTATAAATCGCCCTTGCATAGGGAACACATGCCATGTCCTCTATATCTTCTTGTGTCTTTGGACACTGTTTAGCAGTAAGGCTTGCTCCCATTGGAATTGGCACCTTCACTGGTTTGCAATCCTGCATGTTGAATCATTTCAGAACTGTTTCAATATAGTTCATCTGATTCAACCAGAGATTTTTAATGGATCGATCTCTCTTAATATCCATTCCCATAACGAAGTTAGTTACATCGAGATACTTCATGTCAAACTTGGAGGATAGCTGCTTCTTCACCTCCTTTATTGCGTCCATTTTTTTTCCAATCAGCAACATGTCATTGACATACAAAGCTACATTTCTGAAATGCCCACCTTCTTCCTTGGAATATATGCAATGATCAACTTTAATTCTCAAAAATACTAAATTGTGGATGTAAGTGTCAAACTTCTGGTACCACATCCTTGGCGATTTCTTTAGACCATAAAGGGATCTTTTGAGTTTGTACACCAACTCTTGCTTTCCATTTACTACAAATCCTTCAGGATGGTTCATGTATATTTCTTCTTCCAAGTCCCCATGTAGGAACATTGTCTTCACATCCATTTGTTCTATCTCCAGATCGAATATTGCAGCCAGAGACATCAGTACTCTAATGGAAGTTAGTTTTTCAACAGGGGAAACAATCTCACTGAAGTCGACTCCCTCGACTTGGGAATATCCTTTCACTACCAGTCGATCTTTGAAATTATCGACTTGACCTGCGGCATTCATCTTCTTCTTGAATACCCACTTGCTACCAATGGGATTTCTTCCACTAGGTAACTTGACTAAATCCCATGCTTCATTCTTGTACAAGGATTCCATCTCTTCGACCATGGAATCTTTATAGAGTTTACCCTCTGTTGATTCAACTACCTCACCGATCAACTTGGGCTCATCGTAGATGGCAATTAACATGAATGCAGAATGAAATTTGGGTAGAATATACATTTCAATTGGTTTTCTTACTCTTTCTGACCTCCTTATCACCAGACTCAATTGTTCAACCTCTTCCTCAGATTCAGTCGACTCATCTGAATCATCTTCTTCATTCCTCAGTTCAAACCGCACCGTATCAGGATAATTCTCAGTTTGAACAACTTCCTCAGGCTCGGATTTACCTCCGAATTCTCTAAAGAAAACATTTCGATTTTACATTGTTCTCCTTGATGTAGGATCCCAGAGCTTATATCATTTCATCCCTTCTTTGTATCCGATGAAAATACATTTCACTACCTTCTTGTCCAGCTTGCTCCTCTTTTCCTTGGGAACATGCACAAATGCATCACAACCAAACACTTTGAGATGTGCCACCAAAGGATTCTTACCAAACCATACCTCATTTGGAGTCATGTTGACTAGTGTCGACGAAGGAGACATATTCACCAGCTATCTTTCAGTCTCGACTACCTTCACCCAGAATTCTTGTGCGAGACCAACACCACTACGCATACTCCTTGCCTTATCCATCAATGTTATGTTCATTCTCTTGGAAACTCCATTTTGTTGTGGGGTATATGGTGTGGTATTTTGGCGTGTTATGCCACATTTCTTACAGAACCGATCAAATTCCTTTCCACATAATTCACCATCATTGTCAGTCCTCGGCACTTTAATCCTTTTCTCTGTCTGGTTTTCCACAAGAGATTTAAACTCCTTGAATCTCTCAAAAACCTATGATTTCTTCCTCAGGAAATATATCTATGTCTTCCTGAAAAAATCATCTATGAAGGAGCCATAATATAGGGATGCACCAAGTGAAGGCACTTTTACCTAGCCAAACACATCACTATGCACCCATTCTAGAATCCGATTTTCCCTTGTCGCTCCAGATGGGAACCTCACTTGACTTTGTTTCCCATATATACAATGTTCACAAAATTCAACTTCTAAACCACATTTAGGAAAACCTTCGACCATACCTTTTATTTGCATAGATCGAAGTCATTTTTCTCCAATGTGTCCCATCCTCTTACTCCATAACCTGGGAGGGTCAATTTCATCATGTCTTGTCGAGTTGGTTTGAACCGACATGGCTCAAGTAGAGTCGATTTGTGTCAACATCAAGTCAATTCGATTTGCAGTCGAGTCGAATTCAGGAGAAACGATGATGTTGCATCCAATCGAGTCGACAATCCCTAACAATTTGTATAGGGTACCAATCCAAACTCCCTTCATTAAGACCATCGCACCTCTGACCATCTTGCAAAAATCCTTCTAAAACAGAGTATGCATGTCTGCATCACTCATCTTGCTGACAGATATCAGGTTTCTTGACAAACCCAAAATGTGTAGCACACCTGGAAGGGTTATTTTCCTCCCATCTTACAATGTCATTCAGACTCTTCCCCATCCAAAAATTCTGGTTGTCAAGTTGTCCCCCAAGAACACATCACCCCCATCATATCATTCATATTTAAAGAACCATTCTTTATTTGGTTTCATATGATAGGATGCTCCTGATTCAATTAACCAAACATTTTGTTTCAAATGTGTATTGGTCGACGCCAGGTACACATCACCTCCCTTTTCTGAGGTCGTATTTATCTCAGTCGACTACTTCTCGTCAGATCCAGTACTGACTTATTTTTCCTTCGAATTACATTGCAATACCTGGATCCTGTAGGTGCAGTACCTGGATCCACTACGATCCATTGATCTCTATCCACCAACAAATCATCCATATTGAGATTCCATAGCTCAAAATTTTTCCCATTAAACTTCTCGATCTCCATTTTTGAACTACTCGCCATTTTTCTTTACCTGAAGAATCAATACCGCAGATCTCCCATTGTAACAAGGTTTATCACAATCCCGAGTCAAACCCTTGACCACAAAGGCGTCCCTCTAAAGCCAATAATTTCTTTGATACCAAACGTATATTTTAACCTTGTACAATTATTTACTGCAAATATATTTTCAGTAAAAGAACAGAAAAGATACAATGGCAAATACACACATTACACAGAAAATTTTCCCCTAGAAACCCAAACCAAGAAAACCAGCATATTCTATATTCATTCACATCATACATTGTTTACAATACAATATACATATAGGAGCCAGTGGCATTCAAAACCCTAATCCAATGACCTGGATTAGTCAACAACCCTAATTCCTTAACTGGAAATAGAAAAACATCGACGAAAAACAATGTGCCGAAAAACCGCCCAACAATGGACATGAAAATCAAGGCAACCCAAAAACAGAGGAAAAAATACCCTCAAACCCCCGTGTAGGGGGGATATCACTCCCCTACAACCCCTGAAGGGGGGGCCTAGAAGCCCCCCCTCAAACCCCCCTGCACGCCCAGTGCAACATATTCCTGCAGAAAATATAACACATACCCAACAAATTCTACCAAAGGTAGATATTCTTCCCACTACTCGAGTTTATGCATAACATGCATTCGTAACATATCATATAACACTCTATTCACCCTTTCAGGCTGACCATCAGTTTCACGATGGTAGGCCATGTTAAATTCCAACTGTGTCTCTAAACCTACAAATAAGCTTCGCCAGAGATTTGAGGTGAACTTGGTATCCCTGTCTGAGATTATGGTTTTAGGAAAACCGTGCAACTTGAATATCTCTTTCATGAAAACATTGGCAACATCTATGTATTTAAAAGTAGACTTTATGGGAATAAAATGAGATTCCTTGCTCAACTTATCCACTACAACCATGATTGCATCATTTTTTTTTAATGTGTTTGGAAAACCCGTGATAAAATCTAGGTAAATCACTTCCGATTTCCATTTTGGTATCTGTATGGGTTGAAATAATCCTGCAGGGTGTCGATGTTCGAATTTCACATGTTGGCACTCTAAGCACTTTGAAATATAACTAGCAATGTCTTGCTTCAACCCGGACCAATAATATAGTTGCCTAACTATTGTCACCATTTTTTGGTAACCAGGATGACCGACATATGGCCTCTTGTGGAACTCATCCATAATCAATTGCCACAGGTATGCTAAATTAGGCACATATAGCCTCTTATTGTACACCAATAGATTATCAACCCTCAGCAGATATCCTTCGTACCTCTTTTCCATAGGTTATTTCTACAACTTTTCCTTCACTAGATTGAAGAACTCATCTTTCGAAAAGAGGGTCTTAATCCTCTGTTGAATTTTGGAATCTCCTACACTTGTTGCTTCTAAGTGTATTGTCTGTACGCTTCGGTTGATCACAACAACTACTTTGTTCTCTTTCCCTTTTATATGCCTAATTTCAAAGACAAACTCACTGATCAACACCATCCACTTGGCATGTCTAGCATTCAATCTTGGTTTGTCAAACAAATACCTCAAACCACAATGGTCAGTCATGAGGATAAATCTCCTCTTGAGCAAGTAATGTCTCCGCGTCTTCAACGCATGTACAATTGCGGCAAGTTCTAGATCATGGGTAGAATACTTTAGCTCATGTTCATTTAGCTTCCATGATTCATAACAAACTTCTTGTCCTTCTTGCATGATAACTCCACCAAGTCCCTCCTTGCAAGCATCTGTGTAAACCAAGAAATATTTTTTTAGGTTCACAATCTTTAAAACATGGGAATTGGTCAATAACTGTTTCAGTTGCTGGAAACTATCTTCGCACTCTAGTGACCACACAAACCTATTTCCCTTCCTTTGTAATGACGTAATAGGATTTTCGATCTTGGAGAATCCCTTGATGAATCTCCTGTAATATCCATCCAATCCCATGAAGGATCTCATTTCTGTCATGTTTCTAGGGGTAGGACAATCCATGATTTCTTCGATCTTTGTAGGGTTTATTGCGACTCCTTCGGTTGAGATTACATGGCCTATATACTGGATTTCCTTTTTAAAGAAATCACACTTGTTGAATTTGGCATATAGTCGATGCTCTCTTAACAACTTTAACACCATCCTAAGATGTTCTTTGTGCTCCTCTCGATTCTTGGAATACACCAAAACAATTTCCACAAACAATAAGACAAACTTGTCTAAATACTTGTTGAGCACATTATTCATCAAACACATGAATGTAGCTAGTGCATTTGTAATTCAAAATGGCACCACAACAAACTCGTAGTGCACATACGTTGTCCTAAAGGTTGTCTTGTGGATGTCTTTGTCTTTAATCTTGACTTGATATCCCGATATTAGATCTATTTTTGAGAAAATGATAGCCCCTCTGAGATGATCAAATAGATCATCTATTCTAGTAAAAGGGTACTTGTTCTTGATGTTCATCTTGTTTAGCTAACAATAATCGGTGCATAATCTTAAGGTACCATCCTTCTTCTTTACAATTAGGGATGGTGCTCCCCATGGGGACACACTCGTCCTGATGTAACCTTTTTCCATAATTTCTTTCAATTGCATCTTTAATTCCACCAAATCGAACGTACTCATCCTGTAAGGCACTCTCGATGCTGGCATTGCTCCTGGCACGAGATCAATTGAAAAGTTGAGGTCTCTTATCGGATGTAGTCTAGGAACCTCCTCAGGAAACACATCCCTGAACTCCCATAACACTGGATGATCCTTAACCTTCAGCTCACCACTTTATGTTGGATTTAGTATTTGTATTGCATACAAGGGACACCCTTTTCTGCTAAACTTTTTGGGCTATAAAGTTGATATTTGTCTCACAGAGACTAGTTTCTGAATTCCTTGCAAAATTCACATATTTTCTTCCTCATATTCACATTCTATAGTTTTTTCATAACAATTCAATTTGGATTTATAGGCATCTAACCAATCCATTCCCAATAACACGTCATAAGAGATAAGGGGTAAAACATTCAGATCCTCTTAAGTCTGAAATCCCTTCATCTAAATTGGACAAGCTGCAACGACCTCCGCCACTTTCCTCTTTGTTCCAGTGGGTAATTGAACTAACCATGCTTTGGTGTGCTTGTTTCTCTGTAATGAACATGCCTCAACCACTTGAAGTGAAACATAACTAAGATTGGATCTTGGGTCAATTAAAATAGAGATTGGTTGTTCAGTAATGATACCTTCCAATTCCACCACAGAGGCTTGGTGGTATGCTTGTCGATTTTCTACCGTTGCGTAGATTCTCGATACACTACTAGATACATCGTCAACTATAGTTTCCCCCTGTATCTTATATACTCTTCTACTGTCATGTTGTATGTGGGAACAATCCCTCAATAGATGTGGCTCTCCACATCCCCAACATTGCAAATGTCCTTTCTTGGGCTCCTCTTCTCTTTTCTTTGTTTACTTTGCTGGCTTATTGCTACTTTGGGACGGGAAATTTTGCTAATGCACACTCCTACTTGGATGACCCAAATTTGCATCCTTCCCATAATTCTTGTAGGGAAAAGACTTGAATCCCTTCTTCTGGAATCCACTCTTATCCTTTCGTTTTCAATCCTTAGGAGACTCATGCTTGTGCTTATACTCATCGTAACAACATTTAGCCTTCTGAATGGTGTCTTCTAGCATATTGGGTTTGTCAAACTCAATTCAATCTTGGTATGACTGTGGTAATCCGTTGAGAAAACGTTGGATTCTTTCCTTCTCATCCTTAAGGTATGGAACATACCTTAACAATTCAATAAATCATTTCACATACACCTCCAAGGTAAGTTACCCCATATTAAGCTAGTAGAATTCCTTTATTTTGTCATCATAATACTTTTTGAATAGGTGATATTTTAAAAAGTGTCTCTCAAAATTCTTCCAGATTAATTTTCTTTCCTTTATCCTTTTGATTTCTTTGAGGTATTCCCACCAAATGGAAGCCCCTCAATTCAGGTTAAACATTGCAATCCTTGCCTTGGTATTGTCTGAATAGTTATCTACTTGGAAGTAATTTTTCAAGATAAATAGCCATGCTTTGGCTTCCTCTCCTTTATTTATTTCAACATTAAAGGTAGGTGTCTTAGCCTTCTTGAATTCTTCAGTCAAAAAACTCTGAGATTTCTTCCTCTTTCTCTTCTAAGAAATACTAGATTTTGTGCCACTACTGGACTGTCATGCTAAATTAGTCTTCTGACTAGAGGACTCCGTGGAAATTCCTCCACTCGATCCACCTCTCTTAGTGTCTCGATTTTTTCTCTTGTAAGAACTCTTAGTGTCTCGATCCACATCATTGTGAGCCATTTCATGCTTCTGGGCATCTAAAGGGGTTTTCAACCTCTCTGAATGTTGTAATTTTGCATTGCTACGACCTTGATGCAGATGGTTTTGAATTTTGAATAGCCTCTGTAGGAGAACTTCATTCAAATATGCTTGTTCGGAATGGGCTCTCATAAGCCTTTCATTATCCATGTTTAGACTCTTCATAGTGGCCATCAAATATGGAGGGTTTTCCCTATCCCTCCATCCATCAGATTCTTCATCTCTGAGGTGCGAGAGGTCATCCATACTGTGTTTTACCATTCACTTTTGTGATATTTTTCAATTCGTCCTACATGTTGAAACAACAATAACCATTATCATTTCATGTCATTGTTATGAGTCATGCATTCCAGACAACATAAATCCTTTTTAAGCAACTTTAAGCAGTCTTAGTGACCCATTCAAGCCTAGATTTTGAACTATGCTCTGATACCACTCTATAACATACCCAACCCCTTAGTATCCTTTTAAGGTATGGGGTGTTATAATTTTCTCTTTTCTCAACTAGAATCAATTCCCTCTTTCACAGCTCCATCATCTTCTTCTCGTTGACAACTTTCCAACAGTGGCAATTTTGCTCAAAAATGAGCTCTAGATCAAAAGTTCTATGGTTTTCTACCTCTATACCACTGACACATGGTGTCCATGTGACACCTCAACACACTTTCCATATGACATGACAACTACATTGCACCTATGTGGTGCCTGTAAATTCTGCCATGAGGAGGTTTTGTTCCACGCAGGACCATCATTGCTATCACTTGGACTCTTTTCCAATACCCTCATAACTCACCTCTGATAGATATGGTATCGAAGGATATTCCCTTTTGATGCCATCCTTTTAGAGCTAGAACGACTTGAGTAGTTTCACTGCTCCAAAATCAAGGTATCGAGGAATATACTCCTCTCCTTGATGGACGGTCATAGACACAATTTGCGATCTAATCGGGATATAAGGTCTCCATCCTTGTTTACCACAATCGACTCATCCACTGATGGGTGAGTGAAACCCGTTGCTCTAAATTTACTCTGGTTTCCCCACTGATGTGCCACATCATCCATGACATTATGATTGCATTTCATGACTTAGATGGAACTCATGGAAAATCGATGGCTATCGATCCATCTCTCCATGCCTCGACCTACAGTCGGTATCTTCCCTCTATCAGACTCGTACTCCTAATCCATCATAGGATTACTCTAAATACTTCGAAGTCTTACTCTGAAAACATTCAACGTTGGGCCAACTCGTCCCGCACTCAATCCAGTCACCTAATCATTTGTTGATGCACGTCTTCACACTAACGCTCCCCATCGTCTCTCATCCTTCTGACTTACTAGTGGGAACTGCAATAATCAATGACTGAGGATTCATCCCTCTCATTTCCATATCTACAACTCACATGGGCATGGATTCGAGATCCTTCCTTCAGAGTTATTCTCACAGCACATGATATTTATTTGTGAAGGCCTCTTGAAAGGTTTGTTTCAAAGTCTCTCATTCGGTGTCCTCCCCACGATGTTCGAGGGATCTCTTTGATGTGGAAAATATGAACATTCCACCAATCAACAATCACGATCTCTTCAGATAAAAGATTGTGGTTCTTCATTGACCAACACAAGGTTTACAGAATCATAATTGTCTACTCTAAGGACTTAGCCATTTTTCAAGTTCTACAAGACTTTGATTTCTAACTTTCGAGTACTCAAGACAATTCTGCAACCTTTACAATTTTCAAACTTAAGGTTAAGCCTTGCATGATTGGCAGGCTCTCCACATAGGGAACATATGGAGAATTCAAATAGGTAGCAGTTTGTATCTATTCACTTTTATGATTTAACCAAGAAATAATATGCATCACAACATAGCTCATCATACAACATTCAAAATCATAGGTTAAGTATACAATCAATCTCTTAGATTTAGACATTCATATAAATCATTCATAGCTAGTTTCAGTACAGATGAACACTTATCTGATAAAAAAAATAATCCAATACAATTGACTAAGAGAGGATGTCTTTCCTCCCAACCTTAGGCCTTGTTGTAGAGTCACTTCCTACAACACACCACCCCTGTTCCAAACCATGATACCACCAAGGAAATTGACTCGGCAGGGTTCCAAGTCTACAATGATCCAATAAGGTTACTCTCCTTCTTCCTCTAACACAATAAAAGTTGCCACCTCCCACTAAGATTTGGGTATCTACAAGTTTATCAGGTGGTTTCTCAACTGGATTTCCTCTACATAAGGGATTCCCTTCACTGCTCAATAGTTCCTCGGTGACCTCCCCTTACTGGTGTCTTTTTTTGTCCAGTGAGCACCAAGCTACAACCCACTATTGCTCCAGTTCAAGAATTCGAGTCATTTCTATTTAGGGTGATCATCAACAACTCAAACAAGCTTCCTATTTTCTTCCAGAAAGCTATCCGTTTATTTCTCAATCAACACATCCATGCTTTTATGCTTTGTTTCTCGTCTCTAATCCTTTTCTCTTCTCAGTCTTCTATTGCCTCCTCAGTCCCTAGGGTTGTCTCTATTTTGCAGGGTCTCTCTTCCTCCTCACTACTCTCTTCTGCATGTTTGTGTTTTTCCATCTCCTCTCATCCTACTCGCATTGTGTTTTTCCTTTCCCCGGTCTTCTTCTCCATCCCCTCGGGATCTCTGCAGCATCCTACAGATGTAACCTAAATTACTCTCTTTTTCAATCTAAAGGGGCAGTTTGTGGTACATTCCCCTTCATTTATTCAATTGGCCATTCCTTCTCTGCATGGGCCAACTGTCGCAGTCATTACTACTCAACCACCTATATGACCTTCTTTTTAATGATCACATGGTCTCCTCCATCAATTTGGTGTGTTGGTAGGTGGAGTCATCATGTTTGTAATCATAGATTAGCTTGTTGTGCAAGCTTCCTATTTTCTTCACTGATGCATCTCATCACCCTTTCACTCAACCATCCCATCAGTCCTCTACCTCATCAATTTCCTCTGGTGTATCATGGCTAGTACTTATCAAGGATGTTCCCTCTTATTCATCAATTTGGTGTTTATATTAAATCAAAACACAATCAAATGCCTCATATTGTTAACATATGAAGTTTGTTCATAATTACAGTCTTGGAAGAAAACAAGGTGTTACAAAGGAGGAGCTTAAGATGCTTCTGGTCACAATAAAAAACTAGTGCATTAAAGTGTTTGATCCGCCTACATCAATTTTGAACATAACACTTATATAAAATAGAGTATTTCAAGTTAAATAAGCTCCACATATCTCCCAGGAAACTATCAAAATGCATTTGCATTCAAGACAAGCCTTGTTCCAAAAAAAAAAGTGCGCATAAAGAAATTATTTTCAAAGTTTTCTCAATAGAGTATTGTTACAAAAGGTATCAAAGGATAACATGCTTCACTCCAACATAGGGAACATTATACAACAACCAAAATACAAATCAAGAAAACCACAACAAAAAAATATATCAACTTTCAATCTTACACAAATTTCAAGATTACATTGTTCAACTTGAAGTACTTATCACCAAGTTTCCAAGTCCATAGCTCTCAATACATTTTAGGCCTACAAAGTAGAAAAGGAAATAGATCATTCTAACAAAAACAAAATAAAACTTCAAAACTTCTCAAAGGAAAACATTTCCATCTAACTTTTACAAACAAGTTTCATAGGCTTTCTCTCAAGCCCTCACTTATAGATCATATGAAGATAAGGTTCAAAAATTAAAAAGGAAGCATGCAAAACAAATCTGAGGGATATAAAGAACAATTAGACAAACAAACCTATAATATTTTTGAGTTCAAAGAAGAGATATAAAATACTATCCATCTTCAAAGTTGAAAAGAGATCTTCCAAATCACCACTACAGAGATCCTACAACAAGATTTTATCTTCAAAATTTTGAGCTCCAAGCATAACCACAAATTTCATCTCATTAAATTTAAATCTTCACTCACTTCAAATTTTCCTTCCATTCTATCTTAAACTATTTCATCTACCATCCCACCACACTAATTTCACTCATACATATTGTTTTGTCATTCATTCCAATCCAAAGTGTTCACATCACACTCACTTGCACATACACATATTTCTATAGGAACCTACATGAGAGTGTGTACCATAAATTCTACAAGAACTACACCCCATAACCTACAAGAACCTATAGGAGTTTGTCCACCCAAAATTTGACAAAAAATTATGCACTAGAACCTATATGGAAATATAGGAGTCTATCTACTAGGATTCTATAGGAACCTACAGGAAAGTATACACTCAAACTTATACATGATAATCTATAGACAAATATCTACGTGATTCTCTGTCTCCACTTTTTGTTCTACATGATGGTCTGTATCCACATTGCATTATATAAAATATTATGTCTAGGTGAAACAATCACATTGAACAATTCAACACCTCCAACAACTACATATCTTGAACAGGGTACATGCAAATCATCTTATCCAAATAATCACTAAGGTATGTCACATCTCCTCGAAAATCACATACTCATTATTAGTTTGCACGACATAACTCAAATTTCTCATCATCCTAACTTGGAATGAACTCAACATTACTAATCGACATGGGCATTGATACTTGAGTTGAGAGGTGGGTAGTAATTAAGAGAATATCTAACATAAGCCACCAAAGGGTTCCAAGACAACAAGGATCATGAGTTCCAACAAGAATAATGAGTGGCACAATGATCACATAAATTAGGGCTTACCACTCATTTGAATTAGTATTGATCCATATTCAATCATTATATTATTTGTCATCTATCTCAATGCTTTCAAAGTGGAAAAAATTGGAGGAATCAACTTACAAGGTCATTTTAATGGAAAGTCCGAGGTTGGAAAATTGGGGTTTGAAACATTCCAGAGCCATTTGAGGAATTAAACAGAAATGTTTTAGGTCAAAACTTTCCTATAAATTTCTAGGATCTTGTGACACTATTCTACATATCGAGACCTTTCCAACGGTGCAAAAATCATGTCAATTGGAGCTCGTATGAAAAATGTATGCCTCTCGCAAGTTGACCTACCGTGTTGACCACCATGGTACAAGAGGATGTTGCGTCATCCATCATTACTTCTGCAAATGGGGCTAGCCATGTATGTAATTTCAAGAATATTTTATAAGTTCCTAAACCTTATCACAATTGAGGGTTGAGGAAGTCAAAACCCTACCCCTAGATGGCTATCAAGCTATGTTAAATATTGTGTCACTAGGAAGGGAAGGGGTTATGTTTTGATGCTATTGTATTTTGTTTCATAGCATAGAAAAACAACTAGGAGTGGAAAATTAGAGAGCATAATAGAGGGGGTTAATGTTCTGTAGCATCCTAACAAGCCACAATTTGCAGGTAACTCCATAGAGAGTTCCTTCTCCTTTGTAGTTGCATTATTTCCATACTAGAGAAAAGAGAGCAAAGCATCCTCACCTTCTAGCTAGTTTTTATTTCATAAGGGTTTCCCAAGGAAAATCTTTGTGTTATTTTTTGGATGGTGTGTGATTGCATTTTACTTTTCTCTATTTTCTGCATTTTTTCTATTTCATGCATAAGCAGAAAATCAATAACTAAAGATTCTGGAATCTGAAGGAATTTAGCCTTCATAGTGTAAATTTCAGTTTTATTTATCAAATCTGCTATAAAAAACTGTTCCAGTGGAATATCCACGACAGTTTACAAATCATATTTGTATTAGAGTAGGTTTATTTGGGTATTGTGGGAAGTTGGAGTGGATCCATGAATCAGTTTAAGAGGAAATTCGCAGAATCCTAAACATGGTCAACAAGTCTACGCACAACAACCCTCAAGAAATGGAAAGAGAGATTTGTGAGGTTGGAAGTGAAATTCGTCGACATTAATCACAATATGAACCTCATCATGTCAGCTCTAGCAAGTAAGCTTGGATCATTTGGAGACGATGGAGGCTCTAACTCATAGGTTGGATCATAGGGGAAATCGGGAGATCATGAAGACCTAGAAAAGGAGTCACAGAGAGAACCCAAGAAAGAGAATTCAAGTTTGAGTGTCTTTAACCCTTCACAATCCCTATTCAAGATGGAAGCAAAAGTGGATATAAAGCCATACCAAGGTGATATTGATGCATTAAAATCGAATCATTGGTTGCAACAACTAGAAGTTTATTTCAGCATTGATCATATAGATGAGGAGAAAAAGATATCGTTTTTTATACTAAAGTTAGAGGTTCATGCTTTATCATAGTGGGAAAGTCACATGGGGACACTTAGGCTGGAGGTTGATCCACCAGTGACTAATTGGGAGGATTTTAAAACCCTCATCAAGTCCCAATTATACCCTATCAGGTATGTAGAGGACCAATGGATCTGGTGGCACTACTTTAGGAAGGGGCAGTGGTAGAGATATATAGGAGTACACCACTGAGTTCAGAAAGATGGCCATCATGATGGGTATCTCTCCCAAGAACCTAGATGTAATCCTTAAGTATTTGGGGGGTTTACACAGTCATCTATGAAAGAAAATGATGCTCTTTAAGCCAAGGATAGTGGATGAGGTATGTGTATAAGCACAGTACCTGGAAAACATAGGCCAAAATGTAGATGTTAACCTTGTACAATATTTACTGCAAACATATTCTGAGTAAAAGAACAGAAAAGATACAATGGAAAATACAAACATTACACATAGATTTTTCCCCTGGAAACCCAAACCGGGAAAACCAACATATTTTGTATTCATTCATTATGATACATTGTTTACAATACAATATACATATAGGAGCCAACGACATCCAAAACCCTAACCCAATGACCTAGATTAGTCAAGAACCCTAATTCCTTAACAAGAAATAGAAAACCATCAGCAAAAAACCATGTGCCAAAAAACCACCTAAATATGTGACACGTTCGTGCAAAGAATATAACACATACCCAACATTCTACCACTTGTTGTTTTCTTTGCATACAGGGGGCTACAGGGTTACATAGTCAACAATCGAGGGTAGCAATGCCCATGGATCCTCTACACCAAGAGAACTTCTCAGTGCTCACATATTTTGTTAATGAATCTACAACATTCTCCAAAGTGTCCACCTTCATCAACAATACTTTCTTTTCTTCAACCATGTCTCTCACAAAGTGATATTGAATATCAATATCATTTGTCTTTGAATGATAAGCCAAGTTCTTCACCAGAAAAATTGCACTATGATTGTCACAATATATCCTTACATCTTGTTGTACCAACCCAATACCTGAACACAATCTTTGTAACCATACTACTTCCTTACTTGCATGAGTGGTTGCCATGTATTCAACTTCTGTAGTTGAAAGTGCCACTACATCCTGTCTTTTGCTCATCCAACTTATTGTGCCTCCAAACATGTTAAACACATACCCACTTGTAGATCTCCTACGATCCAAATCTCTAGCCCAGTCTGCATCCACAAAGCCATGTATATCCACCACTTTGTCCAATCCCAATCTTCCTTCGTAGCACAATCCATAGATAGTAGTGCCACACAAATACCTGAAAACCCTATTTATTGTTGTCCAATGCTCCTTCCCTGGTTTTGACATATACCTGCTCAAAACTCCCACTGCATGTGCAATGTCCAGTCTAGTACAAACCATTGCATACATCAAACTTCCAACTGCACTCACATATGGAACACGATACATATCATCCTCCTCTTCCTGTGTCTTGGGACACTGATCCACATATAACTTTACCCCAACAGGGATAAGAACCTTGACCAGTTTACATTTTTGCATATTAAACCTCTGCAATATTGTCTCGACATATTTTCTCTGATTCAACCAAAGTTTCCTCTTTTTCCGATCTCTTTTAATTTCCATGCCCAAAATGAAATTTGAAGCACCAAGATCTTTCATGTCAAATTTAGAGGACAACTAAGTTTTCACATCCTGGATAGTCTCCTTGTTGTTTCCTATCAGCAACATGTCATCCACATACAAAACCAAATAAATCAAATGATCACCAATTAATTTAAAATACACACAATGATCCTCTTTGCTTCTTGTGAAGCCAAGTCCCATCATATAAGTGTCAAATTTTTGATACCACATCCTTGGTGATTGTTTTAAACCATACAGGGACTTTTCTAGCTTGCATACCAGCTCCTTTCCCTTCACAACATAACCTTATGGTTGATTCATATAGATTTTTTCTTCCAGATCCCCATGTAGGAAAGCAATCTTCACATCCATCTGTTCTATTTCAAAATCAAATGCAGCAGCAACAAATAACATAAATATTATAGAGGTTAACTTGGCAACATGAGAAAAAATCTCACCAAAATCAATTCCCTCAACCTGAGAATAACCCTTTTCTACTAACTGAGCTTTTTATTTCTCCACTTTTCCTTCTGCATTCAGCTTCTTTTTAAATACCCATTTGTTGCCAATGGGATTTATTCCAGTTGGCAACTCCACTAGATCCCAAGCCTCATTCTTATCCAAAGATGACATTTCTTCGTCCATGGCCCTTTTCCAGAGATTTCCATCCTCTGAATCCACTGCCTCCCTGACAGTTCTAGGATCATCATCAGTAATAGAAAAAGCAAAATTTGAACAAAAATCATATGGAGTATACCTTTCCGGTAGCCTTCTTTCTCAAACCGATCTCCTTAATACTGAAGTATGAGGATCTTTTTCTTCTTATTCTTGTTCTTCTATAGAGTCTGATTCATCATCCTTTAAATCAAACTCTATTTTCTCTGGTTCTTCCTTACTTGGTAGGACTTCCTGTTTAACAACATCCTTCATTTCTCTAAATACCACATCTCAGCTATACACTACCTTCTTAGTTTCTGGGTTCCAAAGCTTATAACCTTTGAGACCATCTTTATATCCAATAAAAATACACTTTTCAGCCTTCTTATCTAGCTTACTCCTATTTTCCTTTGGAACATGAACATATGCATCACAACTAAATACCTTGAGATGTGTGAGAGAAGGTTCCTTACCAATCTATACCTCTTGTGGAGTCTTGTCATCCAACACTGATGAGGGTCATCTATTGACCAGGTAACATGCAATACCCATTGCCTCTGCCCAAAATTCTTTCCCTAACCCGTCACCACTGAGCATGCACCTTGCTTTTTCCATTAGTGTCATGTTCATCCTTTCTGCAACTACATTCTGATGAGGTGTATATGGAGTAGTATTCTTCCTTGCTATACCACACTTCTTACATAATTCTTCAAATTCATTCGAACTCTCTGCCATTATCTGTCCTCAACACCTTAATTCTTTTCTTTGTTTGATTATCAACAAGAGCCTTAAACTCTTTAAACCTGTCAAAGACTTCAGATTTCTTCCTGAGGAAATGTATCCAAGCATTCCTCGAGAATTCATCTATAAATGTGACATAGTACATAGATTTTCCTAATAATGGGATCGACACAGGTCCAAAAACATCACTGTGAACTAGTTGTAAAATTCCTTCTGCCCTCGTTGCCCCAGAGGGGAATCTTACCCGATTTTGCTTCCCATATAGACAATGTTTACAGAAATCAAAATCCAGAGAGCAGTTAGACATACCTTCAACCATACCTTTACCATGTAGTAGTCGAAGACCCTTCTCTCCGATATGCCCTAGTCTTTGATGCCACAACATAACCTTTTCTCTAGAGATTGTAGGAGTTCTTTCTTATTCAGCTCCAATATCATGAACAATGGAACTATTACACCCATCACTAATAGTGCTTCCTTGAATCTTTTACAAAGTTCCAAACTGAACTCCCTTCAGCAACACCATTGCTCATTGAACCATCCTGCAGGTTTCCTTTTCAAATATTGTTCTTACACCTACATCGTCCACTTTTCTTACAAAAATAAAATTTCTGGCCATACCTGGGATGTGAAAAACACCAGACAATATTTTGATCCTTCCATCTATGAGCCTCAACTTGACTTTTCCTCATCCTATGATTCTAGTTGTCGAATCATCACCTAAGAAAACAATTCCTCCATCATAATGTTCATATTCACAGAACCACTCCATGTGGGGAGTCATATGAAAGGATGCACCTGAGTCAACCAACCATGCCTCATGATCTGCATGTGTGCTTGAAAAGCCAAGTACACATCCCCTCCTTCTTCCTTGGAGATTTTTTCTTCTGTATAAGGAGATTCTTCAGATCCCTTCTTTTTCTCAACTTTGGATCTACATTGCTTCTTGTAGTGCCCTTATTTCCACATCTCCAACATACCTTTACAAACTTTCCGAGAGATTTAGATCTACCCTTAGACTTAGATATCCCACTTGAGAACTTAGATATATTTATTTATTGGGAGCGTCCTCTTGCAAATAATGTGTATGTGCTCTGTCCTTCCATATTCTTCTGTCTCATCTCCTCTAACAACAAGGATGATACCACTTCATGAAACTTCAAGGAAGTTGTATTACTATCTATGGCCACAACCAAACTATCTCACAAGTCTGGTAAAGAACACAGTAAACTAGTACATTTATCTTCATCTGAAATTTTAATCTCAACAGATACTAACTGACTTACCATGGTATTGAAGGCGTTCAAATGCTTTTCCACCGAGTCTCCATCTCTCATCCTTAGGTTATACAACTTCTTTCTCAAGAATAGTTTATTTACTAGGGACTTAGACTGATACAACTTCCCCAACTTATCCCATAAATCCTTGGATGTAGCTTCCTCTAACACATTTAGTAATACTGAATCTGAGAGACACAGTCAGATTGTGCTCTTTGTCTTCCGATTCCAACTTTTTCCAGTCATCTGTTGAAGTTCTTGTAGGTGCCATACCTGGATCTATCGCGATCCACTAATCTCTGTCCATCAACAGATATTCCATCTTTAGCTTCCAAGACTCAAAACTTTTCCCATTAAACTTCTCGATCGCCATTTTCAAATTGCTTGCCATTTATTTTCACCTAAAAAATCAATACCACAGATCTCCCACTGTAACAAGGCTTATCACAGTCCTGAGCCAAACCCTTGACCACAAAGGCGTCCCCTTGAAGCCAACCTGTCTCTAATACCAAATGTAGATTTTAACCTTGTACAATATTTACTGCAAACAAATTCTCGGTAAAAGAACAGAAAATATACAATGGCAAATACAAACATTACACAAAGATTTTTCCCCTAGAAACCCAAACCGGGAAAACTAGCATATTTTATATTCATTCATTATGATACATTGTTTACAATACAATATACATATAAGAGTCAACAACATCCAAAACCCTAACCCAATGACCTGGATTAGTCAACAATCATAATTCCTTAACCGGAAATAGAAACCCATAGGCAAAAAACCATGTGTCAAAAAACCACCTAAATATGTGACACATGCAAAGAATATAACACATACCCAACATAAAAGAAGGGGAAACCAAGTGGTTCTAAGAAGAAAGAGCACCAGTGAGCTTCCAAGGAGGGGAAGAAGAAGTGGAAAGGGGGGGAATATAAGAAGACAACAGCCACTACACATTAGTGCAAATATCCCAACAACCATTGCAATCATTGTAACATTGATGGCCACATTGAGGAAAATTGTTGGAACCTACATCCAGCGCTGAACCCGAAGAACCACAAGAAGGACGAAAAGAAAAAGAACCTTCTAGCCACATATTTGAGTAATCAGGTTGAAAATAGCTCTGATGTGGATGAAATTTTTTTCTCCACATATGTGCATAAGGTATCCTTCATCACCAGGAAAAGAAGGAGATGACCAAGATCTTCCACATCAAGATTCGGGTCAAGAAGACCAAGATAGATGCTTTGTTCGACTCTGGTTCACAGGCTAATCTCATAGCAACATATATGGTTAGCAAGTTTAGATTGGAGGTTCACAATCACCCTAGCCCCTATCCAACAATGATGCATAGGTCAAGGTCACAAAGAAATACAAGATTAAATTTGTTATAAGTGTTTATTTTCTAGATGAAGTAGAATTGTATGTAGTACCACTGGATGTATGTGGAGTAGTGTTTGGAAGCCCCTACATGTATACGATGGATTCTATCTTCACGTGGAGAGCCAACCAGTACCACCTCATCAAGGACGGGAAATCCTTCATCATCAACGCGCACAAAGACAATAAAAAATTTCACTAGTAAGTGCCAATCAAGCTAAGAAATTGATTTGTTCTAGCAAAAAATTGTTTTACTTTTCCAAAGGAAAAATTAGTCTAGTGAAGAGTCTTTAAAAGTAAATACATCCTTGGAAGGGTGTAATAAGGAGTAGAAAAATGAATTGGAGGAGTTGCTAATTAAGGCATACATAGGAGTGTTCCATGAGCCTAAAGAGATACCACCTAAGAGGGAAGTGCAACACGAAATCCAATTATTGTCAATTTCCCCCTTGCCAAATATTGATCTATATAGACAATACGTTCTGAAAGAAAATGAAGTAAAGAAGCATTTGTAGTAGTTGTTGGATCATGGTGTGATATGACCAAGTACCTCACCTTATGGGTCATCCTTCATAATTATGCCTAAGAAGGATGGGACTTGGAGAATGTGTATCTGTTATAGGGAATTGAACAAGATTACACTAGAGAATTGGTACCCTCTACCCATGATCGATGATTTGTTGGACCAGTTGTAGCATGTCAAGTACTTCACTAAGTTTTATTTGAAATTAGGATATCACCAGGTACAAGTCAAAGCAGAAGATACCTGGGAGACTACCTTTAATACAAGGCAAGGTTTGTATGAGTGGTTKGTTATGCCATTTTGTTTATGCAACACACAAGTTACACTTATGAGACTAATGAATTATGTGTTAATCCCTTATCTAGATTCATTAGTTATTGTCTATTTGGATGATATATTGGTTTATAGTTTTACATGGGAGGAACACATCTCACATATTATGCAGKTGTTAGAGACCATGAATAAGCACCATCTGTTGGCCAATCTCAATAAATGTGAGTTTTATCAGTAGTCTTTGGTGTATTTGGGGTATGTGATCGGTGGATTCAAGCTCAATATTGATCCCGCCAAGATGGAGGCCATCATGAAATGGTCAGTTCTTAAAAAATGAATAATAGTTAGTAGCTTTGTTGGGGTAGCACAATACTTATGAATGTTCATAGCTTCGTTTTCAGCGGTAGTTGCACCACTCCAGGCAATAACAACGGGAAATAAGAGTTTCCAATGGGGGAAGAATCAATAGTAGGCCTTTGATGAACTAAAAATAAATATCAATAAAGAACCAGTACTCGTGCTACCAAACTTGTAGAATCCCTTCAAAGTGGAGACGTATGCAACTAGGTATGTCATGGGAGCAGTCATGATGAAGGGAGGAAGGCATGTTTTCTATCATTATGAATTATTTCATGGGGTGGTCCTCAACCACCTTACCTACGACAAACAACGCTATTCTTTGGTACAAGTTGTCAAAAAGTGGAAGCAGTATTTGATGGGAAAGGAGACCATCATCCACAAATATCACCAACCACTCCAGTATTTGTAGGCCCAAAGTAAGTTACAACAAACCAGACACTACAAATGGATGGTTTCTTACAATAGTTTCATTTGGTCATAAAGTATAAGAAGGGTAGCACAAACAAGTTGGCAAACATGCTTTCATGGTCACACACATCCAAGATTACATCTTTAGGAACTATGATGCACATGGAGCTTTTTACCCATGATGCATACAGAGAGGCATACATAGAAGAGGACTTCAAAGAGGTGTTTCAACAGCTACATGGCCAAATTCACATAAAAGAAGGTGACAACAAGGATGAATATCATTTCCATAATGGTCTACTCTACAATATTGACATGTTTTGTGTTCCTAAATGTGAACGATTGTAGTTTATCAGAGAGGCCTACACCTCCAAGGTAGCATGACATTTTGGTGTTGGGAAGATAGTTTCTCTCTTATATAGATATGTGTATTGGCCCAGAATGCAATAATATGTAGCACAATGTATTAGAGGATGTATACTTTGTTGTACCAGCAAGTCTAGTAATAAGAAGCAAGGTATATACCATCCCTTATCGATACCCACTAGACCTTGGGAAATCATTTCCATGGATTTTGTGGGCGGTTTACCAACCACGTGGAAGGGACATGACTCTTTATTTGTTGTAGTTGACAAGGTCAACAAAATGTGCATTTTTATGCCTTGTAAAAGGACCATCAAGGGACAGGAAGAAACAAACTTGATCTTTGAATAGGTTTGGGTGCATTTTGGGATACCAAGGAGCATCATCTTAGACAGGCACACTAGATTTCTTAATGACTTCTAGACTACATTGTGGGAGAAGATGGACACTAAGCTCGAGAGTTCTACAACATTCCATCCATAGACAGATGGGTAGACGTAAGTAGTCAACATAACTTTGGTGTATCTTTTGAGGGGTTACAGTTAGAAGCATCCGAAGACCTGAGATGAAAATATGATCTATACAGAACACTCTTATAACAGAGCAATCCACACTTCTACTGGTAAGTCACCTTTTGAAACTTGCTTTGGATATTTTCCACCTTCACCCTTATATGTTGTATATAGACAACAAGGAGTGAGGAAGAACCTCACGGGAGATGCATTAAAAACAAAAAAAAATTGTTGAGAAGATCAAGCAGATCCATTTGCAAGTACATGAGATGTTGAAGAAGTCATAAGAAAAGTACGAGGCTAGATATGACCAACACAAAACAAAGAAAAAATGTAGAGTGGGAGACAAAGTATGGTTACCACTGAATAAGGACAGACTGTAGGGTCATGGTAAGAATATCAACGATTTGCAATATGGTCCTTTTGAGGTATTGGAAAAGGTGGGAGATAATGCTTATAGACTTAGCCTACCCCCATACATGCACATTTACTCAGTAGTGAATGTGGATAATCTCAAACTCTATCAACCCTCCATGTTGGATCAGGAGGAGGAGAAGGTCCTACCTTCCATAGAGGATTTAGCACCAGATGCTCAGGTAGAGTTAGTAAAAACCTCTCTAAATGGGGAGGTATGGTCTAGATTAGATCATTATATTATTTGTCATCTATCTCGATGTTTTTAGAGTGGGAAAAATTGGAGGAATCATCTTGCAGGGTCATTTTAATGGCAGGTCCTTGTTTGAAAAATTGGGGTTTGAAACCTTCCATAGCCATTTTGAGGCATCAAACAACATTTTTGGGGGTCAAAACTTTCCCAATGATAGCTAGGACCCCATGAAATTATTCTATACATTGAGATCTTTCCCTCGATGAAAAAATCACATCAATCAAATCTCTTATGCAAAATGTATGCCTCTAGTTGACCTACCATGTTGGTTACCATGGTATGAGAGGATGCCACATCAACCCTCGTTACTTGTGCATATGGGGCTAGCCATGTCTGTAATTTCAAGAAGATTCTAGAAGTTCCTAAACCTTATCACAATTGAGGGTTGAGGAAGCCAAAACCCTACCCTTATACGGCTACCGGGCTATGTTAAATACCGGGCCGCTATGATGAGAAGGGGTTCCATTCTGATGTTATTTTATTTTGTTCCATACCAGAGAAGAACAACTAGGACTGGGAAATTAGAGAGCATAATGGAGGGGGTTAATGTTTTGTAGCAACTTAACAGGCCACAAGTCGTAGGTAATTGCATAGAGAGTGCGTTTTATACCAACGAAAAGAGAGCATAGAAACCTCACCTTCTAGTTGGGTTTTCTCCCGTAAGGGTTTTCCAAAAAAAATATATGTATTATTTTGCGGATGGTGTGTGATTGTATTTTATTTTCTCTATTTTTGGCATTTTATCTATTTCACGCATTAGTAAAAAATCAGTAATTAAAGATTTTAGAATTGAAAGGAATTTAGCCTTCATAGTGTAGATTTCAGTTTTATTTATCGAATTTGTTTTGATGAAATGTTCCAATGGAATATCCACGACAGTTTACAGATCAAATACAAGGGTAAATGTGCTCAAACAAATTGGCAAGGAATATGAACTAGGAGCAATCAGATTGAAATAAATAAGATAACATACACTTATGCCAGAATCGTAGGAGTAAATTGCTGCTAAAACTGAAGCTCTAGATGAATTGTAAATAAGATCACTAGAGTTTCTCTCTCATTGTAGGATTCACCACTTCAAGCAAAGGTTTCCTAGGAGGTTGAAGTTTCTTACTAAGTTTGCTCACTCACTACAAGGTTCATCACTTCAAGAAAGAGTTTATGTTTCTCAGGAGGTCAAAGTTTATTTCTGAAGTTGCTTTCCCACTGCAAGGTTCATGATTTCAAAGAAAGCATTTCTTAGGAGGTCAATAAACAAATGTCTATCCAAGTGAGTTGATTCACTAGACTTAGGGTTCACATTGAACCTATACAAAATGGGGGCAATGTTCAATATAAGAGAACCCATAGAGACTTCAATTCTTTATAACAATCAAGAGGTAGTGGTAATCTTCCAACAATATAACCTGTTAGATTATTTCAATAGACTATAGGAGTACGATGATAATATAACTATGTAGTTTTCCCTAAACCTCCACCACATAAGAGACCAAGAATACTCCACTATGGTGAAGGGGTTGGGAATTTAGGTGAATGACATTGTGATAGTTAGAGTGTCAAGGTTACCAATAGGGAAACTCTAGGACAAAGAGGAAAAACAACCAATTGTGGGTGCAAATAAACTATTCCTCCTTAGCTATGAAGAAGTGGAAGAAAAAAAAAATGGGGTGAAAAGGGACAATTTACCTGAACCATGGAATGAAGTAGCATACCACCTACTAAAGTGCAATACTTGTGAAGGAAGGTTAAGTATGGTATATGCTTACCACTTTGGACTTCTCCACCAGTTAAGAAATCTATTTCATTAAATCCCCTAAGAGAATCCTAGTGTACCCTATTTCTTGTTGCGATATTTAAAGGAAATGACTATCAAAGTTCAAAAGGGTAAGGAAGAAGCATTTGCCTACCACGGTTAAAAAAATGATTGTATGTGATGCCCTAAAAGGACAACTTGCAAAATTATCATGGGAGGAGTTCATCACAAAGAGTAGGTAAGAATTGATTTCCCTCCAAGATGCAATCAAAGAAACCAACCCTATAAGAGACTCTATGAGAAAGAAGAAACCAGTAGGAAGAAGAAAGCTCAAAAGATAACCAAGGTGGAGGAGGAAGATAAGGAGGTCTTTGCCACCTTGATCAAAATGGGAACCTCTAACAACAACCCTCTAAAACTCAAGGAAAAGAGCCACTCCATAATGAAAAGAAAATAGTCCACCAGTGGAAGAGCTAGGACCAGGTCGCAAATAATCAAGAAGTTGGAAATCACTCCTCTACCTACCACCCCTATGAATATAGAGAAAGACACCTTCCCTAGTCCAACCAAATACTTGGCAAAAGTACAAGGAGAAAAAGGAGTAGAATTTATCAAGAAAAATGAGGTAGAAGTACAAAATTTTATGAGTGAATTAGAAGAGGCCAAGGATGAAGCAATCAAATGGAGAACTCTTGCAGAAATAAGGATGGGGATGGAAGGTATTGGTGAAAGGATTGACCGGTTCCATCTTGAACAACAATTGGAAAATTTACAAGAAACATTCCAAATCATGAAAATGTAACACATGGATAACAAGAGACAACTGGAGGAATAAAACAAGAGTTCGAAAATTGAGTTGGACAAGTACAAATAAGATTTGACCAACAAAAGTGAAAGAATCAACATCTTGGAATCCTTGATATCTAAGATGGCAGAATTATCTGAAGAGATGTTGAGTTGCAGGCCTCTAACGAAGGTATAAACTATTTTTCGTAAAGAACAATGACACAAATTTCAATTAGGAAGAATAATCAATGAACTCCCTTACCAAGTTGATACACCCAAAGAATTCATAGAAACATGCCAACATGGTGGTGAAGGTGAAAGAGATTAGTTAAGTAAGTTCTACCTTCACAATTATGTGCTACCCACCTCTACAAGTGGTCACCAAACCTATATGTAGGAGAGGTACAATTCAAAACATTATGATCTTGGATTAACCATGAGGAGTTAAGGGTTGTTGAATTACAAAAGTATAAGGAGGAAGAAACAAGCATCCATATTTGGATCAGGGCCGAAGCGATAAGGCCTAAGGAAGCGATCAACAACCATGTGACCTTGACATCAGATACAATGTTGATGCCTATCTTAGAAGAAAATAGAGGAGGGGGATTTCCCACTATGAGGCCAAGATCAAAGATTATAGAGAAAATGCACTCCAAGCTTGCCAAAGTAGATGGGATGGGCTTCCCACTAACCTCCAAAGAATGGAGTGTCATTCTCCCCAAAACATACAAGATGTTTTATTCATGGCACAATTGTACAAGGAAACATTAAGAAATGTGAATCTCAAATCGATTGAACTTAATTTCAATCCTCCTCTCCTTTTACACCCTACACCTACAAGGTAATTAGATGAAAAGGAAAGGAAGAGATGGAGAGAAGTGGATCAGACAATAGGATATCATGTCAAGGATGCCATCACATAGCTTGTAGCATATGATTTTAGACAAACATGCAAAGAACAACATGATGGACCAACATAGTAGACATAGCAAAAGGATAGTTGTGGGGGACATTTTTAGTTGCACAAGGATGTGTAAAGCCTCCAAGTTGGGGGTGATGATGGGCCACTAAATGATAGGATTTCAAGGTCCATCTTACAGTTGATGTGATCTATTTTGTACCATAAAAGACTAAATCCCACGTAAAACTCTAAAGATTATACAAATATGAAACATTTTGGGTTATGCATGTTTCACTTTTATGGATGCTTGAATTCTCATAGTTTATGTGATATACTTTAACCTAATTATGACTTTTTGAGTGAATTTATGAATTTTTTAAGTTATGGGCTAATGTTGAAGCATGCAAGTCGAATTTCTTGCACCTTTGTGGGATAAAATCCATCAATGAGTAGCTAGCTTCACATAAGAAAAAAATGGGAACATGTTTCCTCTCAAATCTCCAAGGGAGAGAAGCACTTAAAGCAACCAATCAACGATGATCCTATTTCGATTTGTTGTTGGAGACATTTGAAGTGTAGGAGGTATGATCCGGATTATTTTCGGCACGAAATGAGAGCGGAGCTATAATAAAGAAATGTACAGAGATATCTCGGATATCCAATAATATAATAGAAATGTATCAAAGATGCAACCATAAACACAGAGATACATTAATACACAATTTTCTATTAATGAGTGAAAATGTACAAAGACTGTAAAAATACAGAGTAAAAAACTCGCTAGAATGGTGGTAGCTTATCTATGAGAAGAGATGTGTCCGCTACTCACATTCGCAAGATGTTTTTTTACAATGAGGCTCCAAAGGCCTTTTTTATCATAAAGAAAATCAAAAACCCTAACCCCGGAAGATGAAAAACCAACAGTTTTATGGACCCCGTTTTGGGTAGTTTGATGTATCAACTTCCCGAGGCATAACTTTGGCATACGATCTCCGTTTGGGGCGCACCATAGCTCGTTGGAAAAGTATTGTCGATGAGATTCATTTTTAGGGCTCAATCGGAGCCTTTGGCTATTATTGAGAAACTCGATCCCGAAAAACCTTCATTTAGGCCCTCAAAATGGCCCCGAAAGTTAAAAACTGCTAAAAATAGTAAATTACCAAAATTGCTAGAAAATTATTTTGCGCCAGTCGGAAAAGGTGTGTGGCCACCGATATCCACCTGGATCAAGGGATAAAACAGGTCCCTTGAAACAAAGTTATTTGATTTTAGAATCAATGAGACAAATATCCTTCAAGGATTGATTGAAGGTCTAGTTAGAATTTTTCATTATAAGGATATGATAGAGGTGCAAAGGACAACTACTTGGTGTAACACTTCCATAGTGCATTCGAATTGTAGAGATACTTTGTTGTTATGGTTATGAGTTTTTGAATAAAGAAGATCGTTCAGTGTCTTGGTCTACAACCTTTTAATTTGATATTAATCAATGTTGAGTATTATTTATTAATTGAATGATCTTATTTCTCTGGATTTGAATTTGTGTTTCGTGTCTTGGTCTATAACCTTTTAATCTGATATTAATTAATATTAATTAATGTTGAGTATTATTTATTAATTGAATGATCTTATTTCTCTAGATTTGAACTTGTGACCAAAAAATACATGTTGTTAACCATTAGACCCACTCAGACTGTCATCTTGCTGAGGAGTCCAACAATCTTATTGTAATTCTTTGACCGATCACTCGATTAAAAAAACAAACCTCGGAAGATGCCACAGAACTGCAATGCTGAATTCATCCCCACCTAAATACGTCCTCTTATACAATCTCTTCTCATACAGATCCAATGCATTCTTCTCAATCGTTGCCTGATTTTGAGAAATACCCCACAATGGAGCTATAGCCAATTGAAATACTAGAGCCGAACTAGGGGGATTATACATCTGGCTCTCCACCTCCATCCACTGCTCATCACAGCCCTCTCTACCAAACTCTTTCCTAGAGGCCCAATGGTTCCCTTTGCCGCGTACTTCTCTGCAATGTACCAGATGATGGACCTCGAGTCAAAGAGAGTAAGGGCGCCGTCTTGGAACACAAGTACCTGCCTGAAGAGCTGCATGGCCAAAAAATGGGACTTTTTATGCACAATATTAAACCCGTGCCATATAGTACCTGTCGACATTATTCATATGACTCTGCTTACATTCTGCGCATCTTTTTGCTTCACTTAACTATATTTATCATCTCCTTACATCAAATGGAATGGAGTTATGTTCTCTCCTCTCACGTTGGTCGAGTGTTAAAAGTTTCTCTCTTTCTTTGTGGAGTGTCTACAAACCTTTGATCTCCGGTCAATCAAGTAACTAAAAGTTCTTAGATCTCCCAGCCTGAGCTATCTTATTCTTCCTTGCAAATTGAAAAACAAAATTAAACTATTACCTTGAAACATTTCAAATAGCAAAACTTGCACTGTGCAACATTTTATTAATGTTTCTGTATGCCTTTTGTAGATCTCTGTGATCACTACAACCCTTTACAAATGTTTCTATTTGCACTTGTAAATCTGAATAGATTGCGCATAGATTTGTAGATCTCTGTGATAAGTACAGCGTTTTACAAATGATTTTACATTCACTTGAAAATCTGAACAGAATGTGACAGATAAAAGAGATACAGAAAAAGGTAGGGTGTCATAGCCAATTATCACAAACAATCACAAAAGAACGGTGTAAGGAATAATGCATGACACTTGCTTAGATGTAAAAAGATCAAAAATAAGCAAAGCATTTTCAGGTCTGAGTGAAACATACGTAGAGTTTATCAATCTGGATCCATAGGATACTTATACTCTATACATGTAGAGAGTTAAACTGTCCACCCCGAGATCATACTGTTCCTCTATACATGTAGAGAGGTCAAATGTCTTGTGCAAGAGCAATCTGCAACAGTATTACTTCTCGGATTCAATACCTGTGGCATAAAATACTCCCGTTGGAATTTCTCCAACAGGATCTTAGGATACTATATCCCTATACATCCAATTACTTTACATGTAGAGACGCACATTTCTGTGTCTAAGAGCTAGCTTGCAAGATCATTGTTTTTGAGGGTTCCTTTATTTGAAGAAGCTTTTGGGTTATTCTTCTTCCAAAACTTAAAGCTGAAATTCTCTACTCTCTGTTGCAACGTCCCCTCAATCTGCTCAAGTGAAAGGCCCTTTGTTTCAGGCATAACAATGAGTACAAAGAAAAGTGCAATCACTGATATAACCCCAAAAACTAAGAATGTCATGGAAGTGCCAATGGTTACAGTCATAGTGAGAAATGTTTGTGCCACAATCAAATTAGAAACCCAATTTGATGTTGCAGCCAGACCTCCACAGGTACCCCTGTACCTCAAAGGATAAATCTCAGAGTTGATGACCCAAGGAAGTGTTCCCATGCCAGGAGCAAAGAAAATAATGTACAGTGCCAATCCAAGAACAGCCACCCAACCATACTGGCTTGGGCATCCTCGGGTGAACCATGGTCGAGAATCACCTTCACAAACATGCTTCACTGTTGAATTTGACAGTAAACAGGCTCCTGGCAACAACTGAGAAAAAAAAAATTCAGCCCCTGCTTTTATGCATGCGATATTAATTACTAAACTTAAATACAAGATGGAAAATTTGAAATCCAGACTTAAACACAGGAAGTGAGAAAAGGAATTGGAAATAACACATTTCTCTGTACTCTTTCATGGTCAATTCTCAGTACCTGGTTCCCTCCAGATGCACAGAATCCACATTCAGGGCTGGCCTTTAGGCATCGCATACAGTCCCACGTTGCGCTTGTTGAAATATATTGTGGACATTGGTAACCTGAAAATTGTTGGGTTGCTTTCCTGCTTACTAAAGGAGAACTATCTGTAGTTATGTGGAATACAATAGTTAAGAGGACTAGTGATGCAATTACTCCAAGCAAACTGGAAATAAGAAGTTTTCGTCTTCCAAATTTGTCAATGAGATAGATCGCTAGAATGGAGCCAAGAGCATTCAAGCCTGAAGTTATCAGAGACAGCAACAGAGCAACTGTGTTGGATGCAAATCCAGCCAATTGTACAATGGTAGGACTGTAGTACATGACCGTATTGATGCCAACAAATTGTTGAAATATCTACCCAAAACAGAATTTGACATGTTTGAGTCATTAAACTAATGTGATCACCCAAAAGTATTTATAAGAACTGGGAAAAAGAAGACAACGTTGGTCTCTGCTTACTTGAATTCCACAACCTGCAATAAGTGCATATCTCACTTCTTTGACCTTCCATAGTTGACTGAACTGAATCTTTTGTGAAGGCCCATGCAACTCAATTTCTTCCTCAACAGATTGCTTGAGCTCTTGAATTTCATTTTCAATATCCTCAGGGGGATGTATCCTCTTCATGATGGCGATTGCCTCTGCTTCCCTTTTCTGTATCCAATATAAGAGGTCCATACTTTAACATTCTGAACCTAAACAAATCTCTAGATGGAAAATTTGAGGCTTGGAAACAAATACTATGCTTGTATACCAGGATATTCGGTGACCTCAAATCCATACCTTTCTGTACAACCAACGAGGAGATTCAGGTAAATAGAACATTAAGAAAAACTGTATAATTGCAGGAACAGCTGCAATTCCAAGCATCCATCTCCAAGTACCAGGTGCCTGCAAAAATCATCCCATGATTTTTCAGGTGAAATTGGCTTTTCCTCTTTGGTATTAATAAAGGAGACTATGCGCATGTAAACTAATAATGACGAGTTTTTTAAATATTAATGAGTGAATGTGTGATGATACCACTTTGACAACAACGGGGTAAATTATGAAGTACTAGTTTATTAAGCATCACAACGAGCTGGCTTTGCGATAGTTTCGTGGTAGATGTAATAGCATTCTCCGTCAATCTGCTTTGTGGGCTAGAGGATATGGAGAGCTTGAGCCAAAGAAAGGCTGAGAGGTACCTGTGTCCTTTGTGGGTGCTAGAGGATGTGGAGAGCTCTGGCTAACTTGGACAAGGTAGCAGAAATGTAATCAAAACATTCTAAGAACCATATTAGTATTTTGTTTTGAGTGCTTTGTGGGTGTCAAAGAATGTGGAGAGCTTTAGCTAACTTGGACAGGGTAGCAGAAGGCGAATCAAAAACATTCTAAGAACCATATTTGTATTTACACAAGGAACTTTTGGTCCGTCCATATTATACTCAAAGAAATAAAGACTATCAAAATTTTCCATATTCCTTAAAAATGTGGAAGTGGAAGCAAATGTCCATTTAAATTGGGAAATCTTTCCAAGTCAGAGATATCTCAAAATAAGAACCAGACAGTAAAGATTAGCCACTAAATTTTCCTTTGTACGATAACACACGAACATTTTCCTTTGTAAAGATAGCACACACCTTGGTGAATGCTAGGTTGATGCAATATGACAGGAATTGACCTCCCGTGATGAGAAGACCATTAGTACTCACTATAGCACCCCTCACTTTTGTGGGCGAAGCCTCTGAAATATAAAGGGGCGAAGTCATTGATGCCATGCCTATACCCAATCCCACACAGATTCTACCCATTATCAAAATTGCAGGGATTGGTGCAGCAGCCATGAGAATTGCCCCCAGCAGAAATACAAGATCAGCCTGCATAAGCGTTTTTCTCCTCCCAAAATGGTCACTCATCCACCCACCCAATGCAGCACCAACGATGGCCCCAGCAATTGCAGTGCTCACAATAGTTTCCTGCACTAGTTTAAACATTAGAATATATATTCTACAACCCAAACCAATACAAATTCTATGGAGAATGGCGGAAATTCGAAATTTCACTGAACAAGATTGTTATTGAATACCTGTAGAGTTGTAGAACGGTCCACAGACGAAAAATCATCTCTAATATACAAGAGCGCGCCAGATATAACTCCTGTAATTTGGCACAACATGTATACCTTAGATTCTGAGCGCTCTAAAGCACGAATAAGGGTGGGGACAATCCGTCAATACTTACAAGTTACTGTGTCTATGGGTAAAGATGGTGTATTGACTTTCACATACCAATATAAACTCTGATTGATATACATACTGGCATAAATGCATCTTAACTTGGTAGTTCTCGTACCTGATTCTGATGCTTCTGGGGTTAATTTGAAAACTTCATACCTGTATCGTAGCCAAAAAGAAAGCCTCCAAGGCCTGCAGATAATGCCAACTTGAGTACAAACGGGTTTTGTCTGATCAAGTTAATACATGTTGTAAATTCTTGGGCATTGGCCTTTGCAGGTCCACCTTCCATCTGCATCCATTAAGAATACTATCAGTATAAAATTGTTTAGAAAATATAAGGCCAAGTACAGAAAGAAACTATCACAATCACATCAAGCCCAAAACCAGTGAGAACAATGAGCAGATCTAGAAATTGAACAAAATAATCTACCTAGATGTTTTTCAAAAAACCACCTAGCATATGGATTTTCAAATAGAACCCATACGAAACTGCACTGAGAATCAAACATGGGCTAATTGCAATGCACTCACACCCCTCTACAGCTACACCACAGCCCAATATACGAGAACAGTTTCGATCCTTCTCTGGCTAAATAGTAAAAATTGGGTAGTTTCCGTTATTTAAAAATACAAAATTAAAAACAAAAACCATGTTGATTTTCTGCATAGTATATTTGGGAAACCAGAGAAAATTGGCATCTAAAATCAAGTTATCAAACAAAGGTTGAGTCTCTGTAACTACTAAAATGAAGTAAGAGAGGAAATTTCATAGAAATTTTTAGAACTGAGACTTTTCAACTACCAAAATGAAATGAGTCAATGACACTCCATAAATTTTGATTAAATTTTAATTTAGGCAGCTCACATTGTCAATCAAGCAAAGAAACACAGAGATGTCTGGATTGGAACATTCAGTACCTTTTCTCTGAACCACACTCTTGAGGATATTGAAGAATGTCAAACTCAACTTTCTGTCAACCTTTTCTCTGCAACAATTCAGGCAATATCCATCCACACACGAACTAAACCAGTATCAAAACCTCCTCTGCTCTTCAACCTCAGCAAACTAGAGCAGAAGAACCACACACGAACTCAACCAATATCAAAACCTCCTCTGCTCTTCAACCTCAGCAAACTAGAGCAGAAGAACATTAGCAAAATCTATCAGAATCTCCACTTCCTCCAGCAAAAATTCAAACGACCCACTTCAGTCCTCAAGGATTCTCAGATACCCAAGTGACTTTGCAACAACCCACTACCCCCTGCACCTCCTTTTATACCAAATTCTGTATTGTTGTCCTTCTCGAGTTCCTAACTCGTTAGAAAACGTCCACATACACAGTAGAATGGATTATATTAATTTGCCACTGTATATACCATACTCATCTCTCACCTCCATTTTCTCATAAATCAATCCATGCATGTGTGGCCGCAAACCTTCTTCTGACATAATACTGATAAGTAACTAAAATTGAAAATTTGATTAGGAAAACCTCCACAAATACAGACTAACTGGACTTTCTAGTAATTTCGCCACTGTATACACCCAATATTTAATGCTGCATTTTCTCACCCGTCATTTCATGGATGCATTTGTCGCCTTGGCATAAATCACTGAAATTGAAAATTTGATTGGAAATTGGAATAATGTATATCCATGGCGGTAACCTTGTTCCCCCGTCCATGCTGTAGGCCCGGCTCGGCCCTGTGTGTTTCTCCCATTATCAGATCTTGGCCGTCTCATTTCTTGCCACGTGTACACAGTTTTAAAGGTAACCTGGCAGCAAGCTCCTACGCTTACTCTGCGACAACGTGTATTTACAGCATGTCAGAGTTTGCCGTTTTGTGATCTCCACGTGAAAAAACAAAATTGATTGGATGATGTATTTGGTTAAGATTTAAGATAATATTTTTGAGACATAATAATACAGAATTTAAAAAAAACCTTGGATTTGGAATAATCACTAGGAAGAAACATGCATCAATTTTATGGTTATCGGTTAGTATTATGCCTCTGTTATATACAGCATTAAATGCTTTACATTTTGGAGTATGTGTTATGGGATGTAAAGTTATTTTAGATTTAATGGCATATATCTTAAAATACTTAACATTTGTTGTTGGGTGCTTATTGTTTCTCAAAATTATAGTTGTTTGATGTCTTTGTATACAAAAACATAAGAGATTAACATAAGTTGCTTGATGTTTTTGTATTTAATATGTAAAAATGAAGGTCTTTTCTAGTAGATATTAGATATTTTCTCACATATATTATTATATCGATATTATTTATAGATCCTATTTGTATCACTTGGTTAATGTTATGGTGCTTTTTCAAAGGTGTTCCTACTTGTATAAATATTGTGTTGCATAGAAATTTTATGAACAACATTTATCCATGTCTAGAAATTAAGATGTATGCTTTATATCAAAAGTGGAGTGTGTTGTGATGGTGGTGCAACATAAAATTAGCAAGAGATTATGTATTATTCATTGATTTGTTTTTGGTGTTTCGAAACATACTTCTCAATGCCATGCATCAATTTGAGAATGTCTCTAATAGTCTTGGAACATGATCAAAGTCGAATGATGGGACTTGGTAAAGAAGACGAAAAAGAGTGAGATGCACTTAAGGCAATTTTCAAGAAAGAGCAAAGTATGTACATCAAGACATAGTTCGAGAAGGAATTAGAAAATTTTGGTTTAAGAAGGATTTGGTGAAAGATGGGAGAAGACATAAAAATTTATCTAACACCTGGAATGTGGGAAGAGTAGTCTCTCTCTCAACTTTAAAGAAAGAGAAAAGTATGTACATCAAGACTCGGTTTGAGAAGGAATTGGAGAAACTTGGTTTAAGAAGCATTTAGTGAAAGATGAAAGAATATAGACAAAAATATATAACATGGGGAGTGAGACAATTAGTCTCTCTCTCTCTCTCTCTAAAAAAATATTGTATATGAAACTCTATCAAACTCAATGAACTTATAGTTCAAGGTTCTAAACTCGTTGGGATTTGAACCTGGGTCATTAACATGGTGATGTCTTGTCTCAACCACCAGACGACTACACAACAAGACTAGAGTAGTATATATTAACATTTAGGGTCAAGAAGAAACGAGCAATACACTTTAGATGTGATCCGACTCTAAGTGCTCAAAGTTGAATGGGTTCATCTCTTTCTTTTTATTTTCCTATATAAATGGGTAGAAAGACAAGAACTCCTAAAGAGGGTTGGATTCATTTTTATGAAAGTACTTCCTTTAGAATTGAGTAATTTTTTTTATGATGAAGGCAACACACCTTTGGTTTTCATATTGAATCCAATATCTCAAAATGTGAGGATATTTAAATAGAGGATGATATCTACTATAATTGATCATACAAGAGTAAGTGACGTGTTCTTTTGATTAGGGTTCCTTGTTGCATTACTTACATGTGTCTCGGTTCACAAAGTATGCAATGGTGAGTTTCCATACTTTGTTGATAAGGAAACATTGTGCATTTCCCAAGATGAGAGTGAAGGCTATGAGAGAGTTGGTTTCTAAAATAGCTCAAAATGATAATAAAATCATTTTTATTTTGAAGATAAGTACATTAATCGTGACGAAGTTTAGGAGAAAACAACACTCCAAGGAAAATCTAAGTATATTTCATATATACTTTGCAAACTTCTCTCATAATTACTCTATGAATATCCTTTTAAACACCTTATGATCAAATTTATAGATACTATATGATGGGAGATTGTCACTATCCACGACAAAAGAATACAAGATGAGACAAAAGAGTTGTAACCTATAAATAGTAAGATCGTTAGTAATTGTGCATGGCAAATGTATGGAAAATTGACGTGTAAGAAAATGCTACCTCTATTAACCAAGCCCAAAATTAATGTGAAACATGACTTTCATGATAAGAGGATAAACCCTAGTCTCCATAATAATAATAATAGTAACAAAGTCTAATGATGCAACGAAAGGTCACTGAAACAACAAACGACCATTTAGTTATTCAAAGTAAATACAATAAAAAATTTAAATAGAATGTTCATCATTATAACAAAATTTTAGGAAGCAATAAATCTACTCAATATCAAAAGGAACCAATGAACTTAGCTATATCTTTAGACAAGTTAAGCATTAACAAGCACATTAAAAATTTAATATATGTAAACTTTAAAGTTTTTTTGTCTCTTTTTTTTCCAACTGGAAAATTTCTCTATTATATAATTATATAATATATGTTCCGAACACGAGGTTACAATCTCATCTACGAAGTAGATTTTATAACTTTCTCCTTTTGTAGTCTTTCAACCAGTAAAGTGAGAGAGTTATAAAAAGGAAGAAGCGACAGGTGAAAATCTATGAGTGAAATAACTACATAGTGACTGAAAATCAGGATTGTCGTGTGGATATTTTTCAGAAGAGTAATAGAGTCCTAAGATTAATATGAAAATCCATCTTTCATTACAAGAAAGTCCGTTGAGGAGGGAGGAAGATCAATTGATCTTAGCACAAAGATAGAGATAAAGGGGCCCTCATGGCCATCTATCCAGATATGGTAAGATATGATTCTTGCTTGTGCTTGGAGCGCTTCCTTTGAGAGATGATCAACATATTTATTGTGCTCTCGGTATATGTGATTGTAGTTGATTTTTTTGAAAGTTTGTTGTAGTAGTCTAATTATGTCCTTCCACGCCAAGAGGGAGATTGTTTAGAGTTCTCCCTCAACCACTCAATAACAATTCTAAAATCCCCAAGAACCTGAAGGGTTTCAATGTATAGTCTAGAAGCTAAGTATAGTCTCTCTTAACTTGTAATAGATTGAACATTAAAATGTACCTATCTTATTTTGTAGCTATTATAGTTTAAATTATATATATAAGAAAGCCAACCATTTTTTAATTCTTTTACATTATAAACAGGATCGTAAGACCCCCATTAGCTTATATACAACCACAACCATTTTAAAGAGATAACTAGTTTCACTTTAAATTTGACTAGTATTTCCCTCTTAAATCTTTTAGATATTTGCTATCAATTTATTTTCTATTTCTTATATATTTATATTTAACTAAAAAATAAAACATTTTTATTAATTCATTATAATAAAAAAAATTATATTTTAACAAAAAAAAAATTCTATATAAAATTTAACAACCAATAATATATTATATTAATAAATAACACAATCTTATAAATATCATATATTATAATATAAACTTTATATATCAAATAAACTATCTTATAAATACCATATATTATAACATAAACTTTATACATCAAATATTCTATCTTATAAATACCATATATTATAACATAAACCTTATACATCAAATACACTATCTTATAAATACTATATATTATAACATAAACCTTTTACATTAAATTTGATTATACAAAATACCAACATAGTTATTATTATAATATTATATATCATATAATACTTATAACATTATTCACATACTTTTATTTAAATCCCACTCAAAATTTAACCCATATTTATCCTCTACTCGCATCAAATCATTCTTATATGAAGAAGATAGTAATATTGTCAACAAATATAATATAGATTGCTACACCTTTAATAAAAGGTCAAATAAACTTGATAACAACTTTAATAAAACATCAAAATAAACTAGATAACAAACTTACGTAGATTTAATAAAATATCAAGATAAGCTTGACAACAAACTTACCTGGACATCATAATCCATTTACTTTCTAGAAGGTCATTGTAATAATCCATTTAGGTTTTTGGAAAGCATGCTCTAGAGAAAACATTTACTTTCTATAAGGTCATTGTAATAATCCATTTAGGTTTTAGGAAAGCATGCTCTAGAGAAAACACAGATGACACATGGATACATTTTCCACAAGATTTCTATGTAACCATTATGCCTCTTATGCTTTTAGTCTAAAAAGAATTGTACATTGTTTGACCTTGCCACTTTTAATATTTTTTTCTCTAAAAAGAATTGTGCATAAGACAATGTGTTTTGAAATAGATACCATCATTGTTCTCATCAAATTGGTTTTTTTTTTAATTGCTTGTAATTCATGGTTATGTATATTAAATTATTTTATAAAATTTTTAAATTTTAATTTCATATTAATAATTTTACATTAAATATAAAATTTAATAAATTGAAATCATATAATTTATAAAATTTCAAATTTATTATTATATAATAAATTAATTAATGTTTCTGAGGTGTAGAATAGTCGATGATAGAGTGTGTTGTTAAGCCACTCTGTATTGAAAAGTCACTAGTTTGAAACCTGTGGGGACAAAAAATCCAACCATGTTAAGGGTTGGTGTGGCTCAGGCTGAGTGCGATCCCCGAGTGCGATCCCCGAGTGATTTTGACGGCTTAGATGCCCCCGAATCACGATTTCTCAAACCAAAAATTAATCCTGATGCCAAGAAAGTCCAAACCAATTAACGAAAAAAAATAAAAATTTAATTAATTAATTTTAAAAATATAATATAATTATGATAAACACTTTACAAATTTCATCTAAATTTATAAAAATCAAATTTATTTATTTTATCAATTAAATAATCCATTTATATCTATTTCATCCTTGGGATGTTCATTACATCATCAATATATTACATAATACTATATCACATCAATACTATATTATTCCTTACATAATGATATATTATATTATTCTTTCATGGTTATCTAATCAAATTTTGTTTTTTCAATCAAAGAAAAAAAAGTTGGAATAAAAGTGTGAAAAAATAATCATGATATATATTATCACATCAAGGTGGGTATCTTATCAAGTTTGTTCCAGAAAGGAAAGAAAGTGGGAATAAAAGTGGGAATAAAAAAATAGTCCCGTGAGACAGCGCGGTTGGTAAAGACCTTTCTCCATGTTGGGAGGAGGTCTTGAGTTCTATTCCGGCTGGGTCTTCGGGACGAATTGTAATGGCTTCTAGTGCCAGTTTGGACAGTGATGTAAATTATTTATATCTCTAATATAAATCGAGTTAATTTCTCATGGAAAAAAAAAAGTGGAAATAAAAGTGGAAAAAGTAATATCATTTAATATCCAGATCTTTGTGTATAGGATATACCAGATATTTATGGATTTAAGGAATCCATATCCAAAAGTATACTTTTTTTTTTCTTTCTTTCCAATAAAAATTCACTCTAATTTATATTAGAAAATATAAATTCATTTACATTCAATTCAAGCCTGTAGGTAATCATGAAAACAGACGTAGAATAAGAACTGTCTCATATCCTGATATAACAGTCCCCGGGGCCCAAGAAAAAAAAACACACAGGATAAAATACGGGCACTCGATGCCAATTGGATAAAACAGACCTGCCACTGGAGACAGAATATAACAAACTATATCAGCAACCCGCCGAGGGAAAATGGATGAAGAGCTCTCTGGAAGCACGCCAATGAAAACAACTGAGCAAGTAAAGGATCATCCTTCAAAGAGATTGTATGAAGAAATGTGACTTTCAATGCCCAGATCGCTATGGTAAACCAATAACCTACCCACCACACTACTTAGCGCCCTCTTTGAAAGAGAGTCAGCAGCCCTGTTGTGAGTCCTGGGAATATGGCTGAAATGAATGTCCGAGAAGTAGGTGGATAAACTCAACGTTTCCTGCTTCCAGCCTTCTAGGTGGACCGAATTGAACTTGCAGGAGTGATTAATCCAATCTATAATGAGTTTGGAGTCACCCAATACAAGAATGTGATTTAAATTCCAGAATTTGGCAAGTGTAAGCGAAACCCATAAACCCAACAGCTCAGCTTTGTTATTAGTTCCAGCCCCACAGTTTAAATACCAGTTTGTCGTCCTCGTCTGGTTCACTCTCAATGTGCCTCCAGCTCCACAGCAGAGGCCATTTGAAAGTGCCGCTCCATCAAAACAAATCAGTGTTGTGCCTTCCGTCAACTGGAAATCACAGACTTTGGACTGCAAGTGCTTTTGAGAGGATGGCTGCCACTTGAATGATGTGAGAATTTTGTGGACAACCGCTTGACAGGAAGGAGGCCGCCCCTCAAATAAAACCTGATTTCTCTCTAACCAGATCGACCAACAAGTTAAGGCCGCCAAGGAATTAGGAGCCAATTTGTTTAAATGCCAGG
>JASDQU010103270.1:37729-85574 GCA_032191745.1 Picea mariana | reverse complement strand
AGGCCTTGTAGAGCGAGCTGTGATCTGAGAGAGGGCGAGAGGATGGATAGATTCTCCAGCCCTAGAATCATATCTCTTCCAAGTTGAATCTCGGTACCGATACCAGGCTTCCATCGAAGCCAGTGGAGGACCACCGGGGAGGCTGATATCAAACCCTTCCAAAAGGGGGAAGCCCAATTCAGCTCCAGCGAGGGCTTTCTCAACCAATGTAGGAGAGGAAGGGAGCAAAGGTACTTATCCAATATGACTTTCTGCCAAACGCTGATATGGGAAATCGCTCTCCAAAAAGAGCTAGCCAAGAGCGTTGAGTTGAAAAAAGACAGATTTTTTAAACCCCAGCCTCCTGCCTTCCGGGGTCTATAAAGGGTCTGCCACTTGCAGAGGTGAATGCGGGGATTGTCAGCACAATCATTCCAGAGAAATCTGCAAGATAGTCTACGAAGTAAAGTAATAACTTTATTAGGGATACGCTCAAGCGTCATCCAGTAGACAGCCAGCCCCTCAAGCACTGATTTAACCAAGATGAAATGCCCTCCGAGAGACAGCCACTTGTTGCACCAGAAATTTATCTTCTTTTCAAAAATTTCCACGAGCCAGCTCCAATTCGCAGGGGTAGAGGCTCTCGGTTTCAGTCTAAAGCCCAGGTAGCGGAAGCCCTCTTTTAGATCAGTGAAAGTAAAAGGGATAGAGCCTTTGAGAAGCAAGAGATCAGCTGCGGAGACACCCCAGTAGTGTACCGAGGATTTGGAAGAATTGATGAACAGACCCGTTGCTGTGCAAAAAACCTTTAAAATGTCCAAAATAACTAACCATTCTGACAGCTCTGCTTTTTCCATAAGGAGAATATCATCAACAAACATGAGATGAAAAATCTTGATGAGTCTAGAAACCTTTAAGCTGGAGATCTTGTGTTCGGCGATAGATTTTTTGATTAGAAGGCTGAGGCTTTCCATCACAAGGATGAAAAGGTAAGGGGAAAGTGGGCATCCCTGACGGAGCCCCCTTTCGCTGTTGAAGAAATTTGTCGCCTCCCCGTTGATCAGCACCGCAAAACTTGCACTTGTAACGCAAGCCATAATCCACTCAGTGAAGTTTATACCAAAGCCAACAGCAAGTAGAATAAGTCTCAAGAAGGCCCAGTCGATGCAGTCAAAGGCCTTTTTGAGGTCAATTTTCATGATTAGGGCCTGTAAATTTTTCTGTTTTATAGAATGCATACACTCATGAGTCGTAGCAATGGCATCTTGTATCCTCCTTCCTTTTAGAAAACCGAGCTGTTCAGCTGAAAGGCTTCTTTCCAGAATTGGTTTCATACGATTAGCGATGACTTTTGAAACCAGCTTATAAATGAGATTACACAGGGAAATGGGTCTGTAATCATTAAAGGAGGCAGCATTGTTTTCTTTGGGGATCAGTACCAGAAAAGTGGAGTTAATGTTTCTGAAAATTTTACCTTTGGTGCGGATGTCTTTGACCATCAGAAGGAGGTCCGGTCCAACAAGCTCAAAGAAATGGGAGAAGAATTATGTTGTCCAACCGTCGGGTCCCGGGCTTCTCTCTTTGTTGAATTGTAGCAGGATAAGCTTTAGCTCCGGGAGGGAGACAGGCTTGAAGAGATCGGTAGCCTCCAAATCAGATACCAATCTTGGATAGAGGCTGKCTGTAGTGACTGTTTCAAGAGGAAGCTGCGCACCWTTTGCTTTGAATAGYTRCTTGAAGTAAGAGACCGCCTCAGACTTGATATTCTCTTGGCCCCTGCATGACTCATCAGCTTCATTTTGGATAGACCAAATAAGTTTTTTGTTTTTATTGTAACTTGCTAGATTGTGGAAAATTTTTGTGTTGGAATCACCCCACTTGAGCCAGGTCGCGCGGCTGCGGAGTCTCCATGCCTTTTCCTCTTCTATCAAAATGTGGTCCCGGCGCTGCTCCAGCTCTTTTAAGGTAACAGAATTGTCAGGTGACAAGGCCGCAACTGAAGATAGGAGAAGGAGATTTTTAATCTCGGATTCAAGCTTGATAAGAAGGGCCTCCTCCGATTTTTTTTTTGATAAGCTCCATGACTTCGAACGGGCCTTCATCTCTTTTAACTTCAAATGTAGGCGCAGCTGTGGATTAGCTTCAAGTAAAAAGCAAGGGTCAGACCACAGCGAATGAACCAGCTCTGAAAACTCCGCCGATTCTAACCAGTGGTGATTGAATTTAAAAGGGCAAGCGAAATTCTGAAGTGGACAGTTGAATTTTAAAAGAATGGGGGCATGATCAGAGTAGTAAGGGTACTCCACCCACGAAATTGGGGGTGCTGCGGATGACAGTAAATTGCCRGAGACAAGRAAGCGATCTAATCGCCTGGCAACGRCATCTTCCCCGGAGCGCCCATTGCGCCAAGTGGGAACAATTYGACTTGGWARAACATCAACCAKATTAAAAWTTGARAAMAGATCTCTAAAGAAGCCAACCCYCGAATCATTAAAAGGAGAAACTCCCCAATGCTCAGCTGCAGTGAGCGTTAAGTTTAAATCCCCTCYRAGGACGAGGTTGTGGATGCTGAGTATGCCACTCRCTGCCAGACGCTTCCAGAAGGGTAACCTGTCCGAACAAGGAGCGTATACATTAAGGATCGCTATGTCCTGATTGGAAGCAAGGCTACGACCCAACAGAAGAATACCTCCGCACGTAAAGTAAGGAACAAAATTAAAAAAAGCCGGATCCCATGCTACCAGTAATCCGCCAGAGTGGCCGACGRAACTAACAGCAGCCGAGTTCCAAGAGGGGCAGATTGAGTGAATAAAATCTCTGGAAATATGATCTGGTGTGAGAGTCTCTTGCAAGAGAATGATGTTTGGTTTGGATTTATCCAGCAGGGAATGAAAGGAGGCCTTCTTCAGTAATCCTCCGGTGCCACGAACATTCAAGGAGAGCACAATCATTTGGAACGCGCAAAAGCCTTCAGCGCTCTAAGGGGGGCCTTTTCAGATGGGGGAGGATCAATAGAAGATGTCGGTTGAGATCCTTGCGATTCTTTCTTTTTCCTAGAACTGCGGGTTTGAAGAGGGGATAGCTCTATCCCCAATCCACGCGACCAAGCGAACGATTTATGCTCTTTTGATGTTTGCAGTGAAGTAGAAGCTCCCTCCGATGAAGGGACAATAATGGGCTCATTCCCCCTGTAGGTCCGGAGCTGGGTCGAGGGGTCCGACAGGTAAACAATAGGGGCCACAGGGTTCATTGCAGACAAGAGTGAATCTTCACTTTATAGAGGCTGACTAAAACCCGGGAGTAAGTCTGGAGACTCTGTCGGAGCAACAATTTGAGTAGATTTGCATGGCTGTCCACTCGATAGTTCTGGGAGGGGAGAAAGCAGAGGAGGTGGATGGGTAGGGGAGGGCAATGGGTCGGGGGCAGGTTGATGAGGGGAACCGAGCGAGTTGCTAGGAGAGGGGGTTGGTTTTATACTCTCTAGGGCAGGATCTGTGGAAGGAGGAGGAGGAGATGAGTGCCAAGGGGATCGATTGACAGACTCCCTCTCATGAGAAGATAGGGAGTTGTAAAGGGAAGGACAAAGTTGGAAGAGTTTTGTCGTCAATGGTACAGGGAGACCAGGTATAGGAGGGGAGGGGGGGGCCAGAGGAGGAGCTGAGGGCTCAAGTGAAGGATCTGCATCCATATAGTCCGGAGGATTCAAAGACAGGTCGGCTTCTTCAGAAAGTGGGGATCCGGGTATACCTGGGCAGTTCCGGCGAAGGTGTCCAGTTGCTCGGCACTTGTTGCAACGGAAAGGTAAGCCTAGATAGTCAAGGGGCTAGAGAATCTTTCGGCCTCTCCAGGAAATCTCCAGATTTTCAGGCAGACCAGCTGTAATATCTATTTCTGCCAGAACCCTGCCCATCTTCCTCGAAGATCCCGACATAGATGCTAAGTCTAAGGATATGAACTTACCCAGCGAGTCCGCGTTAGCCTTGATGGCTTCATTGTTCCAAAAATGGAGAGGGAGGCCCGGGAGGAGCACCCATAAGTGTCTGAACTGAAAATATTCTGTGTCTGGATTGAAGGCCATTCTCCAGCGCTTTAACATGATGCTGCTTCCCCCAAAAGCCCATGTAAAAGATAAAAGCAGGGTTGCATCCTCAGGGGTTCTGCACCGGAAGCCCAGCCAGCCTTTTTTCAGATACAGGACTTTTGGACAATAGCCTATAAGAGGAGCCCATTCAGTCCTTAACCAGTCTTCAAGAGGAGGGGAGTTCAGTGTTTTGTAGGAAATGCAGCCTACCAGGGTGCATAGAGACATTTCACATAGGTTATCCAAACCTACTCCATCACCTAAAATCAATCTCCTTGTTTTCTTGTTTGGCTTCCAGGCCTTGCGTCCATGTGAAGGCACTCGGTGGGTAGGTAAAGGAATCCTGGGGTTCTCAGGCTCAAAGGAAAAAGTGGAGTGAGAAGTGGGGGGCCTGTCAGAAAAGGGAGTTGTAGAATTCGAGAGGAAGGCACTTGTCTGGGTGGGCTGATCTGGCACAGGTGGAGCAGCAGAAGTTGAGCCAGGACAAGTGGGAAAGGTCAAAGGGGGGAGGATCGAGTTCCTTCTTTCAAGAGAGTCCACGTGCTCAAAAAAACCAGCCTGCTTCCAAATAAGTTCATCATTTGGATTCAGGAGTGCATTGGTCGTCGCTTCCATATTTAAAGAGGGAGACAGGGGACCGCAGAAGGCCCACTGTCACTACCAGGGTAGGGTAAGCCAAATCGAGGAAAGTGAAAACTGTTGGCTCAGGTCGAGACAATGAAGCTGTCCCTATCTGGGCAAGAGGACAAAATGGAAGCAAAAATTTTTCATATCGGGACAGAGGTAAGGGAAAAAACGACTTACTGAAACGAGAAGAGGGAGCACAGTCAGGAATAAAAGGACTACTGTGTAAACAGAAGCTCGGTACAGGCTTAGGTGTTGAATGAGGTCGCCGACTTCAACCCAAGGATGCCTTGATACCTGGTTCGATGTCTGTCTGGTTTGTCATGATTTGAAAAAAACTTCCCGCTCAGGCGCTCAATGGAGCCGTCACTTGCGTTTGTACATTCACCCAAAAGTATACTTAATATGATATATTCAAGAGTGTATGATGTACATTCGATTTTTAAGGAATCCAAATTCAAAAATGCACTTTATATTCAATAACGTATGATGTACTTTGCATTTTTATGATTTAAGGAGTCCTAATTAAAAAATGCACTTTATATTCAAGAGTGTATGATGTACATTGGATTTTTATGGATTTAAATAGTCCATATTCAAAAATGCACTTTATATCATATTATCTAATACTCTTAGTTTTATTTTATTATGAGAATTTTATTAAGGTTGATTAGATGAAAAATAAATTTTGAAGAGTGCTTAGTAATTTGAATGGGTTTATGGATTTTGGTGTAAAACTATATGAATATGTTTAAGGATTTTGGTTTTAATATTTTAATATTTATTTATTTTGGAAAATTGTTTTATTAGTTGTTTTTTTTAATTATAAAATTTAATATATTATAATTTTTACATTAATAAAGTAATTATAATGTATTGATGCTATTAACATAATAGTTAATTGATTGAAGCGTAAATATGTTTGTTGTTGTAAAAATAAAAAAACCTAAAGAACACTATATAGTTTCTTTTTTACATGTTTTTTTTCCCATTTCTTATTTGGGTTAAGGCGAAGGCGAAGCGAAGGTAGGGCTCTGCGGCCACAACTAGGGTTTACCTTAGCTGAGGGCCGTAATAGTGTGCAAACTTATTCTTCCTGTCTCCCTCTGGTGCGGCTCGGGGCCGAAGACAAACTTCTTTTGCTCTGTGGTTTTCTCCCGGTGTCTGGACACTTTTTCCCATGATGCGGGTCGTCAGCCATTGGTCTGTTGTGAAAGATCTGTTCGATGACTGCGGAGACAAGTCGCCCTCTGCTCTGGTTTCCTTGTCGGACTCTCATTTGGTTGCTGATGTGGCGGTTCCTGGAGGTCTGTTTTTCTTGCAGGCTCAAGTCGTTTCCTCTGGTTCTGGCTTTCCTCTGGTGGTGTGGTTGGGCTTGGTTGATCCGCAATGGCTCTCTCTGGTATTGCGGGAAGAGGAAACTTTTTTTTGTGCCTTTTATCTTCCACATTTCAGAAGAGGTTTTGGGCAAGAGCTTTGAGGTCCTTGCTCAGGGCGTGCGATGTTGGGTAACACTTTGAGGTCCTTTTCGGGGACGTGCAGTGTTGGGTAGCACTCTGAGGTCCTTGTTGGGGGCATGCAACTGTCTAGTTTATTTCCATTCTTTTTTGAGGGTATGGTGTGGATGATGAGGGGTACAGAGTTATATATGTCTCTTTTAAGGGGTTTCTTTTTTGTAGCCTGCGTGTTGGCTTGTTTAGTTTTTTGGTTTCATTTGGTCATTGGTTCCTCAAAGTTTTTGAGTTGAATTTGCCTTCAATTTGTATAAGTAAGAAAGAAAAAATAAAAAAAAAAACAATTATATATCAATATAATAAGTAAATTTTTTATTGAAAAAAAATTAAAAACAATTAAACTCTATACATCTTGAAAATGTTTCTTTATAATAACCTAATTCATTCCTATAAAAAAATTCTTATTTAATTTAAAAAAATAAATAATGTAATTTTAAAAATATGCATAACAATTACCCCAATATATAAATTCAAAGCTAAGCTTATAGAGTGGAGATTGAAAACATCTACTTGATACCTATTATAATCATGCATGGTACATTACAATTAAAAAACTCCTTGTAACTAACTCTTTTATTTATTTTGATACTTTATTTATTTTGGAATTTTCGGATACTTTATGATGACTGTTGTTCTTCATATCAGTATGTAGGTGTGACATTTTGTGTGATCAATTTTTATTTTCAACTGTATCCGTTGCAGTCAATTTTTATTAGGTTGGTTCTTATCTTTTGAAACGATACCGCTATGTAAAAGAAATTATATCTTATATAATTTTGAATCATTTTTTTATTGAAAAAACTCTTTTATTTATTAATACAATCTTAATAATTTAAGAGACACCCTCACCATCAAATTTGTTAAACAATTAAAAAAAAATTCCAATAACATCATTACTAACTCCATAAGGTAATGATAAATACTCATACTCAATATATGCCATTTCAAAAGTAAAAGACCTCTTAAACGTGCACAAATAGTGAACACTAAACAAAAATAAATATTGGTGAAGTCGAAACCTTCTTTTAAAAAGTAAGGATGAACCTCGAAATAATGATGATCATCATATTATTATATTATACTAGCACAGTCGCTAACTCGCGGCTGAGAACGCTGAAAGGTATCGGTTGAGAACGCTGAAAGATATCCACGCTTGAAAATGTAACGCTCCATGCTCATGCAATAGGTGGGTTGGCCAGCCATCGAATATAAAACGTGCGGACAACTGATACACACGGACAATTGAGGAGGAAGTTAAAGTAGTGCCCGTTAATAATCCAAACGTGGCAATTATATGGTGCTACAGTAATTTCTTAATATAATTAGGTAAATGTTAAAAAGTAAACAGGTTAACGGATGCATTCAAAAATACAAGGAAGTTATGAAGAGTAAATCACATTCATTGATTTGGGAGGACGACTAAAAATATGCCAACATCTTCAATTGTTAGCCATCAAATTATAATTTTAGATTAAAATGTCATTAATCGTACTCATTGTCAATAGATATACGCCTTTCAACGTAAAAATGTGATAATGTTGTCATTATATTATGTCACCTTTTAAATTTTTATTTTGTACTTTGAATATGGATATGGCTGAAGCCTAAACCTTCAATTAGAAAGTAAAGACCAACCTAGCTATAATTATATATCATTCACCTTTAATTTTTTTTTATTATGTTACCTTTTAAATTTTTATTTTGTACTTTGAATATTAATTATGGCTAAAGCCTAAACCTTCAATTAGAAAGTAAGGACCAACCTAGCTATAATTATAGCTCATTCACCTTTTAGTTTTTTTAATTTGAACAATGGACTATTAAGTTTTTTTAGTTCATCCTAAACCTTCTTTTAAAAAGTAAGGACCAACCTAGAGATAATGATAACCATCATAGTATTATTATAGGATGTTATATTGATGTCACATGTCCCTTATAAAGTTTAATTTTGTACTTTGAATACTTGGCTATTAGGTTCATTAATTCATTTTACTTATGCATGTAATAATTGTTTTATAATTTTTATTATATTTTTCTATATAAAACACCTAGATGAGATGATGGCAAGTGGGGTCGCGGACGCATATGCATCATGTTTAGCCACCACTTCCACATGTAGTAAAGGGTTGACACGTTGTGAAAATGGAAGGCTTTGTTAGGAGGAAGTGGAGGATGAAAGGCCATAGGAAACATGATATGTCACCCCTTTCCCACCAGAGGAATTCATGGCATATTCAAATCTAGAGAGGGTGAGGTACAAAGGAATTATGAAGTGTTTAATGTAGGTTGGCTCTATAATCTGTAATCATGGAGGAATGTACAACAATGGAGGCACAATATTATGCTTAGGTAAGGAAGGAGCTAGATGTTCTGGTAATGAGATGCACCATGGGAAGGAGAGACTTATTTCTAGGTGAGGAGGGTGATGTTGTTATGGTTATCCCAACTTGGAATTGGGAGGGGAAATGGTGTAGCTTAGGTGAGGGCCCATTTCTCTCAAGGGGGAACTTGCATTTACATACTAAGGTAAATTTTGGTTGGAATGATGAGAGTCAGTCTGGAGGTTCTCGTGGCTTGGGGGCAGCTAGAACAGTGGAAATTATCTATGGTTCTAGGTGTTTCTTTAGATTGAAGAGGGTGCTGGAAAGAGTCGGGTGTGGCTTCTTCTATGTTTCTTTAGCATACCTTACATCACTCAGGGTGGTGGAAGAACCAGTTCTCGTCTGAAGTGTAGTCCTCATCTTTCTCGTAGGGAGCTTAATTATGATCCCCAACTTTCTCGATGTCAAGCTTCTAGGATGGAAAGAGGAGTGGGTAAAGGTGGGGAATCTAGGAAGACTAAGGGGAAGGTGGGGATTGACACTAAAACCTCATCAAGAGATCAGGCAATGGTGACCAGGGTGGAATATGAAGTGGACTGAGAAAAGGAGCATTGCGAAGAAAAGTGTTTTTTTAAGGCTAAGGAGGAGGTGGAGGAAGTGGAGGTTTGAGTTATAGCTGAGAGAGAATCGATACCAAATGCTAAAAATATTAAGGAGGTGTCAGAGTGGGTGGATGACTCGGTCTATTCTCAAACTCAAGATACAAAATATTTTTAGATTGTTGAGACATATTGGTTGGTTAAAATATTGGTAACCTAAGAAATGTAGAAGGCCAAGGAAGACCAATAGGAAATTCTCCAGACCCTCAAAATTTTTGAAGGAAAATTTGAAGTAGTCTATACTATAGTGTTTTGGGTCAGGATCACTATTTCTTAGGAAGCAGGAGAGGAAGGAAGGAAAGTAGGGGGACTAGTCTACCATCTTAGTGGGGAAAAAGACCAGTCCAATTGAGTTTGATAAGGACCCATAGCAATCGAAGCGGGTGCAAGAAAGGGATGGGAACATCGAGTTGGTTATTGAGGTGGCCAAGGATGATCCAAAAAGGATACAGAGAAGACTAAGAATAACTCAAAACTCGCAGAAGCACCTTAGGAAGCTTAGAATGGCCTCAGTAGACAGAGAAAGGGAAAAAATTTAAAGTCCTTTAAACTTAGAAAAATTGGCATCATCGCGAAGAGCGCGTCACAAGCTTTCCAACGATGTAAACATTTCGTCAAACGGAGTTACAAATCGAAAGATATGGCCAGTCAAAGTTTGGTCAAACATGTCAAGTCAACCAAGGGACACATCAACATTTGTACTGCTGACATCAGCATGATGTCAAAAACCAACTAGACAGGGTGATGTCAGCAAGAGGTAGTGTTGATGTCATCATGCCATGTGGCAGCCCCACAGGCTGCCACGTGTCAGGCGAATTTGGCATTTTTAGGGCGCCAAGTGGACCAATGGAAAGTTGCCATGTGGCACCACCAAGGATGCCATGTGGCTCAACAACAGGACGACACGTGGATTAACAACAGACCAACACGTGGCTCAAACAACAGACCGACACATTGCGGGTGATGTCAATGCCACATGGGCAGCTGACTGTATCAGGCAGTCAATCGAAGGGTGCCACATGGCACCCAAAGTTTTCCCAATGAGGGTTGAGTTCCGAACGGTTTAAAAAAAAATGGTTGGCCACCGGAATCGACGACTGGACCTGCCAATGGCTGGAAAAGTTACAATGGATATATATATATATATATATATATATATATATATATANTGGAGGACAGGGATGGTTTGACTGGTCAGCACCGAAATCGGCAGTCAATCCGGCGGTCCCCCCGCCAATTCAACCATTGTTCAAACGAACATACCAAAAGGGGGGTCCAGAGGATTTAAACCCTGGACCTCTAGGAACCAACGTCTTAGTTCAACCTCTGCCCATTGGTTGGCCTAATGACCTCGTTGTTTTATCCAGTGGAATTTATTTATTTAAACTAACTTTTGCCAGTGTCGGGAAGGAGGGCGCTCGATGGTATAGCTGGGCACGATTTATGAGGCAAGGACAAAGGATTAATTGAAGGTTGTAGGCACAAAAACTGATACAAGATTTCTCATGGGCCCGAGAGTGCCAGAGTCATATTGAGACGTGGAGACAGTCATTTTTGGGTAATTCAACGCTACAAATTCAATGGTGTTGTCTGTTTCCTGATCTGAGAAAAAATTCTACAACGTAATTCCAGAATGAGGTATACTTATGTATTTTTCCAAATTCTTTTGCTGAGTTAATAAAAAGGCCTACCCATTTGAGAGCAGGACCTGGAGACGTAGTCCATAAGGGATGAACTTCACTATCAAGTTATTTGTGTTAAGATTTGATGCTTATGTCTCTTCATTTTGAGTTTTTCCTTCTTTATGGTGCACTTCAATTTACGCTCATTTAATAAAATTCTTTAATAAGTCACATCGATGGAAAGACCCGGATCATGTTGGTATCAGAGATGTCATCTTTGACTTGAATTGTTGAGTGTGAATGCTTACTAGGTCCAAGCATAAACAGGGTGAAGGAACACTTAATACTTTCAACCCAGAAATTGGTCATGCACCCCGAAGGAAGAAAATGGACGAAGAGGACAAGCATGATGAACAGGAGAAAAACTTCCATATGGTCTTCTATCGCATGTCATAAATGGTTGAGCGAATGTATGGAGACTACGAGAAGAGGATGAATAAGAAAGGGAAGAAAAAAGAAGCACAAGCAGATGATAATGCTTCAGTCAATCAAGAGGTTGGAGGAGACCCTCCTGAGCCTCCATCTTTACCATCGAGTTCTATCTCTTCTTCCTCTGATCATTCTCATCATTCTAGCCATAAAACTTATTTTAATAAACCATTATTAAAGCTTGATGTAAAATTTTCTTTACCTATGTTTAATGGAGATGTTAATCCCGAAAAGCTAGATAATTGGATCCAATGGGTTGAATTATATTGTCATGTTCAACAGATTGATGAAGAGGAAGTTAAAGTGCAATTGGTCTCTCTTCGGTTTGAAGGCACTGCTCTCGTATGGTGGGAGAGAAAACTTCATGACATAAGTAAGTGTGGTAATCTTATTTTCTCATGGTCGGAATTTAAATCAGCAATAAGGAATCAATTTTATCCATTGGGTTATTTACATAAAGCAATGATGGAATGACAAACTTTAAGACAAAGTAAAGGTCAAACTGTACAAAGTTTCACGGAAGAATTTAGGAAGAAATCTCTTGCAGTAAACATTCATTTAGATTCTTATGAAACTTTAATGAAGTATATTGGCACACTTCACAGTTATATTCGTCATACTTTACTATTGTTTAACCCCACCAGTCTTGAAGAAGTTTGTGTGCAAGCCACTCACCTTGAGAACAGGGGAAAACATGTTCAAGAAGATCCCACAACTAAACCCTTCAATTTCCCACATAAGAAGTTTAAAAAGTTTAAGAGGAAGGACAAAAAAACCACCACTGTAAAGAGGGAAGAAGGAAAGCCATCTTGCACTCGTTGCAAGAAGAATGGTTACGATGATGAACATTGTTGGAAATTACATCCAGAGAAAAGACTGAAACAATTCAGTGGGAAGGGGAAGACAAATATCGTTGCTACTATGCAATAATATCTTGGTTCTGATTCTGGAGACGAAGAAAATATCACAGCGGTTGGAGTACAAGGTAAAGATTCCCTTCATGCTAGTTCAAATTCCAATAATAAATCTCATTATGATGAAAGAAAGAGGAATGAATTATTTCACATAAAGTTTGTATCTAAGCACACTAAGATAGATACATTATTTCATCGGGGTTCCCAAGTAAACTTGATATTTGAAGCACTTGTCAAAAAGATGGGTCTTGAAACTAAACCACATCCAAATCCTTATCCTCTTGGTTGGGTATGTGATAAAGCAAAACTTAATGTCACCATGCAGTGTAGGGTCAGATTTGCTATTGCTTCAAAGTTGATTGATGAAGTGGATTTGGATGTTGTATCACTTGACATATGTGGCATAGTGCTAGGGAGTCCTTATCTTTATGATAGGAGAGCAGTCTTCTTTCGTCATGAGAACAAATATCACCTTACTAAAGGGGGAGTAGAATATATTGTTAGAGCCCACAACATGAGGGTAAAAACCACACTTGTTAGTGCAGGACAAATGAAGAGACTCATAAACACTAATAAGAGATATGTACTCATGGTCGTAAGGGAAAAGGATGTTGGAACATCCAACGCCTTCCAAGGATGTGATCCTTCTCATAAGAAAGAATTAACTGATATTGTTTCTAAGTATGATGGTATTTTTCAGGAACTAGATGGATTACCTCCTAAGAGAGAAATCCAACATGAAATACATCTTCAGTAGGATTGTCCTCTTCCTAATGTGGGCATGTACAGGATGTCAGTTGTAGAGATGCCAGAGATAAAAAAAAAACAGGTACAAGGCTTATTGGATCAAGGGATCATCAAGCCCAATTCATCTCCTTGTGGTTCTCTGATCGTGATGGTGCCAAAGAAGGATGATACATGGTGAATGTATGTCGATTATCGAGCCTTAAACAAAATCACGGTGAAAAATCGATACCCTCTTCCTCGTATAGATGATTTACTTGATCAATTAAAGAGTGTTGTTTATTTCACTAAGTTGGATTTGCACAGTGGATACCATTAGATCAGGGTTGCAAAATAGGATGCATGGAAAATTGCATTTAAAACCAAACAAGGATTGTTTGAGTGGTTAGTTATGTCGTTTGGAATTTGTAATGCTCCGACAACCTTCATGTGTGTGATGAATGATGTATTCAGGCCATTTCTAGATGATTTTGTAATTGTATATTTAGACGACATTCTTATATTTAGTGGGACTTGGGATGAACATGTAAGGCATGTAAAACAAGTATTAGATACTTTGCAAAGGGAAAAGTTGTATGTAAAATTGTCCAAATGTGAATTTGGCAAGACTGCACTTGTGTACTTAGGTCATATTGTAGGAGGAGGACAATTAAAAAGAGATCCTTCCAAAATTCATGTAATTGTAAACTGTCATGAGCCCAAAAGTGTAACTGAAGTACAAATCTTCTTAGGTGCATTCCAATACTGGAGGAGATTCATTTCAAACTTCTCATTTATTGAAGCCCCTTTTCATGCCTTAACCAGTGTGAAGAACACTTTTCAGTGGGGAGGAAAACAACAAAAGGCCTTCGACACTTTGAAGGAAAGATCAGTACCGCACCAGTATTAGCACTACCGAATATTCAACAGCCTTTCAAGATCGAGACAAATGCCAGCGGATATTCCATAGGTGCAATATTCATGCAATATCATAAGCCTATCTGTTACCACTCTAAAACTTTTAACCAAGCCTTTGTTAACTATCCTACATATGATAAAGAGTTGTATGCATTAGTTCAAAGTGTAAAGAAATGGAAGCACTACTTGTTACAAAAGGAAACAATCATACATACAGATCACCAGCCCTTACAGTATCTCCAAGCACAAACCAAGCTGCAACAATCTCGAAATTACAGATGGATGGATTTTCTTCAACATTTTCATTTGGTGATCAAATACAAAAAGGGTACAAGTAATAAGGTAGTTGATATGCTTTCTAGACCTCCTATTGTTGCTTCTATTATTTTGAAGAATGCTTCTTTATCTCATGATAGCTATGTGGAACAATATGATGTTGATGAATATTTTAAAGAGGTATTTGAGAAGCTAACCCATGGTGCATAGGTAGAGAACTATTGTATGAAGGGAAAACTACTCTACCATCTTGGAAAGATTTGTATTCCTACAAGTGAACGGGTCCATGTAATATGAGAATCTCACACTTATCTTATGTCTAGGCATTTTGGGGTAGGAGAAACTATGGATCATCTGCAAAGGTTTTGCTACTGGCCTCAAATGAAAGAAATTGTAACTAAATATGTAAAGGGGTGTGTGATGTATTCTACTTGTAAGCCCACTAATAGAAAATTGGGGCTATACTCACCACTTCATGTTCCATCCCATCCATGGGATAGTATCTCCATGGATTTTGTAGGGGGTTTACTAATGTCGAAAAGGGGTCATGACTATTTGTATGTTATAGTGGATAGGTTCAACAAGATGTGTATCTTGATGCGATGTAAAAAGAAGATCATTGCTGAGTAGACTGTTAATCTATTCTTTCAGTATGTTTGGGTTCACTTTGGGTTACCCACATCCATTGTCTCGGATCGAGATACTCGATTCCTTGGAGATTTTTGGACAAACTTGTGGAGAATGATGGACACCAAGTTGAAGAGGAGCACTGCTTTCCATCCACAGACCAACAGACAAACAAAAGTTGTTAACCAAACAATGGTACTTTTTCTTTGAGGCTACTGCAACAAACATCCCAAGTTATGGGATGAATAGATACCCTATGTACAACATGCTTACAATAGAGCCTTACATTCCTCCACTCAGTGTTCTCCATTCGAGACATATTTTGGATATTTACCTAAGGTCCCTTTAGACTTGATGTATGGGAGAGATGTCGATTCAAATGAAGAATGAAATGAAGATATGGCCTGCAAGTTCATTCAAAGTATCCAGCAGGTACACGAAGCAATCAAGGAACAGTTGGAGAAAATTTAAGCACAGTATAAATTTCAACATGACAAACATAGGGTTGATCATCAGTTCCATGTATGGATTCACATCAACAAGGAGAGATTGAAGGGTGAAGGAAATAAACTCAATCCCATCCGATATGGACCCTTCACCATTTTGGAGAAAAGTGGTACCAATGCTTTTCATTTAGATCTTCCACCATATATGCAGATTTACTCAGTTGTAAATGTGCAAAACTTGAAACTTTTTTAGCCTCCCATGATCATGGATCAGGGTAAGGAAGTTTCAATACCTTCAATTGATGAGTTTGTTCCTGAGTACTTGGACGATTTGAAGGAGGATATCATCCTGGACAAAAGGACGAGGACTTCACACAAGGGTGATGTTGATTATCTTCGAGTGGGCTTAAAGGGCACACATCTAAGCAAGGCAAAGTGGATTGAGAAGGACAAGGTGAGGGAACTCTTCCCTCACTTTTCTATTGATTGATGAAATCTTTTGGTGGTTCAAAAATCTCTTAGTGGGAAGGCGTGATCCAAAAAGGACCTAAAGAAGACTAAGGATAACTCAGAATTCACAGAAGCACCTCTGGAAGCTCAAAATGGCCTCAACAAGTAGAGAAAGGGAAAAAATTAAAAGTCCTTAAAACTCAAAAAAATTGGCATCATCACAAAGAGTAAGTCGCAAGATTTCTAACGACGTAAATGGTTCGTCAAACGGAGTTACGGATTGAAAGATATGGCCAGTCAAAGTTTGGTCAAACAAGTCAAGTCAACCAGGGGACACATCAGTAAGAGGTAGTGCTAACATCAACATGCCACGTGGAAACCCCATAGGCTGCCATGTGTCAGGTGGATTTGTCATTTTTAGGGCAGCAAGTGGACCAATGGAAATTTTCCACGTGGCACCACCAGGGGCTGCCACGTGGCTCAACAGCAGACGACACGTGGTTCAAACAGTAGACCGACACGTGGCGGGTGACGTCAGTGCCACATGGGAAGCTTACTGTATCAGGTAGCCAATTACAGGGCACCACGTGGACCAATAGAAATGTGCCACGTGGCACCCACAATTTTCCCAATGAGGGTTGAGTTCTGAACGGTTTAAAAAAAAAAAAAGGTCGGCCGCTAGACCGGCTGGCGCTAGAACCGATGACCGGACTGGCTGACGACTGGAAAAGTTACAACGGATATATATATGGTATGAGCACCAGAGGACAGGTATGGTTCAATTGATCGACGCTGAAACTGGTAGCTGGTCCAGCGGTCCCCCTGCTAATTCAACCATTGTTCAAACAAACATACCCAAAAGGGGGGTCTGAAGTATTTGAACCCCAGACCTCCAGGAACCAACACCTTAATTTGAACTCCGCCCACTAGTTGGCCTAACGACCCTGTTGTTTTATCTGCCGACGTTTATTTATTTAAGCTGACTTTTTCCAGTGTCAGGAAGGAGGGCGCTCGATGGTACGGTTGGGAATGGTTTACGAGGCAAGGACATAGGATTAATTGTAGGTTACAGGCACAGAAACCGAGAGGAGATTTATCATGAGCCTGAGAGTGCCAAAGTCATATTGAGGCATGGAGATAGTCATTTTTGGGTAATTCAACGCCACAAATTCAATGGTGATGTCTATTTTCTGATCTGAGAAAAACTTCTTCAGCTTAATTCCAGAATGAGGTATACTGATGTATTTTTCCAAATTCTTTTGCCGAGTTAATAAAAAGGCCTACCCATTTGAGAGAAGGACCCGGAGACATAGTCCATTAGGGACGAACTCCATTATCAAGTTATTTGTGTTCATATTTTATGCTTATGTCTCTTCATTTTGATTTTTTCCTTCTTTATGGTGCACTTCAATTTATGCTCATTTAATACAATTCTTTAATAAGTCACATCGATGGAAAGATCTTGGATCAAAGGAGGAATCCACACCTCCTCCAAGCATTAGATAATGGGTTTGAATTTTTATGTGTTTGTTAATTAAATACATTNATATATATATATATATATATATATATATATATATATATATATATATATATATATATATATATATATATATATATATATATATATATATATATATATATATATATATATAATTCTTCTTGGTCTGAAAAGGAAGAGTTTCAAACTCTAATCTAGGACATTTGGAGGCATTTTCATCCATATTTGGATATACTTGCCAGTGTTCAATTTTCAAATTCCATTCGTGAGGTGAAGTAGAAAGTAGTTCCCTAGGAAAAGGAGAATAAACAAAGCATGGATAGAGATCTCAAGGCTATAGAATAAGAGTTGTATTTTTTTCATGATGAAAATAGGGGGAACCATGTGCCATAAGATGCCCTTGATGACTATCGATCCCTAGAGACTTATCACACCAAATTATTACTTGAACATGAAAAGGAGTGGAATCTCAAGAGTCATGCTATGTGGATTGAAGCAGGGGCTCAAAATATGATTTTTTTTCAAAATTTTGTAAACCACAGGAAACATTATAATACTATATGGGACTTGGAAGAAAATAACGACAATAAGGTAGGGGGTTTCTCGGATTTGGATTATATGGCGATTGATCATTTTTTAAAAATATCTAGGAGACTGAACAGGTAAGGATTATGGGGATGCTTAAAAATATTTATGATGGAACATTGAGCATTGATGGTTCATCACACTTCTCCTAGATTCAATCAGTTGGGTGGTTGACCTACATATGGAAATAGTCGGTCAAGTGATCGACCAAACCTCTACATCAGTCGATCGATTAATCGATGATCTTGTCGGTCGGACAATCGATCAACAATAGAATATGGTCAAGGGTTGGATCGAACAACCTATAAATCAACTAAAATTTGGACGCATGGATGGTCAGGTCAAGCATCCTTGTTGAGTTGACTAGACAACGTGGTTTTGACAAAGTCAACTCTAACAATCAATGGTTATATGTGGACAAGATCTTCCCAATTACAAGGAAAGTGGTTAGATCTTATAGATATAAATAGCAGACCCCATAGGTCATTATTAATAACATGTAGATCATGCAGATCAAGATGTGAAATATGCATTGTGTTGTTCTGATCACAGTGCATTGTGCTTAAGTGCTATAATGATGTATTTAGACACCACCTTTATCTTTGAAATTGTATTCCCTCTTCAGTTTGTAAGTTTTAAACCTGTGAAGTAAAGTAATTCATATAGATTTTTAAGCAAAATAGAATTTAATCAATGGCTCATTCACATAGTACACAGAGATATATACCGGAAACCCTCAACCGGGAAAACCTTTCTTATATTCATTATATTGAATTTCACCATTCACTATACAATATATACAATGTTTTTAGGTATTCCGTAGATACCAAAACCCTAATCCCTAAAACCAAGATTATTTTTAGTAAACCGCTAAAAATAGCAAAATCAGCTAAAAATAATAAAAACCGCCCAAAAAAAAATTTTGGGGCACTGCCTCGAACGCTGTGCGTAACTAGGGGGGGGGCATACCTTCCCCCCCTGGGACTCCCCTAGGAAAGCGCCCGACGCACATGGCACAAACAGAGCACTACTATGAGGGATCATCAGACGCAGTTGTCATATCTAATGCGCCCACACACACACATGCAAATAATATAACACATACCCAACACAATTATCTGTAGTATTGTCTTTTCTGTTTCATATTGGGTTCCACCTTTTTCCCCAACATAGTTTCAGAGATTATGGTTTGATACCTCTCCTGTTGTCCACAAACCTTATTGAGTTGGATATATTGTGTGATTGACTCTGGGCCAGCGGTTTTCCAATTGGAACTTGTTGAAACATAATAGTTTCTATCTAGATATCGAAGATGGCTTTGAAGATTGATCCTGTTATTCTGAACAGATCGAATTACATTGTATGGGCACCATACATGGAAACCCTATTGAAGAGTAAAGGATTGTGGCAGTATACGAACACTACGATTCCAGATCCAACAAACGATCAAGAAAATTTTGTTGTTGATGGAAAGAAGGATTAGGTTGTGGGGGTCATCACAACCTATATCTCATGGGAAATTCATTTTCACATCAGTGGAATTGATAGCCCTCATCAATTATGGAAGAATTTGAAATCGTTGTTCGACAAAGTCAATGAAATCCATGTCATGAAGTTGGAGAAAGAGTTTATCTCTCTTGATCCTCATCCTATAATAGAATAGAAGACTATTTTGCGTGTGGGAAGGAAATCTAGTTGAAATTGGGCTAATGTGGAAAGAATTATCCAAAAAAATATAGACAACTCGTCGATTTGGTCTTGATGAACTTGATAACACCATTTGACATGTTCGTGTCAACTTTCCACACCAACTGGCAAGAACACAAGGAAGATGGTAAGGACTACACCTTTGAAGCTTTCTGTTTTATTTATTTATTATTGATCAACACAAATTTCTTGAATAAGGAAAGCTTGGTGGAAAACATCAAGCCCACTTGCTTAAGGGAAAGAGTAGATTTGATACCACTGCACAGAGACCTGGATGTGTTGACCAAAAACCTAAGGGGAAAAAAATGCACCCTATCAAAGCCGAAAGAACAAGACATGTTAGTACCGTGGAAAGACTGGACATGTGAAGAAGGTCTACTATAAGAAGAGAGATGATTTAGAGGAGAAGGTTAAATGCCTTGAATTAGATGCATCCATTGTTCATTGACCCACTAATATTTTCACTTTCCAAGTCATAACTTCTCAATCTTTGTTGTCTCATTCTATCAAGAATGAATGGGTAGTCAACTTTGGGTGCAAACATCATATGGCTAAGGATTCTTCCTTGTTCACATCCTTGAATGAAGATGAGGAGATGAATATTTATGCTGCCGATGATTTTTCTCTCGATATTGCTATTCAGGGTGATGTTTCCTATTGACATGGGAGAATTGTTGATGTTTATCATGTGCTCAATGCCAATCTATTGTTTGTTGCTCAGTTAACAAAGACAAGTAATATTGTATTATTTTGGCCAAATCAGTTCTTTTTTTGAGATTTGAAGAAAGGTCAGTCGATTTTCATCAGACGTATTCTCAACCCAAAGGAAAAATTGTATAAATTATGTGACATGACTCAACTCGACATCAAACCAAGTTCTCTTGTTGTTTACACCATCGAGGTCGAACTTGGCATGAATGACTCAGACACTTGAATTTTCAAAGTCTATGGTCGATGGAAACTCAGAACATGGTTGTTATTTTATGTTGGGCTCCAATTTTGTCATATTTTCCGCCATACAAATACACTCATCATTACCCCTTCTCCCTACATTTAGTCCATAATATATCCCTAATTACACCATAAACCTCTATTATCTCTTGTTACTCATCCTATGTGGTTAATACATAATTTTCCATATTTTTAGTGATTAAAAGGATGATTATACAATATTTTTTTTTATGATGGCTTAATCCTATGTTTCTATGTCCAAACAATATGTTCCCGCACTGCAACTCATCTAGTACCCACACAAGAGGTCATCTGGTACCAAAAGGTTCTACAGTCAACTGGCACCTACATAGTCATCTAGTACCCACACTCCATGTCATCTAGTACGCACACTCCATGTCATCAAGTATTCATGTCGTTCCGTACCAATTCTGCACTCGTCCGGTACCAATGATGTGCTCGTCCGGTACCAACATCAACAACCATTCGATACTAGAAATAGTTCGAAAAATTGAAATGCTTCTAGAAGAAGATCAAAGACATGGGTTTTGTCCAGAAAAATGTTTACCTACGGAAACGTGAGTCATAATTCACCCATATCACACGTGTGGACCTCCATCTTAGGGGGAATGATTCTGCAAAAATTAGCAAAAATCTCAAACTGCCAACTTACACCTCGATTTACATGTAGATGGTATCCGATCTAGAATTTCTACGATATGGGTTTTGTCTAGAATGTGAAAATTTGAGTAGTTTGTAGAAAATTTTCCAAATTTCAAATTGGTGTAAAATATATGGGTGGATGTCTAACTCGAATCTACCCAAATTGATGAAAACCCCAGATTTTTGGGATTTATCCTAAAATTGTAAAAATTGTTTTCTGAGTTTGGGGATTCGGTTTCATCCATTCCTCCATGAATTTCATGTATAAATAAGCCTCATAGGGTTGTGAGAAGGATCCATTATTTTCATGAATTTTTTGTAAGTGGGAGATTTGTTTTTGGGAGAAAGCTTTAAGGAGTTGGTTGGCATGTAAAAACATGGTTCCATGATTAAATGAAAAGATGATTGTTGTTGATCTACTATGCATCGCCTTGGCTTGATCTGATCTTTCTCAGCAGTGCTAGCCACCTGGGAAGGGACCCTCAGTGTCGGTAAGCATTGCTATGTTCCCTTTATTTAGTTTTAGTCCATTATATTTTCATTTTATTGTATGGTGTGTTTTCTAACTAGTTTTCTCTTTAATTGCAGTTTTGGTTTTTTTATTCAATACTAATAAGACTGAAGATTAATTCTTCATATGTGTGCAACTTTATTACAATTTTATAACACCACTTTGTTGTTTTACACTACTGAAGATTTTTTTGGTTTCTTTGAACATTGTTGACACTTGATTCATGTGACTGTTATATAATCTATTTCTATATTGTCTTGTCACCAAGAATCTGGTTTGCATAAGCAATATGTTTGTGGTATCATTGCTTGAAGAGCTGATCACTATTTTCACCTCTATCATATGACAAAACTCTTCTCTCACCAACATTTATAAAGTCACTTTGAACATTGGATTTGATCCTTTCTCATGAGATTTGGAACACATGGTGTATATCATTTCTTTTTATTGAATCCACCTTCTTGAAACATAACAGAACATCTCATAGAACTGATATATTTACTATGATTTCTATATTAATGTTGGTGCATGTATTAATAAGTCTAGCATGTTCAAGTTTGGGAATTTGGGTTCTGGTTCTGGATAAGATGATTCTTTAGTGATCACTGTTGACATTTCTTTGTCTTATTATCACAAACATATAACATATGTACCTTGAAGCTGGATGTAATCATATGATTATTAAATATTGTTGCATGCACTGATATGCAGATTATGTTGGCATCGATTGAATACAAAGTGCATCTCTTTCTGTCTATTTCTTTCTAGAGATCATTGTTAAACATTTCCACTCATTCAATAGTTTAGAGATCCATTGTTTTATTGCATAGATTTCATTATTGTTGTTGTATCCATTTGAAGAATTGTCTTGAATTTTTAGCTTCATTTGTTTATAAGTCATTTTCAGATTTCTTTATTTTCCTATATCTTTGGATTCCTTTCACTTTAATTTCACATAGCTTCAATCACCAACGAACAGATTAAAGGTCTAACTCGTGAGATATGGCCTTCCCACATTGGAATTCTTCCTAAGGTGTTAGTTTCGATCGTGAATTTCATTTATGTTTTCTTGTTTCTTTTATTGCATTTAAGTGTGGATCCGCTATAGGAAATAATCATTGAAGGACAAAAAACTTAAGTAAGCTACTCACGATTAATTACACGAACATCACCCCGAGTGCATGAAAGACTGTGATCTAATCCTTTATAGCACTAAGTATTCCTACGTCCCAGTGATGAATCCTTAGTGTTAATTTCCTGCAGTGTGGGTTTGAAGATTGTTTTACAGGATTTATATTAGGTTAGCTTAGGCTCTGATCCTGCGTTTCCTATGCCTACACATCGAAGATTATGAGCCCTAGTTGATAGTTAAATGTGGGAATTAATAGTGCATATATTTAGCCCAATAGTCTACCTAAAGTGTTTCCTCCTAAAGGAATATGTAAAGGTTATGTGCTTGGAAAGCATCATGAGGCATTGTTTGACTCTGGGAAAGCATGGCGAGCATAGAACCTCTTGAAGTTAGTTCATAGTGATGTTGGTTGCATCAATCTACCTTCCCTAGCAGGTGCAAGGTATATCTTGAATTTCATTGATGATCTCTCTCGTTTCACATGGGTCTATTTTATGAAGAATACAAATCATGTCTTTGAAAAATTCAAAGAGTTTAGAGCCTTTGCTGAAACAAAATGTGGTCGACCCATCAAGTGCCTAAGATCAAACAATTGTGGTGAGTATGTCAATCGACCTTTTGAAGAATACCTAGTTCGATCTGGTTTCCTCACACACCTCAGCAGAATGACATTGCAGAACAAAAGAATCATACATTAGTAAAAATTGTTAGATGTATTTTGTAGGCTAAGGATCTTCCTTCTCGCGTATGGACTGAAGCGGTATATTGTGAAAACTATTTGCTCAATCGCTTATCGATTCGAGTTATTCTTACAATGACTCCAGTCAAATGATGGTGTGGAAAGAAGCCTTTAGTGGGCCACCTCTACATGCTTGCATGTGTTGTCTGGGCTCATATTTCCGATGATTGTAAAAAGAAGTTGGATGCAAAGAATCACGCTTGCAACATGATGAGCTACTATGAAGAGTCAAAGGCCTATCACCTTTTTGATAATGTCAAATGATAGATCATTATCAGACGAAACATATGGTTTGATGAGAAGTATTTTGGCATCAAGTTGTTGCATGCCTCCTTAGGATGATCCCTTTGATTTCATTCCTGACTCTAGTTCTCCTGTTCCATTTTTCAGTCCTTTAACTGGAAAATCGAACTTTGTTCCTGTTTTGACTAGGCCATTGAACTCTAAGTCAATTAGTTCATCGATATCTATTTCAACTAGTCTGTCGTCTCCATTGACTGAAATTGCTCTAACTATTGATTGACCTGTTGTCATGAACAATAGTTCACTTATTTCTTGTTTACCCAATTGGGTTTCCAAGACAATTGAAGCTATTGGAGTTGATGCCATTGACATTTCCTCCAGACGACAAACTTGAAGTCAAAAGAAACATGCCAACATTTCATTTCTAACACATTTTCTTGAAATTCTAATCATGTTGCCTATTCAGATGCTCAAGGATGACCTGAATGGGAACATGATATGCAGACATAAATTAATTCTTTGTCAAAGAATCACACTTGGGACTTAGTTCCATGACCACAAGGAAAGAACATTGTGAAGTGTTGATGGGTCTAAAGGACCAAATTTACCTCCAAAAGTGTTGTTGAGCAACAAAAAGCATGTCTGGTTGCAAAGGGATTTTCTCAACAAGAATGTATCGACTACACTGATACCTTTTCCCCTGTTGCAAAGATGAACTATGTCCGACTGATTCTTTCCCTTGCTACTCATTTTGGATGGAAAATCCATCAGATGGATGTGAGGAGTGATTTTCTTCATGGATAACTATATGAAGAAATTTTCATGGAACAACCACCTGATTTTGTGACAAATTCTACCTTGGTTTGTCGACGCAAGAAGTCACTTTATGGTTTGATTCAAGCTCCCCGATCTTGGTATGCTAATATCGACAATTTCTTTCTTCGACTTGGTTTCAAACACTATGAATCTGATCACAGCTTGTATGTAATTAATACCAATGGAGACACTTTGATTGTTGTTGTATATGTAGATGACCTTCTCATTACTGGAAATAATACTTATCTCATTCTTATATTTAAGAAACAACTTGTTGACTCCTTTGACATGACAGACCTTGGTACTTTGCATTATTTTTTGGGTCTTCAAATATGACCACTATGTGATGGAATTTTCATTTCTCAATCTAAATATGTGATGGAAATTTTGACATGTTTTAAGATGGTTGATTGTAATCTCTATGCAGTCAAACACCTGCAGTCGATGCTACACTTTATCAACAACTGGGCGACGATATTATTTATATTACTCATAGTAGACCTAACATTTCCTCTGCTATTAGTGTGGTTTCTCGGTTTATGCAGGACCCTAGAGAAAGACATTGGAAATAAGTCAAGAGATTTTTTCGGTATCTCAAGGGTACCACTCATTTTGGTATCAAGTATTGTCGAAATTCAGATTTGTAACGTCCCCCGACTATCATCCCACTGGCTGGGCAAACGCTACTGTGCGGAATAACACTTCTTTAACACATTATTCATTCTAATGAACTTAAAGACGCTTAATTACAGTTAAACATAGAATTACTGCTAACATAAATAATCCCTGTCATTAACAATAATTCATATGCACAACATAATACATGATACATATATGACTCATAGGCATGCAAAACATAATATTAAGAATAAGTTGATACTTATATTTGAAACTGTCACGCACCACCAACTGCGTGTAGACCTTCCACAAACCTCCCAGCCTTAGACCACACTACTCATCACTCTTAGTAGCAGGTCACCCCCGAGCTAGGACTAAGCTCCATCGGGTAAGGAATCCTAGGCTAGGTAGGGTTTACAGGAATAATACACGTAAAATAAGGAGGATTCTCTCCCAGGAACCACTTATGCCCACTGCCCATAGACTCTCCTTCCCCACATGCCTGTCCCACCCCAGGAGTATACACCTTCTCTGTCACCTAGATATTCCTTCGGCTGCTAACCTCCCTTGCCTTAGGCTTCAGCAACAGACCAGACCGAAAATCTCTGAGATCTATGGCAGCTACAAGGTTCCTTCCAGGAGCTCTCTCCTTCCTCCGTGCACTCTCTCACCTAGAGAGAGTCTCTCACAAGCCTAGCAACCTGCTTCTTCAGCCAAAACCACCTCTCTCACCTGGAGAGAGTGTTGCTCATAGGCCTGACAACCTGCTTCTTCAGCTCCGTTAGTATGCTCAGGTTTCTCAGAAGACAGCAACCCAAGCAGTTAAGCACGAACTCGGATTTGCAGTGTGGAAAAACCTAGGTTCATAGGACACACATGTCATCCTTTCCATCCCAGATGATTTCTCAGATGTGTGTGGTTATGCGGAGGTCCAACGCAGAGGTAAAATGGGTACAGACTGAGGGTGCATTGACTTCCTAGGAAAACATCACATGATGGCCTCACGGTTTTGAGTTTCATAGCTACATGAGGTATGCCAAGGTCGAATACAGAGGCCATGGGATTCACGATTCAGACAATCGATGGTCGAATGGAGGAGGAACCCCCAACATATCTTACTTCTCTAGTTTTAACTGCATGCGCTTAGGTTGACACCTGTCTCCCTGGGGCTGCATGTTTCCCATCTTGCACACGTTCCCCTTCCAGGAACTTAGGATAAAACATATACATTTTCACAGCTTTGGAATAATATTTAATTATTATTACCAAGGACTTAAGCCCTCAAGATTATCCCCTCTTCTAACCTTTCATCCCCCTCTCTGTTACCCAGGCTTTGTGGAAGATTTGTCCCCCATCACTCATTCATCGTGGTCGGTCCACACGCAAAGATGTTTTTGTATTAATATTGTGCATAATTACATGTACAAAAATCAGGCTCCTGGCCCTCAACACTTAGGCTCCCTGGCCTAAACAACACATAAGCCCACTAGCTTATACAAACTTGGCTCACTAGCCTATAAAACAAAATTGCAATTCATAATACAATTGGGGCACATCCTTGGGGTATTACAATCTGCTCCCCTTACTTTTGCACTATCCTCAATGCAACTTTCACACAATATTCACAAGATTTCCAAAATCTTCAAAAAGATGAGGGTATTCTGCCCGCATAGCATCTTCATGTTCCCATGTTGCATCCTCAGGACTGTACCAGGTCCACTGGACCTTTACAATCCCTATGGCTTGATTCCGGAGCTATTTGTTTTTCCGGTCCAATATTCACACAGGATGCACTTGCCGGACACCTTCTTGTTCCACCTAAATCACATTCCAATCGATTACATGATTAGCATCAGGTATATATTTCTTAAGCAATGAAACATGAAACACATTATGTACAGTCATGGATGCAGGTAATGCAAGCATATATGCAGTTGGCCCAATCCTTTCCAGGATTTCAAATGGCCCACAAAATCTAGCTGCCAACTTGGTGCAACTTCCCAGCTTCAGGGAACTCCTGTTAGCTTTCACTTTCAGGAAAACATGATCACCCACTTTGAACTCTCTGTGGGTTCTGTTCTTATCAGCATAACTTTTCTACCTGTCCAAGGCAGCTTTCAAATTCTGTTTAATTTTTATCATTTGATCCTCCATCTCCTTAAGCAACTCTGGCCCAACTACTATTGTATCATCTGGATTATCCCAACTCACTGGAGTATTGCACTTTCTTCCATAAAGTGCTTCAAATGGGCTCATCTTCAACGATGCATGATACCCATTGTTGTAGGTGAATTCTACCAAGTGTAAGTAGTCTTCCCATCTTGATGGTTTGTCCATCACATACATTCTCAGTATGTCTTTTATTACTCTGTTCACCCTCTTTGTCTGTCCATCAGACTCAGGATGATAAGTTGTACTAAAGTTCAGATTCATTCTGAATCCTTTGAACAATCCTTTCTAGAATTTCGAGGTGAATTTTGGGTCTCTATCGGACACAATCGTTTTAGGAATTTCGTGCAATCGTGCCACTTCCCTTATGAAAATATCAACAACATCTGCTACCTTGTGAGTAGTTTTCAGTGGAATAAAATGGGAAGCTTTTGTAGGCTTGTCCACCACCACCATGATTGAATCATGCAGCTTGGCTGTTCTGGGCAATCTCGTAATAAAATCCATCGTTACTACTTCCCACTTCCACTCAGGAATGGGTAAAGATTGTAGCAACCCTGCTAGGTGCATATGCTCAGCTTTAACTTTCTGGCACTCCATACATCTAGCGATGTATTCAGCGATATCTCTCTTCATACCCAACCAAAAGTAATGGCTCTTGACCACTGCTACTGTTTTCTGATATCCAGGGTGCCCTGCATAAGGCACATTATGCATCTCTTGCAAAATCATGTGTTTCAAGCACTGGACGTTGGGTACAAAAATTTTGTTCTTGTACAACAGTATTCCATCTGTTTCCAATTTTTAAATTTACATCTTCTGTGGCATCTTACCCTGCTGTAGCTTAGCTACCAATTCTCTGTACTGCAAATCTACATTTGCAGCCTCCAGAATTCTTCTTTTAATATTAGTTTGATACATGCTAATGGTTGTAGCATGTAATCCATGCACCCTCCCACTGAGTGCATCAACCACTTTATTCTCCTTTCCTTTCATATGCTTGATCTCAAAGTCGTACTCACATAGAAATTCCAGCCACCTACTTTGTTTAGCGTTTAAGGTTGGATGATCAAACAAATATTGTAGACCGTTATGGTCTGTTTTGAGTTCAAACCTCCTTCCCATGAGGTAATGCCTCCATTTATTTAGAGCATGAACTATGGCTTCCAACTCCAAGTCATGGGTTGCATAGTTCTTCTTGTGCTCTTTTAATTTCCTGGACTCATAACAGATTATGAATCCGTTCTGACTGAGGACCCCTCCCAGTCCTTCTTTGCATGCATCAGTGCATACTATGAAATATGCATTTGGATCTGTAAACCTTAGGATTGGAGCACTGGTTAACAACTACTTCAATCGCTGGAAACTTTCCTCACATCCCTCTGTCCAGTGAAACTGTTTCCCCTTTCTTTGTAAGAAAGTGATAGGGAGAGCTATCTTGGAAAACCCTGCGATGAACTTTCTGTAATAACCAACCAATCCCATGAAGGATATAACTTCTGTTACGTTCCTTGGTGCTGACCATTCTCTAATGGCTTCAATCTTCTCAGGGTCTACTGCTATCCCATCCTTCAAGATAATATGTCCCAAGTAATGGATCTGTTCCTGATAAAACAAGCACTTGCTCAGCTTGGCATACAGTTGGTGCTCTCTTAGCACCTGTAACACCATCCTCAAATGTTGTTCATGTTCTTCTTTGGTCCTGACTACACTAGAATGTCATCCAGGAAGACGATGAAAAACTTGTCTAGATTGTCTAGATAGTCCCTGAATACTCCATTCATCAAGATCATAAAAACAACGGGTGCATTTGACAGTCCAAACGGCACCACTGTGAACTCGTAATGACCATACCTTGTTCTAAAGGCGGTCTTGTTGATGTCTTCATCTTTTATTCTTACTTGGTGATATCCCAATCTTAGATCTATTTTTGAAGAGATCTTTGCATCCTTCAACTGATCAAAGAGATCATCAATCCTTGACAGAGGATACTTGTTCTTCATCGTTACTTTGTTTAATTGCATGAAATAGATGCACAATCTCAGCGTTCCATCCTTATTTTTTATGAACAGGACCAGGGCACACCAAGGCGACATGCTTGGGCATATATACCCCTTCTTTAGAAGTTCTTCAAGCTGCAGCTGCAACTCTTTCAGTTCTGGCGCACTCATCTTGTACGGAGCCTTTGACACTGGAGCTGCTCCAGGCATCAAGTTCACAGAGAAATCGATATCCCTTTTTGGTGGTAGTCCAGGTACTTCTTGGAATACATCTTCGAACTCTTTAAGTACCTCATGATCCTCAATACTTGACACCTTATCCTTAGGCGTTTCCCCCACATAGGCTGCAAATAATTGACAGCCTTTTCTGTAGCACTTCTTCAGCTGCATTGCTGAGATTTCTCTAACAGTAACAACTCTAGGAATTCCTTGAATGACTCTCCGATTCCATTCTTCATCTAAGCAAGTGAATGCCTTGATTTGACAGTCTAAGATGGCATGGTGCTAGTCCAACCAGTCCATACCAATTAGACAGTCATAAGAGCCTAATGGCATAATGTTCAAATTGGCCTTCGTGCTCAGTCCATTCATGTCTACAGGACAGGACTTGACTAACTCCATGACTTTCCTCTTGGTTCCTGTAGCTAGTTTCACTAACCAATAATTTTCATGTTTGCTTCTTATCAAATGCAAAATTTCTACCACTCTAGGGTCTATATAACTATGGCTAGCCCCCGAATAACCTAAAATAGTAAATGGTTGGTTTTTTATCACACCTTCTACTTCAATCATGTGCGACTAATACTCAACTTGCTTATTGTCCAGGGCTGCATAGATCCTTGGAATTCTACTGCCCATGTCCTCCACTATTTCAGCTTGCTGAACATTGTGGAGAACTCTTACTTTATCATTTCTGTGGGGCAATATCTGTACCTATGGTTTTATTTACAACCCCAACATTCCATAGGTGGTGGCCTTGACCTTTGCCCACTCACTTCAACCTTCCTAGGCTCTCTAAGAGACGGCCATCCTTGAGGAATGTTTCTGAAAAAGGGAGGTTTGTTTCCCTTCTGCCTTTGTTCTTTCTTAAACTTCTTCTGGTCATCCCAAGCCTTTTGAAAGGTAAGCTTTTCTCTTTGTTGCTCATATAAGCATTTCTCTCTTCTTATTGTTTCTTCCATAATCTTAGTATCATCATACTGAATCTTGTCACCAATGGGAGGTGGCAGTCCACTCAGATACCTCTGAATCTTGATAGCCTCATCTTTTATGAATGGAACATACTTCAGTAATTCCAAAAACCTTCGTTCGTATTCATCAATGGTCATGCTGCCCAGCTTGAGTTTGAAGAACTCCTTCATATTTCTATCATAGTATCTTTTAGTCAGGTATTTCCTCTCAAAATGCCTCTTGAATTCCTTCCATGTGATATCTTTCTCTCTAACGTGTTGCACCGTCACAAGCTGATCCCACCACATGGATGCTTTTCCTTTTAGTTGATACATCGCAATTCTTCCTTCTGCATGAGAGGAATAATTATGTAGTTGGAAATATTTCCTCATGCCAAGCAACCATGTTTCGGCATCTTCCTCCTTCTTATGTTCTCCATCAAACGTAGGAGGCTTAATCTTGTTCATTTCCCCTTTCAATTCATCCATCCTAGATCTCCTGTGCTTTCTGGTAGGAGATGGACTTGAACTACTGTGTGCTTCCCTACTGGAATTCTTTGGGGAGTGGCGATGATGTCTACTGACACTCCTTGATCTGATTTTCCTCTCAGGGGTCTTGCGATTCTCTATCTTTCTTGAGTCACTCTCCTTTTCCAATTTTTTTCTATTCTTTCCAGACTCTTCAACATCCTTAAGTTGAATTCACCCTGCTTATCCCTGACTTTCATGAGCGTTCAGCTATCATTTCGATGAGCCTGGGCCTCTCTCTGCAATCTTTCAATGATTTTCATCATATGTCCTTCCTTATCCATCTCTTTTCCTTGCCCATTAGAGTTTGACCCTTTGACTCCCAAGTTGGCATTCCTTCCTTCTCTTTCGTTCTCTAAATTGGAGGCAATCCACACCTCTTCCATTTCTATACTCGACGTTGATTCACAGCTGTCCTAACACTCGTTGAACTCTACACACACAACGTGTAGTCAACCAAATTTTGTCAGGCCTTAAACCCTTAATAAAACTACAACATTCATAAACCAACACGAATAAGAAAACGTTTCTATTCCACGAATTTTCTGAGCTCTGTTTGGCTCTACAATTTTCGGCGATAGCCCCCATTTTCTTAGTCCACAACCCATGCATCCATGAGCCATGATAAAACACTAAACTACTAGGTGCTACAAGGCTCTCCAAAAAAAACTTCAGGTTTCAGGATTTCAGGGCTTCCAGGTTTCGGGTTTCGGGGTTTTGGTCTCGGAGGTTCTCGCACTCACTTCCCTCTCCAACTCCCGACTTCCGAAAATTTGATTTCCTTACCCTCTGAGCCCACAGCATAGCTATCGCCCACCAAGGTAGTGACACATGGTGTCCTCAAGAAGGTCCACCTCACTCCCAACGATGTCATGGGGCCCCACTACTTTCACTTTTTGTTTTGGAGTTTCGGGCATAAGGAGTTTGTGCATCCACACATCTCGAACTTTCGTTTGCCGAAATTCTAAAATTACGATCTATCATCTACTTGATCCAATGGTCCTGATTCCCCATGATCTGATGACTTAGATCTCATCGACATTTCTCATATCGGTATTTTTTGTGTCACGAGGTCGAAATATTTTCCACCTTCGTCCTCCCTATTCTCAAAATGTCGATTTCTTTCTGGACAATTAACGGTCCAGATCTCTGTTAGATCAAGGGTTGTGATCCAATCGTGAATTCATGTTTCATGAATTCTCATGGACTCACCCTTAGACCATTTCAAGTCACGATTCAACGAAAGGTTGATCACTCTCCACGCGTCCTTTCCGATGGACGGTCCTGACGAATTTGGGATTTCACGTATCGCGATTTCCACACTCTTGTGCAACTCCAAAGGTTTTTTTTTTAAACCTTGTGCACGTTCTCTAGATACAATTTCTTCTCAAAACCTCAGTCCAAAGACCACTTATCCAACCCATCCAGGTTCAGTGTTGAAACTAGGCTCTAATACCATACTGTAACATCCCCCGGTCGTCATCCCACTGGCTGGGAAAATGCTACTGTGCGGAATAACACTTCTTTAACACATTATGCATTCTAATGAACTTAAAGATGCTTAATTACAGTTAAACATAGAATTAATACTAACATAAATTATCCCTATCATTAACAATAATTCATATGCACAACAGAATACATGATACATATATGACTCACAGGCATGCAAAACATAATATTAAGCATAATTTGATACTTATCTTTGAAATTGTCACACACCACCAACTGCGTGTAGACCTTCCACGAACCTCCCAGCCTTAGACCATGCTACTCATCACTCTTAGCAGTAGGTCACCCACGAGCTGGGACTAAGCTCCACCAGGTAAGGAATCGTAGGCTAGGTAAGGTTTACAGGAATAATACACGTAAAAGAAGGAGGATTCTCTCCCAGGAACCACTTATGCCCACTGCCCACAGACTCTCCTTCCCCACATGCCTGTCCCACCCTAGGAGTATACACCTTCTCTATCACCTAGATAGTCCTTCGGCTGCTAACCTCCCTTGCCTTGGGCTTCAGCAACAGACCGGACCAAAAATCTTCGAGCTCTGTGGCAGCTACAGGGTTCCTTCCAGGAGCTCTCTCCTTCCTCCGTGCACTCTCTCACCTGGAGAGAGTCGCTCACAGGCCTAACAACCTGATTCTTCAGCCACAACCACCTCTCTCACCTGGAGAGAGTGTTGCACACATGCATGACAACCTGCTTCTTCAGCTCTGTTGGTATGCTCAGGTTTCTCAGAAGACAACAACCCAAGCAGTTAAGAACGAACTCGGATTTGTAGTGTGGATAAACCTAGGTTCACAGAACACACAGGTCGAACTTTCCCTCCTAAATGGTTTCTTAGATGTGCATGGTTATGTGGATGTCCAACGCAGAGGTAAAACAAGTACAGACTGAGGGTGCGTCAACTTCCTAGGAAAACATCACAGGATGGCCTCACGGTTTTGGGTTTCAGAGTTGCATGAGGTATGCCAAGGTTGAATACAGAGGCCACGAGATTCACGGTTCATAAATTCAAAAGTCAAATGGAGGGGGAACCCCCAACATGTCTTACTTCTCTGGTTTTAACTGCATGTGCTTAGGTTGACACCTATCTCCCTGGGATTGCATGTTTCCCATCTTGCACACGTTTCCCTTCTAGGAACTTAGGATAAAACATATACATTTTCACAGCTTTGGAATAATATTTAATTATTATTCCCAAGGATTTAAGCCCTCAAGCTTAGCCCCTCTTCTAACCTTTCAGCCCCCTCTCCCTTACCCAGGCTTTGTGGAAGCTTAGTCCCCCATCATTCATTCATCGTGGTCAGTCCACACGCAGAGATGTTTTTGTATTAATATTGTGCATAATTACATGTAAAAAAATTAGGCTCCTGGCCCTCAACACTTAGGCTCCCTGACCTAAACAACACATAAGCCCACTAGCTTATATAAACTTGGCTCACCAACCTATAAAACAAAATTAAAATTCATAATACAATTGGGGCACGTCCTTGAGGTATTACAAGATTTGTCGATCAACTTCACCAACTTTGGTTGGGATAGCGATAATGATGATCGAAATTCCACTTCTAGATATGTGTTTCATTTAAGCACCAGACCATTGGTGTGGTCATGCAAGAAACAAAAGGTAGTCTCCTTGTTGACTACGGAAACAAAATAGCATGGCACCATTCAAGAAGGTACTGAAGTAGTCTGGATACACCAACTTTTTGGGTGAACTTGGATTTCCTTTTTAGACCTCGACTACAATATACTATGATAATCAAATTGTCATATAAGTTGATGATAATCTTATTTCTCGTAGTAATATGAAGTATGTTGAGATCCATGCTCACTATTTGAGGCAATTGGTTCATGAGAATTTTGTCTCTCTTAAATATTGTAGCACGGATGATCAGGTTGTTGATATCTTCACTAAATCCTTATCTAAATAAATATTTTATCAAGCTCTGTATGATTATTGGGATTCATGAAGCTACAATTATGGGGGGGTGTCATGATGGCATAATTTCACCTCCTGAATCTCCAGAGTTGTGTGTTTATGGGGGGTGTTGAAACATAGAGAAATGATTGTTCATCACACTTTTCATGGATTCAATTGGTCAGGCGTTTGACCTACATTTGGAAACAATTGGTTGAGTGATTGACCAGACATATACATCATTCGATCAAGTAGTCGAAAATCTTGTCGATCGGAAATTTGACCAACAGTCAAAGATTGTCTCCAAATGGATCAACCAACCCAACAATCGACTACAAGTTGTATGCATGGAGGGCTGGGTCGAGCATCCTTATCGAGTCGACTAAACAATGTGATTTTTAAGAATTCAACTCTAATAATCGACACTTATATGTGGACAAGATCTTCATTATTACAATGAAAGTGGTTAGATCTTGGAGCTATAAATAGAAAACCCCATAGGTCATTATTAACAACATGTATATCATGCAATCAATATGTGCAATATGCATTGTGATGTTCCGATCATAGTGCATTGTGCTTAAGTGTTGTAATTATGTCTTTAGACACCACCTTTATATTCAAAATTTTATTCCCTTTTAAATTATATGTAGTACTATATTTCCAGCTGGTTCTTCCCTATTGCCAAACAATTTATCTCTTTCCAAAGTTTATCAAGAAAGAGGACAATCAATTTGTTTACAATGTTGTATCAAGAGACGATATTTTGGGGGTCATTAGCTATTTTAAAATAGATAAGATCCTAGGTTGGATGGATGGACAGTTGAGTTATTTGAGGTCTTGGGTGATGATTTACTCCAAGTAATGGAGGAAGTTCCATGCAACAGTAAAATTTCAGGTGGTTTCAATGCCACATTCATTGCATTAATATCTAAGGTGGATTGTGCTACTTTTTATAATGATTTTAGACCAATTTATTTATGCAATTGTTTATACAAGATCATAACAAAGATTATTATAGTCAGGATCAAACCGAATTTGTCGAAAGTTATTTCACAAGAAAATTTTGGCTTCCTTGAGGGCATGCTCATACATGAGGCCATCGGTATGGCCCAAGAAGGATTACACTCCAATATAAAAACTAGTAGACTCCCAACTGTGGTAATTAAGCTCAACCTTTCAAAATCCTATGATCGAGTTTCTTGGATTTATCTTAGATTGTTACTGCTACATGTTGGATTTGATTTATATCTAGTGAAGTGGATTATGTCTTGTATCACCTTGGCCTATTTTGTTGTCCTTATCAATGGTTCGGTCTCGATTTTTTTCAAACCCTCTCATGGTATTAGACATGGTTTCCCTCTATCTTCATATTTGTTCTTATTAGTAATGGAAGGTATCAGAATGGAAATTTCATAGGAAAAAAGAACAAATAGAATTCAAGGGGTGAGGATTGGTAGAAAGAAATAGCTCACTCACCTGTTGTTCATTGATAATACCCTTCTTTTATGTTTTTGTTTGGAAATAGAGGGAAAATAGTTAAAGAAATTTTGGATTTATTCTGTGAAGCTACATGTATGATTGTCAACATAAACAAGCATGTAATATATTTCCCATCAATAGAGGTAGATATTAGGAATGTCTTGGTTTCTCTATTTGTTTTCCCTGCCTATGAGATGGATGACAGTATGAAATACCATGGGTATACCCTAAATCCTAACAAATATGGGACGTTTGACTGAAAATGGTTGCTAGCCAAGGTCAAGAAGAGGATAAATTTTGGTGCAATAGATGGATTTCGTGAGGTGGTCACTTGGTCTTCATTAAATTGGTAATTGAAGCCATTCTATTGTACTATCATTTATTAGCTTATAGACCAAAATGTGTACTTATAAAAATTCATAAACTTTTCCTTAATTACCTTTAGAAAAGGAGTGGCGAGTACCTAGGGTTTCATCTTGTCAATTGGAAGGTAGTGTCTCTCCCTAAGGGACGAGGATTTGGACTAAAATCTATCTGCATCTTTGGGAAAGATTTAGCAGCCATATCACTTTGGGTCTTCTTAACACGTGACAACTTGTGGAGAAATATATTGATTGAAAAATATATAGCTCCATGTTCAATGTTGGATTGGATACATAGACAACAAAATAGTATTCATGGAGTTTCGAACCAATGGAATGCATTGATGTTGGCTTTCTATTTTATTGGGAAGTTTCTAGCCTGGAAGGTTGGATTGGGTGCACAAGTTAGGATAGGAATTGATGTTATAGTCGGTTGTGGGAGGAATATTTTTCTCCCATAGATTCTTGTAAATAATTTTAGATCCATAGGGAACTGCACTCTTAATAGAGTTGAAAATGTTGGTAGTATGTCGATCTATAGACAAGGTTGGATAAGTTCTTAGGAGTAGGGTTTGGTGGTATAATGGCACTAACATTGGAACATGTATATTACTAAGTTGGGTAAGGAACACATCCATTTATCAGAGAACGAGGATGAACTAGCTAGGTCCTACAATTTTGTTGGGGGTTAGTATACAACCAAGTTATGATACTTGGCCTCATAATCTTAAATTTTAGCAGATGGTCCGGTGGTAAAAAAAGGTATGGAAAATAAAGGGGCCCATAAAAATCATCATCTTATTCTAGTTAGTGTTTAAAGAGAGGGTACTAACAAAATCAGACTTGGCATTTGCATGCTATGCAAGAGGAAAGGTGAAACAAATGTCCACTTATTTTTGGAATGCCCTTTTACCAAACAAGTTTGGAAAGAGATTGAACTTTAGGTTCATGGGGATAATTTATGGGATGGACCCTCATTGGATATTTTTTTCAAGGATTCTTTATGAAGAGATCACTAAAACCATTATGTGTTTTTCCAATTCTAGTCGCTTGGGGATTTTGGTTGGCGTGCAATGCCAGTATTTTTTAGGATAACGAATGGATTACATTCAAATTATCTCAAAAACGTTTGGAACTTCTTTCTTTCTATAAGATCACTTGGTCTATGAATAATTATCATAACTATAAGAGGTCCCTATCAATAAGGAAATCCCTTGGGGTTTTTTCGACAGGGCCAACCCAAACTTATAGGCTAGGATTTGTACTTCACCTCTCAGAAACTCATTATATTTCAAGAAAACCTAATTTGGGCCTGGATCAATAAATTTGAGGTCCTATAGGATTCCAAACAAGCATGTCATATGAACTCTTGTTGGGCACTAAATCTAGGTACTTTCAAACTATGTTTCTCACCGTTTTAAGACAGTTTTCTTGTTGTCCAAAACAACCCACCAGATTTGAACTTTACCCACTCTGAAATATTCCCACAAGATTTGGTTTGATGCTCTTTAATGCCACTTGTTATAAGTTTTAATTATGGAAGTTTTTTTTGTCAAATTTATCCTTCTTTAACATGCATTAAACATCAAACACACATATAGAATCGTTAACAATTACAAGCTGAAAATACTAAGCAAACCATGACAAATGAGCACATATGTTTTTGGTCAACATGACCCTGGAAAAACCTCCATGGGGAAAAATAGTAAGAGAGATAGATATATATATGGAGATATGAAAGAAAATGCTACAACAAGTAAATACACAAGGAACCTGTTACAATCCAAGCTTCTTCTCAAGCTTGCAATGGAGTTCCTGAAAACTTGTGCCTGCTAGTCCTTGAACAAAGGTGCCCTCCTCTCTTTGCTATGCCTTCTCTTTCCCTTTGATTTTCCCTTGAATTTTCCTTGCCTCTTTCCTTGGACCTTGTGCCCTCTTCACAAGTGTTCCTACTCTCCTTATCTTGGTGCGCACTTCACACAAGTGCTTCCCTCTAGCAAGTGTGCCAACCTCTAGAAAATGTGCCAAACTCTATTAAATACACCAACCCTATTGTAACACCCCAGGTTTTGAACCCCCATTTTAAATAATGTATTGTTACAATGTTGAGAGGCCAGGGTGCCCAAAAAAATATTGAAAGGCCAGTATGCCCAAGACATGTAATGTTTTTATCATTATTAATAATAAATACATGGTTGGCTGCTAGACAGATAAGGACTAGAGTTATAGGGGGCTATGATTCCACAAGAGAGGGTGCTTGGGGGATAAATGTTAATTCTATGTTAATTACCATTTTTTCCAAAGGGATGGGATCGGTTATGTGAGCTTCTTGGGGAATGCCAGGAGGTTCTTGATTCCCCACTAAAATACTTAAACCCATCCCTAGTCTGATTGTGGGGTTGGTCGTTGGTTCGTCCACTCCTTCACTTCTGCATTACATACCATTCTTTCCCTCACTCACTTTCATGCACTCACTCACCCATTCATTGATACATACTCACTTGTAGCTTGGCTAGGAAAAGGGAAAGAAACTGTTGAGATTTAGCCACGAGATAGTTGGTTATAATGGTCGCTGGTGCAATCCAGCCATGACCTGGGGCCTGCATGTCTGAGATGCGTTGGCCTGTGCCCTATTTTTCTCACAACTGCAAGTCCTGAGAGTTCCAGCATTGAGATTCTAGACCAACTATGTTGGAGGCCCTGGATAAATGAGAAGGACTTTCTGAGGGACTGCATGGCAGAGAAGGGTGGAGGTCCATTCTCTTGGGGTGGTACAGGCTGGGTGGAAGAGAGCTAGGTACTTGGATTGTTGTGGGTGCTAGGAAACCTATGAGAGCTTGAGAGATGACTGGTTTGGGAACCCAAGTACACTCTGAAACCATCCTTGTGGATTCATAGCCCTGGCTCGAGGGTGACACTGTTGTTGATATTTGGAGTAGTGGTGTCTAAGGTTGGGTGGAATATCCTTGGTTTGCAGCTAGTTGGTGTCACCTTTTTATAAAGATAAGTGCTCTTTGTTGTGATATTATTATCTGTGTATGAATGTATTATGTTGTGTATTTTAATTATAGTTTAACTAAATCTTAGATTATGCATGCTTGTTGGATATTGTTGTGCATGTCACTAAATCTTTTATCTTATGTGTTCTTATTAATTAAAGAAGGTATCGGTAAGAGTACAAAGTCCAAGGGTGGGCTTGAAGGTATTATGCCACGTCCTGTGGGTGGCTGGGTATGTTAAAGTTTGGTATAAGAGATTTTGGTTGAAACATAGGGATGGTATGGGTTGGGTGTATTGGTCAGAGTCTCGTGGACAAGATCGAACTATGACAACGAAGTTGAAAATATCAGGAGGAATGGCATTGCAGAATCTACACAAGATTTAGATCGTCAGAGATCTGTTGTAAGGGGTTCGAAGGATCATGACCATCCCCCTTAAAATTCGGGAGTGATCGCCACTATAGGATCAGGAGAGATCTGGGATTGTTGGATCGGAGGACAGGTGAACAAGGGTGAGATCAATGAACAAGAGGCATTGCAGGGAACCAAGTTGCATGGGAGATAATTTCCCAAGGTGGTCCCGCAATCCAAACCATGGTTCCAACAAGGGGTTACGTGTCAGCATCAGGAGAATTGTGGGAAGAAAAGCAGGTTACTCCAAACCGTAGATGTGTGCACCCACAAATTGAAAGGCATGTAGTGATGTGACATATTAGTACTCAAGCGACAAACCTTCGAAGAGAAGAAGTAGTCGGGGACCGTCGATCTATAAGAGGACACGCGTCAACCGATCGTGTGCTCTGGGTGAAAGAACTTTGGGAAAAGGCAAGAAAAGAGGAGTTGAGAATTGAGATTTTCAGACCCCGAAGATTCGAAGTGAATTGCAGTTGTCCGATCCAGGAGGAAACACAGAAGAAATATGCACACTTCAGGGAAAAGCGAAGGTTTAGAGTTGAGTTCTCTGAAATCCATAGACCTGAAGAAATCATAGTCATTGATCCATGGGAGACACATGTTAGTAGATCGCGAGCTTCGGATAAAAACATTTCGGAAAAAGTTGAAGTTTGAGTTTTCCGAAGTCCGAAGGCCTGAAGGAATTGCAGTCGTTGATCCTTGCAGCGGTAACTTCCAAAGTCCCAAAGTCTGGGGTTAATATGGGTTGTCCGATAAGGGAGACACATGACGACAATTGTATGGTTCGAGAAATTGGAGTTTGGGAGAATTGGAAGTGTTCTAGTGTGGAAACTCCCGAAGTCCCGAAGCCCGAAGAGTCGAAGGGGTGGGGCACAATGACATCAACTAGAGGTGATGTGGATCCTAGAATTCTCGAAGTGAAGTGGCTTGCAGAAGTCACCTGGGATGATGTGGACACATGGGATGTGTCCCATGTGTCAGTATTTTTTGAGCATATGGATTATTGAAATGTCAGTTAGAACGTGACACGTGTCACTACCTGATTGGGCCACATGTCCACTTCGAGTTTTTCGCCATGTGGTGATAGATCATGTAGTCTAGAGACTGGACACTCCAGTGGGGAAACATGTGACATGTTGCATTGGGTCGAAAACTCCCGAAGGCCTGAAGGTCAGAGTACATATCGATTGTTGATTCCAGAAGACACATGTCGAAGGATCGTCAACTTCAGGTGAAAGCACTCCAGGAGAAAGTGCAGGAGGAAAGTTTTGAAACTTCTGAAGCCCAAAGAGATGAAGATATTCATAGCCGTTGATTTGTGGGAGGACACCCATCGAAAGATCATGAAATCTAGGTAAAAGTGTTCCGGGAGGAGGCAAGCGAGGAAAGTTGAGAATCCCAAAGCGTGGAGTCCTGAAGTGGATCTCGATCATTGATCGTGAAAGAGGATGAGGACCGTTGATTCGGTCCTGGATGAAAGTTCTGAAGTCCCGAACCTCTGGAAAAGCACTTTTTTAGCTAAGAACAGGGTCATGGCTGTGGTCATATGCATATTGATATTTGAGGGAAGGAGGGTTAAGGGCCGAATTGGTGGTCTTCGAGACAGAAAAGTGCTAAGGAAGGATTTATCCACTGTTTCTAGTCATGGTCATCTGGGAAGGTGGTTTGAAGGAAGCGCCTGTGTAGGATGAAATTCTATGTGATCAAAGGATAACAAGACACTATTATTTTTGGAGAATGGGGATATGATCTCCATGAAAAAAAAAAAAGAGAGACCTGTAGCATGGTTTGGCAATTTTGTTTATCATATGCATAATTCTAACTAAATGGTCGATTGAAAATTTTGCAGAATTAAGGGGTTTAAACACATCTACTCAGGATGTGTATTGAGGAAATGGAAGAAGGAAAGGGAGCCTCCAATCATGATAAGGAGGCCGAAGGCCAAAATACTAGAGTTGGTAATGTAGAGACGGAGTCCAATGGATGCAAGGGAAAAGGAGAGCAGGAAATGTTAATAGAAACGGTAAGAAGCCTGAAGATGGAAGTGCAGAGCTACAAAGCAGAGAATGAGATATTGATGAGAGAGAAAAGTCAGATAAATGCTCGAGTGTTACAGAGATTAAATTAGTTGAAGAGACAAACGAAGAAGGGATCAAACTCAAGACAAGAGGAAGAAGGCAGGTGCCATGAAAGAAGGGATGATCGTGGAAGAGATGGTTATTCTAGAAGTGCTAATAGAGCTCATGGACACCACTCACCTCCTTACTCAGAAAGAAATTTTTATGCATCGGATGATCCCGTAATAAGTCCAGAGGTGTCTCCTGTCAGACACTAAAGAAGGAAACAAGAGGTAGATAGTTTGCAAGGAGAGCCGAGGAAGCTTAAGCCACCTTCCTTTGAGGGTGAAAGAGAAAGGGAAGATGATGTTGAAGCATGGTTTCTTGGGCTCAAGATATATTTTCAGTTGCATAATTATTTGTCCAACCTGGAAGCCAGGATTTCCACCTACCATTTACACGGGAAAGCTGCAATGTGGTGGGACCAACTGAAGCAAGTGGAAAATGTTAATGAGAGTAGGATCACTTGTAAGCATTTCAAGAAGTACTTCAAGAAGGAGTACCTCTCAGAGCATTTCTATGACAAGAAAATGAAGGATTTCTTTGAACTCAGGTTGGGAAGCATGACTATGGCAGAGTACAGGAAGAATTTCTTTGGATTGTTAAAGTATGACAGGTTCATTAGTGATGAGAAAGTGAAGATACAGAGATTTCTAAGTGGAACGTCAGCCTTTTATAAGGAAAATATCAAGTATGATGAACCGAAGACCTTGACTGAGGCCATCAGGAAGGATAAATACTTGTATGAGCAAGGCCATGGAAGAGAATCTCTACAGAAATCTTGGAAGGACAAGGAAAATGTGAAGTCTGATCAGAGGAGGAAAGGATTCAAACCTCCCTTCAATAGGAATGAGCCTAATATAAATCATCAATATCAGTATGTTAAGGGAGATTTCAAGAAGGAATATTCCTTGGGAAAAAGGGGAACACCACCAATCCAATGTTGGGGATGCAATCAAGATCACTTGTACAAGGATTGCCCATACAGAAAGGATAGAGTGAAGAATGTGCACAACATCCAAGAAGCTACAACATTCGAAGATATGGGAAGAATCTATGCAACTTTAAATGATCGACAAGCAGAGTACTAGTCCAATAGGATAGAGGTGGAAGGTAATATCATAAATCAGCATGTTGCTATTTTAATTTATTCAGGAGCAAGTCATTGTTACATTGATCCTATGATAGTGGATAGATTACATTTGGAGAAAAGTAAACTTGGAAAAGCAAGTTTGGTTCAGTTAGCCACTGGAACAAAAAGAAGAATCCATAACATGGTCATAAGTTGTTCCATAAGTCTTAATGGCGTGAATACTAGTATTGATCTAAATATCATACCATTGGGGTCTTATGATATTTTGATTGGAATGGATTGGTTGGAAAAGCATCATGTTGGCCTAGATTGTCATAAAAAGACATTTACATGTCTTGATGGAAATGGAAAACAGAGCCCTATGAAAGGGGTTCCAAGACCCATCTCTATAAGGGAGATTTCAACCTTATAGCCAAAAAGATGTTTTAGGAAAGGATGTCAATTGTATGCAGCTCATGTGGAAGAGCCAAATAATACAAAAGGGCCAAGCCTTGAACATTTCTCGGTACTACAGGAATTTGAAGATGTATTCCAAGAAATACCCGGATTTCCACCAAGAAGGGAGATAGATTTCTCAATTGATTTAGTGCCAGGAGCTGCCCCAGTGTCAAAAACATCTTATAGAATGAGCACACCAGAGTTAAAAGAATCACAAATTTAGTTGGAGGAATTGTTAAAGAAAGGGTACATACATCCAAGTGTTTCACCTTGGGGAGCACTAGTACTTTTTGTCAAAAATAAGGATGGAACCTTGAGGCTGTGTATTGACTTCCGACAACTGAACAAGTACACTATAAAGAATAAGTATCCTCTATCCCAAATTGATGACCTCTTTGATCAACTAAGAGGAGAAAAGATATTCTCAAAGATTGACCTGAGGGCAAGACACCATCAGGTAAGAATCAAGGAATAAGACATTCATAAGACAACCTTTAGGACTAGGTATGGGCATTATGAGTTTGTAGTGGTGCCATTTGGACTGACCAATGCACTAGTTGTCTTCATGTGCTTAGTGAATGGCATATTCAGAAATTATTTGGATAAGTTTGTCATAGTATTCCTAGATGACATACTTATATTTTCTAAGTTTGAAGAGCAGCATGAACATCACTTAAGACTAGTGTTGCAAGTACTAGAGAACATCAGTTGTATGCCAAGTTGAGTAAGTGTTCTTTTTACCAAAAGAAGATCCATTACTTGGGACACATTATTTCAGAGCAGGGCATAGCAGTAGATCCAGAGAAGATCAAAGCCATTAGAGGATGGCCAACACCCAGAAATGTGTCAGACGTCAGATATTTTATGGGATTAGCTGGATACTACAAAAGGTTCATAGTGGGGTTCTCTAAGATTTCTTATCCCATCACTTCTTTGCAAAAGAAGGGAACTAAATTTGAATGGACACTCAAGTGTGAAAAGAATTTTAAGATGTTGAAGGAATTACTTACTAGTGCACCTATGTTAAATATTTTTTACCCAAATGAAAGTTTTGTGGTATGTACAGACACATGTAAGGAAGGAATTGGGGGATTCCTCATGAAAAATGGACATGTCATTGGATATGATTCCAGAAAGCTTAATGAACATCAGAGGAACTATGCCACGCATGTGTAATGTTCCTGACTTGGCTAGTCTAGGAAACGCCGCTAATGTGTGTGTAGGATCAATGGTTTACAACATATAGATGATCATACAAATAATAAATGCGACAAAGGATTACAAAGTTTGTATTATGATATCTCTGTGATTACAAAATGGCAGAATGCAACTGAATAAAATTGCAATACTCGACTAGATCAACAGACAAAGGATCTTATCCAGAATACAAATAAGCAACTAAAAGATAATACCCGGAATATGGGAGCACTGCGGAATCAATGGATGCGTTGGGACTATGGCAGCTCTGACGGTAACTACTGGAAGTCTGGAAAGTTCTCCCTGGGATCTATACTTCTTGGAATGGTCTGGAAACTGTCCCAAATGATGCGCCCTACTCTAGTCCTCAGTACTGGTATTTTTTGGACCCCTCTGCTGATGAATTTGGACCCCGGATGGATACCCCTAGGGGAATGCGCCCCTCTTCTTATGGAAAAATGCATCCTAGTGATTCCACTGTCACAATCAAATCAGATATGTCTCAAAATGACCACCTTGCTCTACTGGGAAATGGGCCGGAAGGGTTTCCCTGAATATGGTCTGTTGCTCGCTCTGGAACCCCAAATGTGCCCGCCAAAAGTGTCGAACATCCAAGTATGGAAAATGCATCCCAGTTGATTCCTCTGTCAGAATATGATGAGGAACCAGGAAAAATATGCGCCTTTCCCTCCTCTCAAATGGGTCGGAGGGAAATCTCGAAATTCTCCCTGGATGGGATAAGTCGACTAAAAACCCTCTCAGAAGTTGCGCCCTCACTCTAGATGAATGCGCCCTTGCTGCTGAACACTGTGTAAATGTTTCTGAAGAATGATGGAAGACCTAAATGATCTTCCCTGTGAATAGGGTGTGTCTCTCAACACCGAAATCAACCATTGGTGTCTTCCTCCTGGAATCCACTGAACTATCTCTCCTAAGATGTGCCTCTTCTCCTCAATGACAAGTCATAATCTACATAATCATGACTTAGGTCACTGACTCTTCTATTATATATTTCCAAAACCCTAATTCATTGTTGAAACCCTAATTCATTGCTGACCTTTTCCCTCCAAATGAATTTTACTTTATTTTATTATTCCTTGATTAAATCACTTAATTAATTAATCATTTTACCTCTAAAAAGTGATTTATCCATCCTTATGGCTTCTCCGGCCACAGAAAGTCACTTCTCATCATCTTATCCTGTAGTGATCTTCTTCCCAATTCTGATGAGCTATTACACTAAGATGTTTCTCCAATTAATATTCCCATTATGACCTTCTTAATGAAATTAATTAAGATATGACCCATAATAACTCAAAATTGTTAGACAACTGAGAGGGGGGGTGAATCAGTTGTTACCGTGCTTAAACAATTATGGTTCTTTAAAACTCTTTGTAGAGGCTCTGAATGATGATCACAATAATGCAGGGAAATAAATAATAGCACTTTCAGCATCATTCACATATATGAGAAACACAGAGACAGATATTTCCTGAGGAAACCCATGCAGGGTAAAAACCTCTTTTCTTTTATATGATAAGTAATGGTTACATTCTTTACAGTATCATACATATGAGAACCAACTCATAATGAGGCTACAACCTCAGTTTTGCAAGCTCCAACTTGCTGAGAGCACCAACTCTCTGTTTTCTCTAGCACCCACTAGAAGGAAGCACCAACTCCCTGGTTTTTCTAGCACCAACTAGAAGGAAGCACAACTCCCTGTGTTCAAGCACCAACTTGAACCTTTGAGGAAACCAATCCTCCCTAGCACCTCCCAACCACCCTGAAAAATAAATCTTTGCTACTGAAACTTATTACAGTGATATGATGTTCAACACTGGCTTACCAGACTGATCATTGTTCTGTTGCATTTCGTTGCTCTGTTTGCCTCATTTCCTTTCTGCACACATCGCTTGCGCTGTCTGTTCTTCTGCTTTTTATGCTCTGTGCACCATGTCCATTCCGAGCACAATTCCTCTTTTGTACTCTTCAGCTGTTGCACTCTAATCCTTCTTCTCACATGAATCACCTTCACCAACAACTACCACAACAAACTCCAACATCAACAGCAGTCCCATCTCTTCTCTGTACCGTGTATTTATAGCTTCTGTGCACCTTGTGAATGCATTGTTCACAATGCCTCTGCATGCTGACTCCACACTATTATCCTCCACACCTCGAGTGCTTTGTCTAATCATCATCATGACTCTTCAGCCTCTCTGGTGGTTCGCCCCACGTGTTCAGCATCACTGTATGTTATACTGAGATTCCTCAGCCTCTCCGGCAGTTTGAGACTCTTCGTCTTCTTTGTGATAGTCGAACTCACCTTTTTTGTTTCAGTTACAGACTTCAACACTCATCCATCTGTCAATCCCTTCTAAAAATAGTCTTCCTTCACTGGACGAAGCTTGGAGACTCTTCATCTCCTCTGGTGATCGCACAAGGGTCTCTTCGAATTCTCTAGCAGATGCCATCAATGGTTTCTGGCAGTTTTACTGTGTCGGGAAACAGTAGCCCTCTGATCTTGTTCAAATTCATCTGCACCGTTGGATATGCAGTGAGAAAATCTGGACGGTCATAATTTGTGCTCTTAGATCTACGGTCGAGATTGGATTCCGGAGCCCCCTTATCATTCTACCTTTAAGCGGAGGGGGGGGGTCCGAAATTGGGCGCGCATCTCTCGAGCGNTCAGAATGGAGGAGTATTGACAAAGGGCCCCACTCCTATCGTGTCACCTTTTGTATCATTCTCCACCTAACTGTGCAACAAGGCTTGTTCCCTTTAGCTCCTTGTTCTCTAACATCTGTCCGTCTCTTACTGATGTGACCAAGGGTTGTGACCACATCCTTATGCATAAGGCACTTTCACGATTTCACATTTCCTGAGTCTGGAGATGAGGCATCTCAACTCTCCAAATCGCGATCCCTGATACCCCAAAACAACATGGGATCAATGGTCCCGATTAACGCTTGGTCTAACGGCTCAGATCATTTCACGATTTCGCATATCGTGATTTCGACATTCCTGTGGTGAATGTTCTTGTCACTTCCGAATCCCGATCCATGAAACTCCGACATGGTGTAAATCTGCTGACGTCACACGTGGATTGACACATGTTGAATACTGCCACGTGTCACTATGATTCGTGACTTACATGTGCCTAAAGTGTTGATTCAACTTGACACTTTTCATTGCCTGGTTGTGCCATGTGTTCTTAATTTTGCTGACGTGTCTACTGACGTGAGTCGGGTCGACGGTCTAGATCACATCTTGATCTAACGGTTCAGATTTAGTCGGGATTTCACACATCGCGATTTCGGGGTTCCTGATGTCAATAAT
>JASDQU010103270.1:25494-35536 GCA_032191745.1 Picea mariana | reverse complement strand
CAAGGCAAGGCGAACTTCTTACGACGCTTCATCGCCAACTATGCCAAAATTACCAAGGGATTTATGCGCCTACTGAAGAAAGACGTTCCTTTTTACTGGGACAAAGCCGCTCAATGCTCTTTCGATGCATTAAAACATGACCTCACAACTGCGCCTCTGCTACGACCACCTAACTATAACAAAGATTTCTTATTATATCTGGTTGTCGCAGAGTCAACTATTGGCATGGTTTTAGTTCAGGAAGATGATTCATTCTCAGAATATGTGATCTATTACCTGAGCCAAGGCCTCGTAGGACCAGAACTTAATTATTCTCATATTGAAAAACTTGTGTTGGCAGTAGTTCATGCTGTTCAACGGTTTCGTCATTATGTTCTGTTTTGCAAGACCACCATCATTGTTGTCGTGAATCCATTCCAGTACATGTTGACACGACGGGTTATAGGTGGAAAAATTAGTAGATGGATAGTCATCCTCCGGGAATTTGACTTAGACTTCGTTTCAGCTAAGTCCAAAAAGTCATTGGTCTTCGCAGAGCTTATTTCGGAACTTCCAGTTGAGTCAGGTGACGTTGTTCTTGAAGAATCGCCTATCCGGGGAGATATGTTTTTGATCACATATTCAGATCCCTGGTACGGAGATATACTTATGTATCTCCAGACTTTGAAATGCCCCACCTCTGCTTCTCATGATGAGCGTTGGTGTATATGCCATCAGGCTAAGAGTTATCTCATACTCAATGATACATTGTATCGGATAGGTGTAGACTGTGTCTTACGTCGATGTCTCACACATGAGGAGGCAGTCATCATGCTCAACGATTGCCATACCGGAGCTTGTGGCAGTCATTTGTCTGGGCTGGCAACAACCCAAAAGATTCTAAGAGAAGGTTACTTCTGGCCGACACTTATCAAAGATTGTGTCGAATTGGTCAAGAAGTGCCATCTGTGCCAAGTCTTTTCTCGGAAGATGAGGGAACATCCCGCTCCTATGTTTCCTATCATCACAGTTGGTCCCTTCACCAAGTGGGGGATTGATTACACTACTTGCAACCCCCAGTCAGTAAGGGGGCACCGCTATATCATCGTAGTTGTTGACTACTTCACTAAGTGGGTCGAAGCTATGCCAATGTTTAAAGATGATGGAGAGACTGTAGCTCTCTTCTTATTCAATCAGATCATAGCAAGGTTCGGCGTCCTGAGAGAGATTGTCACTGACCATGGCAGTCACTTTCAGAACCAAATGATGACCGAATTAACATCAAATCTTAGGTTACGGAAAGAGAATTCATCACCTTACTACCCCCAAGCCAATGGGCAGGTAGAGGCTGTAAACAAAACTCTTAAGACTATTCTACAGCGAACTATCAACTCAGCCAAGTCAAATTGGCATTTGATGTTATACTCAGCATTATGGGATTACCGAACATCTGTTAAGACTGCAACCAATTTCTCACCTTTTCAACTTGTTTACGAGTTGGAGGCAGTCTTGCCCATCGAATGTCAGATCCCATCTCTAAAATTGGCAGTACAATTGTTGCCAGACACTTCTCCACTTGAAGAACGGTTAGTACACCTTGAGCACCTCAATGAGCAGCATCATGATGTGGCCCTGGCCAACGAGGCTCACAAACATAAGGTCAAGTGTCAGTATGATAGGTCCATTCGTCCTCGGATTTTCTCTGAAGGCGACCTTGTCCTGGTCTATGACCAAGATAAGGACCCCCTGGGGGCAGGAAAATTCAAACCCATGTGGTTCGAACCCTTCATCATAAAAGAGGTATTAAAGAAGGGCGCTTATCATCTGGTTGATTTTGAAGGGAATGCTTTGGTGGAGCCTAGAAATGGCTCTACCTCAAGAAGTATTACTCATAGGTAGGTCACTGTGGGTAACTTTTTGTAACATATGCATAGTCTTTGTACTATTACTTTTTAGTTTCTTTTAAGTGTTATGGACATGTCATTGATGTTATCTTTCATCAATATGGCAGATGTCGAGTGATTCCGAGGTGTTCATTGGGTATGAAGATGGTGCTAGTCGGCACACTCAGAGGCTTGCCTCCGCAGCTTGGGTAATCTTTACACCTCAGGGCCAGTTGTTATCTTCCGGAGGTATATTCTTAGGTGACACCACAAATAATGTCGCCGAGTATAGTGTAGTTATTGAGTTGCTTCGTGACACCTTGTCATTGGGTATCTCTCATCTCCAGGTCTATCTCAATGCTCAACTAGTTGTGTCACGGCTAAACAGAGTATACCAGGTTCATGATCCAACTTTACACCGACGATTCCTTAGGGTACGTCTCTTAGAATGAAACTTTCATTATATTACATATTTTCATGTTCCTAGGAGATTAAACCAAATTACAGATACTCTAGCTAATCAAATTTTAGATTGGCATCTTGCACACATATGAAAGAACATTGACATAAGCATGTAAATACATTTTTTCACATGTGATCCATAAGACACAAAAGATCAAAAAAAAAAAACATATATAACATCATAAAATAACTAGAGTACATAGATGGACGCACACACCTCAAAAATGGGACTAATAACGAGTCATGGGGCTTATGCCCTCAAAAAATATATACAACTAGTGCTCGTGGCACATAAAAAGTAAAAATAGGTTTAGGGCCTATGGGCCCTGTTATAATAGTCCACAGCATGGGCTAAACGCCTAAACAATCGGACCCACGTCCGAGGTGCCCCCACTACATGAGGATACATGGATGGCGGCAGGTCCTCTATCTTTGTCATTGGGACTGTGCGAGTGAGTGTAGTGATGTTTCGCTCCACTCATCTAAGGACCCTCTCAGCCTTCCCGACTGGGAGGTTCCCTGCTACTTCTGCCCCCCCGGCGGTGACAGCTATGGCTTCTAGCCGTGGACAACGCCTGTTTCGTGCATAATCGGCAGGTCGCACGGGTCCCACATTTGCATGCAACAAACGTATACCCGTCATATACTCTGGCATACAAAAAATGATATATATAATAAAAATAACATAAAAATTACATATGCAAACAAAAAAACTACAAAGGTGGAGACTTACCCATCTCCCCTCGCTCCTCACCAGGAGGCACGGGTATCTCAGGATCTCTAGAAAAATCTATCCCTGCATATGGGTAATCCTCAATCACAGGGATCTGTCGTGACAGCCATGCAAAGAAGTCATCATTGAAGGACTCATTGGTCCTTCCACCACCCTGTTGCGGCAGTAATACTGCCCATCTACACACTGCAGGAAATGAGGCATGATGTCCTCGTACTACTTCCCGAGGGCTAAAGCTCGGAACTCTCTCAAAGAAAAATGAACACAAAATCGTCCTGAACCTGAAATTCCTTTGTGTCTGTTGTCGGTAATCTGTTAATTGCCTCTTCATGCACTCGAGCAATGTGGTACTCTAGTCAAAAATATGTGCATTCAAGCACTGGATAGCATAGTTCATATGTACGCGAGACGCCTGCTACAAAGCTGCTGAGCCGATAATCCGCCCAATCAGTAATAATATCACCTGTAGCGATAGGTCAGTGATCTTACTGATAGGTACCTGGGAGCCCACACGATCAGTCCCAGCCTCACAGTGCTCGGCTATCAGTTTCGATATCTTACTCGGTCCCGCAGGAAACGTTCTGAAGTTGACTGGTTCCCCTCTCCTTGAGAGGCCAGTCAAAAAATAGATATCCTCGGTGGTGGGCACCAGTGATTTCCCCTCTGGCATAAAGGCCTCTACATCAGGGTGCCAGTAGTCAATCAAGGCATTCAGTAGCCTTGGTTGTGCGCGCATATATGGACACAGAAAGAACTTCAGTAAACCGCATTGCATCAACACGGCCACGACATTCGGATCTCCCACAACCAACTCACTGATTGCTTCATGCTCCCTTTCCCTCCACTTGACATACATCCTGCCAACACAACAAAGTTCAGGAGGGTCAGTTCTTTCCTTTTAATTATTTTTTGCTACAAAGGGGGGGTCCACGCGAGCTGTAGAGGCGACAGTCGCGTGTACACGTGGAAAGCCTTTACTCTGCCCGAGTGTACACGTGGCCTGTCCAGAGACAGCCCGCGTGTACCTAGGGCCGACCTTTTTAAGGATGACGCCCACCCAAAAAATGAACTTAACGACAAAATTGAAGAATTGAATAGCTAGATAAGGGAGTTTGTACTTACTTGGTCCAAGCGGAAGTTCGTTTCGTCCACTGTAGCTCCCGGAATCACCGTTTTTAGCAAAGGGGGTCTTTTGGCTCCAGAGTCAATTTCCAAATCAACAATGGTGATAATGAGCTGTCAGCTTCTATTTATAGACTTTTGGCCTCTTTTTGTCACTTTTTTTTGGCCTCCCTTATCAGTTTTTTTATACCAAAAACCATTTAGAGTGATTTAGGATTTATATGGGAGGGATTTGATCGAGTATTGGGACACTTTTTTTGAGTTTTGAGAAAATTTTGACGGTCCATAAAAAAATTTCCAAGAATCAACTTGAGCATATAGGTTAGGTTATTACCCCAACTTTTGTGTCTCGTTGTCTTTTTCCTCTGCTATAGGATCGATCCCATCAAGTTGTGACACAGAACCATCATATCTGTTTTAGAAGTGTCGTAACTTGGCGGTAGAGCTTACCAGAACATGGATGCCCTAGGTAGGTCCTGGTTGCATTATGGTGTCCATGCCGTCTCTAAAACATTGTAGGCTCAGGAGTCCTTATAGTCTTTCCTAAATATGAGTTTGAGCCTCATTTGCATGATTCTTCTTCGCTCTTTATCTCACCCTCAGGACTCCCAAAAATAAACGGGTCTCCTTTTAATCCCTTTTCAGACCCTTTAAAAGTGAAAGATTGTCGAGCGATCTTGTGGCCTTTCACACTCATTAAACTGAAATTTGAAGTCACGTCTGTCCGATAGTATTTTACCCCTTTTTCAGTCCGGACGGTCAACTATACGAACAAAGGTATACTCTATAGAACTTCTGTTCTTTAGAAGAGTACTCTCAGGTATAATTTTATCCCTTTTTCGGGCCTGAGGGACTAAACTTACGAAAAAGGAACCCCCACAGAGTCCATAGTTAAGCTCTTTTCAGACTCCCTAAAATTGAAAAGATCGCCGAGTGACCTTATTCTTTCACACTCGTTAAATTGGTCCAGAAGAATATTCCTGACGGAGTCTATAGTTAGGCTTTTTTCAGACTCCTTAAAAGTGAAAAAATAGTCGAGTGATCTTGTCCTTTTCACACTCGTTAAAATGGTTTTGAATCGACGTCTAATCGGTGCTAGTTTATCTCTTTTTCGAATCGAATAGACTATCTTCGAAAAAGGTACCCCAATGGAGTCTCCTTTTATGTTTTTTCAGACTCTCTAAATATGAAAAACCACTGATTTTACCTTCTTTGGGTTCGTTAAACTTACATCGAAATACATTACCATTGTGTGTTTTATCAACCGCATTTTCATACCTTATCCACCAGCCTTATGACAGTTTGCTTCTGCGTCTTAACACCTTTGGCCACCGGAGGATTTTTCCTGAGTATCATTTTACCAGAACATCAGTCTTTTCCTTGTGCCTTGAGCTTATACGTTTGCAATACTCGTTCCTCCATTGTAACGTAATATTCCTTTATTCTTTTTCCAAAATATTCAAAAAGAACAAAAAAATCAAATATACCCCAAAAAGAGGAAGGGAAAAGTATTTTCTTTATTGGTAGCATAATGAATCACCCTTGGATAAAGCACATCTGTCCGTTTGATCATCGTACTATGGGATGTAGTACGACCTTAGGAAGCTTTTCTCGCTATATAGAGTTGTGTCCTCCACCGTTTCGTTATTCTTCCAAACATATGGAGAGTTTTCATTGCCTCTTGCTTCGTAGACTTATGATTAACATATATGTTGCCTGAGTCTCATCACTTGTCATGCTATTGTCCAAGGGAGGTTTGTCACTAACCCTGAGTCAACCCCTCTGCAATATGTCTCTTGCTCGCATACCTGGCCATCCGGAATGTCCAATCAAGTCCTTTTTCAAAATCACTGAAGCCTTCAGTCCGATCATCAAGATTATCAAGTCCATGACCGACGAGCCATCGAAGACCTTTGGGTAGTGCAGTCATACACTCATATTACACTCCTACCCAAGTTTTTGAAGATTTTGAAGTTGTTGCTCGAGCTCTGAAGTCCAGCCATCAGGCTGAATCATCTTCTAGAAGATGGATACTCTATATGTATATCTTTCTGATTTCGAGATGTAGATCTGTTGTGTATTGTTCGCGGCTACTCTTTATAGTTATTTGACATGGATATACAGTGTATTTTATTAGTATCCATGGTTCTATTTTTATCCCGAGCATGGGTATGCCCGCCTCGGTGAGACATTTGTTATTTTGTAGACGACAACTCTCAGTTCCTGATCCTTGGGCTCAATCGTTCGGCACATCAGTAAAGATTGGTAATGTATTTCGCCCATCAGATGCTCTTCTGACCTCACACATTAGGGGGCATCTGTTATAACCCTAAATTGCACTACACATTCTTATCTGGCATCAGTCCAACTCATATACCTTCTTTGCAAAAACTCTGTTGAACAAATCTTTGAAAATCCTCTTGTGTAAAGGCCCACGCGCCCTAACCCACTACTGCACGCGTGTACACGCTGGCTAACCCAAAATAGCCCGCGTGGACCGACAAAAGCATGAAAAAAGGAAAGTTGCCGACGGAACAAAAATATATGGGTGAGTTAACTGAAACTCCCGGCCATGCATGGCCGAGGGTTCGTCCAAAAACCTAGCTCCTTCTAGCCTATAAAAGAAGGGGTAGGGGTACCATTTGGAGGGGGAGAAATATAGCAAAGAAACTCTGCTCATTTACGTATTCCATTGTCCCAACCCTTTATCCTTTCCTAATGCCAAAGGAGATTTAAAGCAAAGCAGTTGCAGGACAAAAGAAGAGGAGCCCAGGATCAGGTTCAAGGAGCGGTGGCCGGTCTCAGCTTTTGTAAAGTTGATTCATTTTAAGTAATAAAGAGAATGCTTTTCCTGTCCCAATTCATGAACTTTCTATGATTTGATTAGTTTATGTTTGATTTCTAACCTGTTAGTATATAAGTAGTATGCATGCATAGTTGTTGCTCGTCTTGAATGCAGGTCAACTTTGGAAGGAGGATTGCGAACAAGTAATCAAGCACAATAGAGGATTGACATCAAATGTCGGTAACAAGGTAGGTGGATATTTCCATGCATTTACTAAGAAAAGGGGATTTAAATCTAGGGATGTAGGTAGAAAGTAATTTCTATTCGGTCATATCTGCATGCAAAGTCTGAACTCTATTTGCTAGTCCGTAGGGTGTTTTTCCCCAACAACACTTGATCCATACTCAATTAACATCGAGATAAATCAATCCACTTTGTACCAAATTTAACCTCGATTTCACTTGATTTCCACTTGGTGAATCGACAATTCTACCCAAGTCAACTTCAATTAGACTCATCCTTCCCACAATTCCACCTAAGTTTACTTTAGTTTAACCTGGTTACTCAGCAATGTTACCCAATATGACTTCAACTTGACATAGTGCCTTCAACTCCTTTATCCAAGTTAAGCTATCTCCGTCACTCAATAACTCTACTAAGGTTGACTTTGGCTCCAATAGAATACTCAACAACTTTATCCATGTTACATCAAATCGACTTGGTAATTCAATAATCAAACAAAGTGGTTAAATCCACTTTAACCAAGAGAATCAACAATAGAGACGCTTGAGTTAATGAAGTCAATTTATTGATGGTTCATCCATTGGGGTTGCAAGCTAGGAATCAAACCTACTAGAAATCGGCATTGGCAAGAGGAATGAAATTATGATTATGTTCAAAATTATCTAGTTTGTGTTGGAAGTGTTACCCCTCATTTTACATGAGGCCTACACTAGTATTTTTTCACTATTCTTATGATTTTCATCACAAAGGTAGGTTTACAAGTCGATCTTTGGATGGCCTAGGGGTTGTGATTGCATTTGATGAGACTATTAGTGATGTAGTCATGAATGGCTAGATGATGTTGATGCTCTAGTTGTCTTAGTGATTGTTTTCATTTCATACTAGTAGACTTGGTTGTGCAGTCCCTATGATCATTGGATGGTTGATGATACATGTTGATGAATGACTCACTTGATGGAAGACCCTAGGAATTTTTGGCTAAGATAATATTGTATTGGCATATTTGTTTGCTTGTAATTCTCCCCTTGATATCACTTGATTTCACATTCATTTAGGTTGATATGGTCTATCATGGTGTGATGTTCATGAGGTGAATTCCATTGCTCATGTTGAGGATTCATACACATATTATGGTTTTTTATGACATATATTACACCTTCATGTCGAGTGTTTCCATCTTCTACATATTTTTTATGCTCTATTACTTGGTGGAGGAGTCTGCCATGAAATTCCCTAGCCTTGTGGGATGATTTCACACTTGTTTAGGTTTTATTTGGATATTACTCATCATCCCATGTGGAGCACTCACCCTCTTTGCATACATGTTAAGGGATGGTCTTATTTATTGATTAATGAGGGGCCACCCCTTTCTTTATGAAGGAATTTCACATGTGTTCTTCATATATTTGATGCCTTATTTCATGGATCCACTTGCTTAGAACTTGTTTTGAGGAAGACATCCACCATTTGAAGCCATTATTCACTTTTACATGCTTTGTTTGATGGGATGTTTCTCTTGGAGGTCTCACACTTTCTATCATTGGAGGTTTGACTTAATTCAAACTTATAATTTGTGGAGATGTCCACATTTGGATGTTACATTTCATACCTTTTATTTCTTGTTGATGGGACATCTCACATTGGGATCATGAGGTTTCATGGTTTTATGTCCTAGATGAAGGATTGTGCCCACTTATGGATGTTTCTTGCACTTATGTCTATGCTTATTATTGAGGACACCCACCTTTCTTGGAGCCTTATTACACTTGCCAAATCACCCCTCTTGCGAACTCACCTTGCATTGCATTTGGGTGCCCTGCCTCCTTTTTGTTATGATTACTCATGTGGGATCCCCTCTTTCCAACTCACCTTGTGTTTCGTTTCGTCACCCAACCTTGCCCATGCCGTCTTGAAAAGTCGAAGCCAAAATTTATCCTTATATGGCATCTGGCTCGTCTTCATGCCTAGTGCTCCCTTGTGTGGTCATTTTAGTGTATTTCATGTGGGTGGGTGCACCTCTTTCCAACTTGCCTTACGTTGTGTTTGGGAGCTCTGCCTCATTTTTGTTATGATTCCTCTTGTGGGCGCCCCTCTTTCCAACTCACCTTTCCTTTCCTTTGGGCACCCTGCCTTGTTTTCAATATGATTCCTCATGTGGCTACCCCTCTTGTCAACTCGCCTTGCATTGCATTTGGCCACCCTACCTCCTTTTTGTTACAATCCCTCGTGTGGGTGCCCCTCTTGCCAACTCACCTTGCATTGTGTTTAGGCGCCAAGCCTTGCCCAGGTCATCTTGAAAAAGTTAAGTCGAAGCCAAAATAGCTCCTTATCCGACATCTGGCTCGTCTTCTTTCCTAGTGCTCCCTTGTGTGGCCATTTTTCGTGCCTTTCATGTGGGTGGGAGCATCTCTTTCCAACTCGCCTTGCATTGCATTTGGGCACTCTGCCTCATTTTTGTTATGATTCCTCTTGTGGACGCCCCTCTTTCCAAATCACCTTGCCTTTCCTTTGGGTGACCTGCCTTGTTTTCGTTATGATTCCTCATGTAGCCGCCCCTCTTGCCAACTCACCTTACATTGTGTTTGGCCTCCTTACCTCATTTTTGTTATGATTCCTCACGTGGGCGACCCTCTTTCCAAATCGCCTTGCGTTGCGTTTGGGTGCCCTACCTCATTTTCACTACGAATCCTCATGTGGGCGCCCCTTTTGCCAACTTGCCTTGCGTTTTGTTTGGGTGCCCACCCTTGCCTAGGACATCTTGAAAAAGTTAAGTCGAAGCCAAATTGCTCCTTATCCAGCATTTGTCTAAGGAGCACCGATCAGTATATATATATA
>JASDQU010103270.1:12870-24656 GCA_032191745.1 Picea mariana | reverse complement strand
TTTTTTTCTTTTTTCGGGTATTTTCTCTCTGTGAAAAATTTGTGTCTCATATTATAGGTAAATTCTATGTAAGCCATGAATTGGGAATTAGTTTCTTTTTTACACATGTTTAAAAAAAATAATAATAAATAAATAAATAAAACAATGAAAATATATATAACATATAAATATAATAAAACAAAAAAACAAAAAACCAAACAAAATAAAAGAACTATAACAAAAGAATACTAAAACAAAATTTCAATATTGCACTCACGTGCGGCAATTCATGAGACATAGTAGAGCATTGATCAGAAGTCAGCAGAGCATCGATCAGAAGCCAGAGCAGTGGAGGAGACTAGGGCACGCAGGACATGCTAGAGAAGGAAGCTAGAGACAGATAATTAGGAAGGCCACTAGGTGAGAGAGATGATCACGAGCAAGGTTACGAAGGAGAGAGAGCTCGTGGAGGGCACCGACTGGGAGAGAGAGCTCGAGGGAAGGATTATGAAGGAGACATAGCTCACAGAGGGAACCAGGAGAGAGATCTTGAGGCCAACGTAGGGAGAAGAGAATGGTGAGTAGTTGAATTTCCCAATACCTCCCTTCATTTCATGTTAATAATGCATGACTAAAAACTAAGTAGGAATTAACTCAAATCTAAAGCTTGAAAGGTTTTCTAGCTCTGAGGTTTTCTAACTCAAAACTAAGTAGGAATTCCTTCAATGCTTTCAAGGTTTTGAATATCTTCGATTAGTTTGAGTTGATGTCTCCAAGAAAGGGGTCTAGAAAGGATTTGGCATGGATGTAATCAAGTGAATGTGGGTATATGGACATGAGGCACAAAAGAAAACCCTACTTATGATTCAAGAGTAGGTATATGAACTCTAGTCGGTCCTTTGCTAGGTGAAGAGAAGTGAGGAAGAAGAGATCTACTCGTAGGTATTTTTTGAAGAGAGTTATTCCTTCAAGAATTGATCTTAGGTATTCGATCTTGAGATCAACGAATTAAATGGTGGATATTCACTCCTAATATCTATTGTAAAAATTGTCAAAAAACTTGAAATTTGTTACCAAAAGTTTGTAGCATGTAGTTCTAGGAGTTTTCCTTGAGATTGAGATTACAATGGATGTTCAACAATTTATATTGGGTCCTAAATTAGTGAAGATATGTTTTGGATGAGAATCATAATTTTCAAGGCGTGAGATGGGATGGGTAATGGATAGTCTACGAGTAGGGAGCATATATGGATTGAATAGGGTATATTTCTTGGGTACTAAGGTCACCATGTTTACACCTCTTATGTCTTGGCAAGGTTAAGAATTTCCAGAGAACATAAAAATTTGAAATCCTTATGTGACATTCCTCTTAGGAAACAAGTATTTGTATCATTTTTTCTTTATTAAATTGTTATTTTCAATGTTGGTAGGTGTACTAATTAGTGAGCTGTGACATTTGCATGGTATTTTTAAAATTTGGGTCATTTTGCTTCCATTTATCTGGATAATTAGCTCATACTTTTTGTCATTAGCAGTGAACACATAGTAATCTATCAACAAATTATTTCTTTGATTAAAACCTCTTGTTCCTTCCCATAGCTAGTTTTCATCGAAGTTGAAATTCTTGCATTTCATTTTCCTCTTGTATGGTTTAAAGAGTCGAGTCGAAACACCATCAGTTTCATGACCACTCCTTTGAGTAACAAAAGCCTAAAATTAAACTCCAATTAAAATTTATCTAGCAACTTTTCTAGGGCTCTTCAAAACCATCTTAACTTAGGTGTAGATCTTTGGAATAGGATTGTGAGAATAAATTTCCAAAGCTGCTAAAAAAACGTAAAGCTTTGAGTTAGGGAGTGAAATCCAGTTGCTATATCACTGAATTTGGGAAGCCCTTCTAACACAAGGGTCAAGCATGAGGTCGCATTGGGTCCAACAAAGTAATTAACCCTGCTTTGTTGGTCTTGGTGTCAACTGTCGATTGTCGATAGTAGGTGGTACCATAGAGGCCATAACCTTTTAGACTTCCTACCCAAGGTGAAAACACAGGGAAGGTGGTGTTGTACTTGGGATTGACGTTGGCTAGACTCACTCAGACTCCTTGGAGGGTTTCCCACTACTCGGTGATGTAACTTAGACCAGGGCGTCAGTTTGTTAAGCAGGTTTTCAACGTAACTTTCCCACCCACCGAAACTCAACCCCATTGCGCATCGATCCTGCGATGTTGGATTCCATCGCCGACTAGCGCTTCTTTGTGAGAAGGTTTGTTTGCTTGCTTGACTACTAGATTAATTAGTGGTTGCTAGATAATACAAGTGTGAAAGAGTAACAACATGGTAATCATTATGAGCTTATTGTGATACCAACAGGATACTAGTAATGAAGTAGAACCATTGTACTAGTTAGTGTTACAAATTGATAGAATAATGCTTATGCATATCCAATTTCATAGACTATTGAGAAATATTGATTAAAGAATAGAGAATTTTAAATGTAATTTTAGAGTAATTCAACCTTTTGATTTATCTTTTCTTTCAAAGAGTTATAGTATTAATGAGAAAAAAAATTGTGTGTACTTAATGACTAACATTTTTCCTAACCTTCTATAAATTACATAGAGCATTATTGTTTCATCGTTTCCTACTATATTCCATTAATTTTTACATGTAAAGAGTTCAACTTGTCTATTGTGATTGCACCTGTTTTAGTTGGACTTCATCGCTCTTTGCTATTGTGATTGACAATATCTATGGCTTAATAAGGTGTTTCATACATAACATGGGGCTTTGTATGGGGCTTTGTCTAGGTCTTAACACTCTCAACACAAGATAACATACACTTTACCCTTCATGACTATCAAAAAACCAACATACTAAGTCAAATGGTAGAATAATGATTTGTAGGAACTCCAATGGTTTTGAAACTAATATGATTGCAATGACACTATGATTCCAACCAAGTCTCAACCTTCAACATGACTTGACATAGATAACTTGACTTGACTAAATAAACAAAATTATTGGGCCTCTTAACCGTAAGGAATTACGAGTACTAAAGAAAAAAAAACACTCAAGGACCCAAAGACTTACTAGAAACAAACACACTGACTTGAATCAAACTTTCAAGGCAAAGAGAAACTAAAAAACAAAAAATGTCCCAACCCATACAACTCCCTATTATAGGATCTAAATCAAACTTCATCATGAAGTAGAAATATAAGGCTTCAAGTAAATTCCATTCACCCATATAGGTTTAAGAACACCATCTAGTTGGGCCCAGTGGACACCTAAGTCTCTAATTTATGCAACTATAAATGGTCCCAAGTAGTGCATTGTAGCTTTCCAAGATTCTTTAAATATTTGTTGTCATATAAGAGGGCTAAATATCGTTTGGAAAATGAATTGGTCTTGATATAGTGATCATGTTATGATTTATACCTTTCCTTCTCTGGATATTGACTAAAATAAACCATAAACTAATATTATTCTAATTTCATTAACTCAACTAGTTGTTTTGCAACTAGCTCTTCATATATCATATGGGTAGAATGGGAAATATAGAGATAGGAACCAAAAATTCTATAGGAACAATAGCCTCATGACCATACACCAACTAGAAAGGTGGTTTCTTATGTAATTTATTGGTAGTGGTCTTATATTCCCATAATACTATAGGAATTCTCTCATCCCAACCATCTCTGTTACATAACAAAATTTAGTCAAAACCTTCCCTAAAATATTATTAAATATCCTCTAGTCTCATTAGACTAAGGATGATAGGGGATACTTTTATGATGCTAGATAATAAATTCCCTACTCAAAGTAGCTATAGTGGTGTTCAATAAGTTCCTACCTTGGTTATTGGTCAAATTCCTTGGGCAACCAAACCTTCTAATAAAATTCTCAAAAATAAATTTGGCTACATTATCAATCATAAAATCCTATGTAGGTGCAACTTTTTCCCATTTAGTGAGATAATCAATTGCAATAATGATATATCAAGCTTTAGAATTGGAGAGTAGGAGGTTTAATATATCCCACAAAGTCAATATCTCATTTCTCAAAAGGTTATAGATCCCTTATTGGATTCAGGGGTAGTTCATCTCTTCTATAGGGTTTACCTACTTTTTGATAGACATCATAAGTTCTAGCATACTCCTTAGAGCCCTTAAATATGGTTGGCCACCTAAGATTAGCTTGGACAATCTTGTGATCTATTACTTTTCCTCCAACATTCCCTCTTGCAACTCCTTGATGACATTCCCATAGAATATCATTCCTTTAATGATCCATCACACATAGTTAAAGAATACCATCAATCCCCAATTTTTATAATTGTTCTACGATTAACTGATAATTTGCATCTCTAACCACTAATTGATGCTTATGAGTTGTGGAATAATCTTCAGGAGAAACACCAATAGTTAGAAACAAATCAGTATCATCTATATAGTTCAAGATAGCCTCTACTTTTAATGGTTTTTATTTGGAACATTATCATCCAATGCACCACCTAGTTCTCTTGACTCAAGCCTAAAGAGGTGATCTATCCTTAAAATATGTTTACTAGGTTTAACCACAAATTCAAAGGATAATTATTGAAAGAAGAGAAACCACCTACAAATATGACCCTCTAGAACAAGCTTATTTACCAAATATTTCAATGCAAATTGATTTGTATAAAAGTTAAAGCATCCTCCTAGAAGGTAGTGTCTTAAATTCTATAGAGAATAAACCATGGAAATTCATTCACGCTATATGGTGATGTAGTTGTGCTCAACTTGTGAAATATTCTTAGTTGTGAAATATTCTTAGTCTCAACCTTCAACATGACTGGACATAGATAACTTGACTTGACTGAATAAAAAAAAATCTTGGGCCTCTTGACCATAAGGAATTACTAGTTCAAAGGAAAATAAACAAACACTCAAGGACCCAAAGACTTACTAGCAGAAAACACACTGACTTGAATCAAACTTGCAAAGCAAAGAGAAACTAAAAACAAAAATTGTCCCAACCCATACAACTCCTTATTATAGGATCTAAATCAAACTTTATCACGAAGAAGAAAGATAAGGCTTCAATTGAATTCCATTCACCCATCTACGTTTAAGAACACCATCTAGCTGGGCCGAATGGACCACACCTAAGTCCCTAATTTATGCAACTATAAATGGTCCCAAGTAGTGCATTTATAGTTTTCCACAATTCTTTAAATATTTTTTGTCATATAAGAGGCCTAAATATCGTTTGGAAAATGACTTGGTCTTGATATAGTGATCATGTTATGCTTTATACCTTTTTTGCATATTTATTAAAATCAACCATAAACTAATATTATTCTAATTGCATTAACTCAACTAGTTGTTTTGCAACTAGCTCTTCATATATCATATGGGTGGCATGGGAAATATAGAGATAGGAACAATAGCCTCATGACCATACACCAACTAAAAATGTGTTTCTTATGTAATTTCTTGGTAGTGGTCCTACATTCCCATAATACTATAGGAATTCACATAGTTGTAGATGAACCTTATGTAGTAGCTATTATGTACCAAAGTAGACTACATGTATTTAACATTAGTTGGTGTAAGTAGATTCATAATGACAACAATCATGGAAGGGTCCACCAATACTCCTTCCTTGTAGACAATGTGTCCCAACAAAATGCCAAATGGTACATAGAATATGCACTTCTTCAAATTTAGGGCGATCTAGAGCTGCCTACATTTATCAAACATTAACTTCAACAACCCAATATGTTCCTTCAACAATTTATATACAATTCAAGCATCCATATATACCTCCAAAAACTTGTGAATGAAATCTCTAAAGGTTGTAATAACAACTTGAGAAAAGATACCTAGTGCATTCTTGAGCCCAAAAGGCATGAAATTATAAGAAAAGGATCCTTATTTTCTAGTAAAGGTGGTCTTATTATTGTCTTATTTTTTAATTCATACTTTATATATCTTGAAAAGCAATATATAAAGGAATAATCCTATTTTCCTACAACTTGATCAATCACCTCATCACTAAAAGGAGTGGGAAAAGTATCATACAAAAGTAGAGTTTAAGCTTCTAAAGTCCACACAAACCTTAATGTCATGAAAGTCCTTATTGCTATGAATAACAACAGGAATGATCTAATTGGATTCGTCTACTCGGAATATTAATCGAATTTACAATATTATGTTAAATTCTTTCTTTACCTTCTCCTTAACCCTGGGATTAATATGATAGGGTTGATGGTTAACATGATTAGCATATGACCACAACTATATCCTCATCTCCCCAAACTCTTCTTGAATCCATTTCATCTCAGTAAAAATATACATAAACAATTCATTGTCTTCTTTCAATAGGGCCTAAATATTAGACATGGTCTTCTCATCCTTGTAATCTCCTTAGAATCCATTTTACGCCATCCTTCACTTCCAATATTGAATTTATGTAACTTCAAATTCTAGTGATATATCATACTATTAACATCATTATTATTCTCTTCAATCAATCATAGCCTTTACATGGAGATGTCTTCATCCGTATTTTTTTTATAAAAAGTTCAATTAAAAATTCTACTGAATTCTAAATTAGAAACTCAGTGTCTTGAACTTCAGAATTTGAGTACCAAGTACATGGAAATGTCTTCATCTGTATTTTAGGATTTATAGGTTCATTGTCAAATTTTTCTTCTTAATTTGAGTACCAAGTACACGGTGTCACTAGCTAGCTACACTAGAAAGAAACCACAAAGATCAATATGGTGATAATGGCATCCATAGATCCCAACATTTCATTGGAAAGTGACCAATTATCTCTAGCTTTGAGATCAAAGGCCCTAAGAAGGGAGTGATTGGCGTGGTACCAAGTCAGTGGTGTGCAGTATATGATTTTATCCCATTGTAAAAACACTTCAAGTTCTTAGTAGATTTCCTTGAACCCTTAGGTTTGACATCAATGATTTTGTTTCCCTTTAGTTTCTGCTTTCCTTTGTCCTTACTCTTTACTGTAAAGGAAATTTTGTATGCTTTGCTATTTCTTATAAACTATTTATTGATTCTATCCTTTTTTAATAATTGTCTACACAACTTAAATGTATTGTTAGTAATATAGTTGGTGACATTTAAAGTTTCAACAAAATTTTCAAAACGAGACAAACTCTTCAAGGTAATCACTACCAAATCTTGGAATTGTAGCAACTTATCATTTGTTATGGACAACTTTATTAACATAATAACCTCTATATTCTTCGAGTGAAAGACCTTTTTCCCATTCTCATCATCAAAGTTTCTCCTACCCTTTCCTGTGACCAATCCTAAGAATCCATTGCATTGGAATCTGGTAATCATATGTTGATTCTAGACATTGAAATTGTGACCATCGGAATTCTTACCAGGGTTCAAAAATATATACAATAAATGCACTATTTTTTCTCAATAAATAAATGCCAAGCACCAATGGAATAATTTAACTAATCCCAAGAAATCAAAATTCACCTCCAAAACTTAGTTGTGTAGACACATTGCTATACCAGTTGACACTATACCTGATGATTCCACATTGGCATCAATCCAACACCACCATTATCTTGTTGGGTTCTAGTATAATTTTGTTTTTTGTTTAATTGACTCTAGAAAACATTTTTTTGTGTAATAAGTTCAATTAAAAATTCTGCTGAAATTCTAAATTAGAAACTTAGTGTCTTGAACTTCAGAAATTTTACCTCTTTCCTAGAGTTTCCCAGATACAGTCCTTGATAATTTAAATCCTAAGGGATGATATGAAATATAATAAAATAATAGAAACAGTAGATGGTATTTTTCTTCTTAACAACCCTAATCCACTAGGAAATTGAAGAGAAAAGATATCAAGCTTATGCCACAAGTTTCAACATTCTAGAGAAATATTATCATGCATAAACGAGATCTGAAAGACGTACAAGAAAACATGTATTTTTCAGATCTATCTTCATTGAGTGAGGGAAGTTCATGTAGAATAGAGGAAAGTGAGACATCTAGTAGGTCTAACAGGCGGAGATCAACTAGAGGTGAGAAGATCAGAAGAAAATTCCATAGACGCATGGAATTTTTACTTGTGAAATGGGGATCATGTTATTATGATCATGAGAGCATAGACAACATTGAGGTGCCCTTGATGTACAAACATATAGTGAAATGGTGGGTTCCCAAGGATCTTCCTGAAATAAACACTGATTTTTGTGTAAACAAAAGGATATACTAGATTGCTCCATCGTCATTACATGGTTTGGGGCTATTTTCCATGGATGTAATAAAGGTATGTTACGACAGATTAACTGGATTGATGGAGTACGTCGGACCCTGTTATATCTACAAATATTGGATACAAATAGTCCAATATACAAAACGTATGTGAAGATATGGCTTGGCTGCAAATTATATACAGCTAGAAGACAATGATCAAAATAAAGGAGAAATTATCTATATTGATGGAAGGAAAAAAGAAACAGGGAATATTACAGGGCTTATAAACAGTACATGACCCACGACCACAAATAAGCGACCCAATTGCCTATTTGAGGGGCGTGAAGAAAACGGTGTATTCGTATGTGCAATAAAATCAATAGTTGCATGGGAAGAGTTATTGATTGATTACAATTTGAATCAAATAGATACAGGCATTGCTATTATGGGGGTGGTACGTATATTAATTTACCCAACCTGTAAGCAATGACTCTTATATTTTATGATATTCATTATGTTCTTTACAGTGTTAATCCATTTGGAGAGCTTTGGTCTATTTACTCAGTGTGGCCTATTTTTGTTATCAACAATAACATTCCTCCTTGGATGTCAGTAAAGAGGGAGGATTTCTCATACATTTGAATTTATTTCTTATGATAATGATCACGGTTCTAATTTTACTGTAATATGGCAGGCTGATCATGATAAATCAAAAGTGGCCTCAGAACAGGTAAACGAACAACAATTTTTGAATTGCATTTAATGTGCATTTTATTTATGTGGCGATCGGTTATTTTATTTGTTTACATAACTAAATTATCATTTATTTTCTTGAATATGTAGTTGGCGAGCCATGATGTTGATGATGATTCACTCGACGAAAGGGATTTGTATGAATCCCCCAACCCTATGGTTTTAATTAAAAAAAATATCAATAAAACAAACAAGGAACTAGCTCACTTGTTAGATATTCTAGATCAAACTCCTGAGGTCGAAGAAAGGATCAAAGAAGTTATGACAAGTCTTAAGACATATAAGGTAATAACCATAATTTCAAGTGGTTTTATTTGTATGTCATAAAATCAATTATGAAAGCTTTATTTTTTAATTTTACATTATCTAAACAAAAAAATGTTTTCTTTCTTATATAGAGTTTTTTGGATCCTGTTGACCCCGACATGCATCGTGTCGGTAGTAGTGGCACTGCACAAAATCCATAGGATCTCGATTCATGCCCTCATAAATCTTCAAGTACGTAGCTATTTAGATCTCCACCTTCCACGCCATTAGGTGGGAGCCATGACACGCACACCAAGGAAGCGGCCACATAGGTAGGCTCTAGAGGTGGTGACAGAGATGAGACTGATGATTTAACCAACTATATGGTCTCTTTTCCTTAAGCAAGACATGTGACCATCACGGGGACCCTTAAGGGCACATTTATGGTCAACGAGGAAGGGCTTCCATTAAAGCAAGTTAAAGTCCCAGGTAATTTTTAAAATTTTAATTGTTTCATGTTCTCTATGTAGACAAATATAAATCATCTAAATTATTATTTTTAAATTAATAATCATATAATCTTTTTGCGTGTAGGGAACAACAATTTTTATAGGTCCTTGGAGAATAAGGCATTGCTGATTTTTGGGCCCACCATACGAGAGAGGTGGAATTCCCACAATTCCAACCTCAAAAAAGAATTGATGGATTATCTTGAAAGCCTTTGTGGTGTCGACACATTTAATAAGACCTTGGCCACCGCTACAGTTGGCCAATATTTAAAATATACGAAAGAAACGTATAGGAATCACTTGAAAAAAAATGATAGGTACGAGCATCCTCTGATGATTCCAGAAAGGGAGTGTAAGGTCCTCATTGAGGACGCAAAAGAGAAGAAAATGACAGATGAAGGAAAAACACCCTCTGGTCCCAGAAGGTAAATTACAATTTCAATTCAATACCTTCAATTATTTTAGATGTAAATAAAAGTGTGGTATATATTAACATACTTGAAAATTTTGATGATAGGTTCACTGACACGTCAAAGGAAACAAAAGAAAGGCTTGCCAAATGTGGCCAGCACAAGCTAGGCTAGAGCGGCTACTTGAAGTTGCAGTCACGAATTGTAAGTACCCAAATATATTATTTGTATCGCCTTCAAACTTTTAGGTAATTGCAGCGAATAACATTAAAAATACATACTCTTATGCAATGCAGGTGACGAGTTCAATACTGAAACCACGAAGGAAGACCTCCAGCTTGGTTACAAGTACGACTATAAATTTGTAGTTGAACACCGGAAAATCTTGGGGTAGTTACCAAGAACCACTTTGCAGGGTAAGGCAAATAAAATTTAATCCACATTAACCTTTATTATTAATATAATACAGTCATGTTTGATATCATCAATAAATTTAATGTGTTACAACTTTGTTTTAATAAGGGGAGCAACATTGTCAACCAACGCACTAGTATTAGAGACAGTGCATTGATAATGGCTTGCAACCAGAATATGGTTCTCTCATGCAGTCCCATTCCACTGGGGTGTAGCCCCACAATGGTGCTACAACCAAGGCACATGACAGTAATATGGTTTCATTTTAATTGTATACTTAATAATTTTGTAGTTATACATTTTTTACTTCTATTTTTTTTACTTATACATTTATGATTGTCTTTATAAAGTTTGTGGTCTCAATGGAAGAGAATGTTGTACTTGAGCATCGTACATTTGAAGAGGATCACAGGGGGGCAACCATTCCAATGGTGTCGACCAGTGCACTAGGTAAATAATGACATTGCAAGTGTTTTTTTTAATATTACTGGACTAGTTCAATAATATTTAAAAATTGGCCATCTAAATTTTATATTTTTTACTTTTGCAGGTGATGTCTCATCACAGTTGCCTCCATTACCCCATGATTACCCCGTGACTAGGCGTGCTCTACGTGAGAGGACGCAATCACAATCATATTTTGAAGAGCACCTAGAGAACAAAGACATAGATATTGATGAAATGCTTAGGAATTTTAGACCTAAGAAGAAGAGTTTGGATAAAACTAAATGATGATGTACAATGTTTTAATAACTATTTATAAAATCCATTTTCTATGAAATACTTTTTGGTACTTGTTGGGTCGCCAAAATGTCATTCTTTTACCAACCTTTTACTTCACTTTTCACCATATTCCATTTTCCCGCAGTCTTACATTAAGACCATCTTCATGATTACATATGAGTTTAGAACTATTATTTTCCAAAACATTTATTTTAGTATTTTGAGTGAGTTTATGATTAAATATTGGAAAAATAACATGTTTTCACTTACATATCAAAGTGGGAGGAGTTCTATGATGTTTACAAGTGCATTTTAATAATTCATCCAAGTCATATGATGGAATAGAATAAAGCCTCTTTTCACATCAATTTCCATTCTCTAGTTTTAGATGTAAAGTGCTTTAGTGTAGTGTATGATGTTATGGAATAGTTGTTACTTTACTCTTTATTATTTCATTGTAAACAGTTGTGAATATTGGTATATATATATATATATATATATATATATATATATATATATATATAT
>JASDQU010103269.1:168765-182466 GCA_032191745.1 Picea mariana | reverse complement strand
AGATAGTGTAGGAGCTCATGGATAAGATTCCATGAAAAGTTTTAACCACGAGATTATGATGTAGGAGAATCACCTTCAAGGTCAACAGGGCATAGGTGGAGGCAATCAGAGGACATCTCAGCAATATCAGAATTTCAAATCCCACATTCAACTCATGATTTAATGGGTTGTTGAGATATTTTTGGAGACAACATTTTAAATTGTAACTTGTTTGTAAAGTCTGGAAGGACTGTAAGAATCTGTAGATATGGAGTGTTGACTATATATAGTACAAATTAGCAATTATTGTAATAGGACTGAGTAGGTGTTAGTTTTAAAAGTTTGAAATGATAGATTTCAGAACATGATGAGAGAGCTCATGGAGCTAGTCCTTAGATATTATGATTTTCAATTTGTAATGGAGAGATACAGAATAGAGGATGGATAAGTGTCATAGGACACATCAGTAGAGAAGAGTAGAGTAATAGAGAAACTATGTATTTTCATTTTTATGAATGAATAGAACACACAAAAATTGTCCCAAATCCTTGGATTGTATTCATCTCAAATTTGATTGCGTAAATGTTATTCTGTATGTATGGTTTTTATCAGTTCATTTCATGTATGAGTGATTCAAGGGTGGAATGTATGAATTTGTAATGAACTGGAGAAGTTTCATTTGTTTTGTTCTGAACCTTGTATGCAAGGTGTGCATCCCAAATGCAAGGTGTGCGTTGACTGAGTCTCGAGATGACTCAGAGAGGGAGGTTCAGAGAGAACAAAGGAAAATTGAGAATCTAGGTGCAAGGAGTGCACAAAGGCTAGAAGTGACCAAGGTTCAAAGGCACAACACAAAAAAAATGCTAGGTGGGCATAAGGTATTTTCTTTTCAAGAAAATTCCTCGAATCTGATTTTTTCGAGATCTTCGAATGCAAGGTGTGCGTAGGAGATTGAATCTTCAAAGGGACGAAGCTCGAGAGGGATAGTACTTTTGTGCATAGATCTTCAGAAGAGAAGAATTGAAGGTTGAGGCCTTCGACACTTAGAAAATCTTTTAATTCTAAGAGATGGGAAATATCAAGATGAGGAGCACCATAGACCATTAGATCTACTACAGAGGATCGATAGCCATTAGATCTAGAAGAAGGTGCATGAATTTTAACCTTGTGTATGCATAGGGGAACGAAATCGTCAATGTCCCAAAAGCATCAGAACCATCTATCGTTAGAGGATACATGGCGAAGATCTGGGAGTCATCGGGGTTTCAAAACTTAGGTGTATAAGGGTGGTGAGAAACAAGGATTCGCGATCACAAAAATCATGAAATCATTCCAGTCATCAGATCTGGGGCGACAGGTGTCAGAGATCCACACCCATTGTCATTTTGGTCATTGGGAAATTGGAAGTGAAGACTTCCCCAAAATCACGAAAGGAAAATTGTCGACTTAAATCTTGGCCGTTGATTCGGGGAGAATCACAACCGTAGATTGGGGGTGAGCATGGATCGTTGATTCCCCAATGAAGTTTTAAAAGATTCGAGGATCAGGGGAAAGTGTTGAATGGTCCAGCCACTTCAAAAATCGTGAAGTCCAGACACGTGATTGGATTTAGGCCATGGTTTGTAACTAGTGGTCATATGAAAGGAGGAGCTAGCGAGAGCTAAACCTTGTCAGAGTTTCGAAACTCGGGAGTTTGAGGAACAAGGCGTCGATTTCTTCAAATCGTCGATACTTGAACCACGATGCACCTTTGGGCTTAGTCGGTGGTCACAGGTGGTGGTCATGGGGAGAGAGGACACGAGAGGAGCTAGGGCTCACTAATCCCTTTTAGAGTTTGAGAGTTGGAGAGTCAGGGGTGACTCATATGTCGAAGCCCTGAGGTCGCGAATTATAGCACACCTTTTGTGTAGGTATGCAATCACAGCCTATGGTCGCGTGGAGTGGAGGCTCGTGCTTGGGTGATTGTTCACGTAGGCGGAGTTTCATGAGGGGACATATGGATTGGTTTTATTAGAGGTTCCAACAAGGACCAGGTAGCTGTTCCAGCTCCAGGAAGGACATGATCCAGTGACTAGGAGGTCGACAGAACCCCACTGAGGTAGGGGGGTTGCATCACATTCGATGATATCCCAACAAATGTAGTTTTCATATGCTGGTCAAGGCCATGGTTTCTACTAGAACCCTGGCCAATAGTCCAACTTTTCCTAGAAACCTAGTGCCAGTCAAACTCTAGGACCCCTTTTTCCTGTTCATAGTACTCAACCTAAACTACCATTTCTGGCAATGCTACATCTTCCAGACTTGTCAAGGTTGCTTAACAACCCAATTTTTCATGGTCCACATTGGCCCCTCATGTCAACTAAGCTTCCCTTGGATATTCAAAAATTTGAAGGCAAGCCTGGCGAAAACCCAAGTGATCATGTGACAACCTTCCACTTATTGTTCTCATCAAACTCATTGTGAGACAAATCCATCCATTTGCACCTTTTTCAACACATTCTTATCAGTGGTGTTACAAAATGGTATATCGAGATCGACTGCTCGAGGTATTATTACTTTAATGACTTGGTGATGTTCTTCCTAAACCATTTCTAGTTACCCATGAGATACGATGTTGGCACCTAATTGTTGGCCAACTTTGAGTAGACTAAAGCCAAACGTATCTCCAACCACATCCGAGAATGATAGTGTCAAAAAATCTTTATTAAGGTATAGGTCCCACCAACTTTCTTGTTGGAGTGGTTCTTGAAGTCTTTGGTACCCATTGTATCCAAAGATGTTGCAACTTCTGTAGTGGTTTTAGAGGAGGAGGCGATAATGAGAACGCAACAGCTTGAACTAATTTACTCTTAATCCAACATTCTCTATGAGATCTTTCCATATGCACCATGGTCAATCCTTGACAAGGCCAAAAAAAAGTCTGGACCCCATGCCGATGGTATTGTGGGCTCAACACAAGGAAATTCCATCGATCTATATTCAAATCAATTGCAACAATTGTCGATACAATAGACTACGACCAACCATACCTCAGGTTCAGTTGTTCCCCCTACCCAAACGTCAGATGTACACAGTGTGTAGTCGATGAACCCAAAGTCTAACCAACAACCTGAAGGAAAGAATAATTAACAGAACAAGAAGCGTAAAGGGGACAAAAAGGCTAATAACAATGATGGTGGGGGAAAAATAGAGAATTTAAAGTTGAAGCCTAGGATTGGAGATTTAAATATACAAGGCCACTAAATGAAACCTAAAGTCATTAAAGAGTGTAAAACCCATTTTCACACTTGTGTGTCAAGAGCCTCCTCTAACATAGGAGTTACGAAACAAGTCACATTGTGGCAAGTGGAGGGATACCCCTCTCTACTTATATTGGTGTTTGTTGAAATACTTGAACTACTACACTAACGGGGCTTCGAAAGTGCCCATACCTTTCTAGGAGTTGGAACTTATCAAAGCTTCATGATGTTTTACCCTACCCATGTGTGTGGTTTGACCTACAACTGTCCCCTCAACCATTTTGTTGTGAGTGGTGGTGATGTTGGTGGCTTTTCCTAGGTTCCTACATAGTTGACTGCAAGTGTGAAGTACTTGTGATACCTGAGATAGAATTCAAACATTTGTTTGAGTCCCCTGAAGGCTACATGTATCCATGAGGTTCTTGTACTGGTAAGGGTTTTTATGTTAGTGTTACCATAACTTATCCTCACACCTTCTCTAGCAAATTTTCTAGGGACTTGATATCCCTTAAAGGGTTGGTTTTTGGAAGGCCCATTTATCCACTAATTTCTTTCTATTAACTAATATTTATTCAGGGTGTGCTCTATTGGTTTCTTCTCTAGTCAACCTTAGGTTTCTTATTGTTATTTTTCATTACATATTTATTCACCGTGGTTGACCAATCAATTCATTGGTCTCTAAGAAAATGTGGCATTTCCATGAAAGGGGAGGAACAACCACCCATTAAACGTAGATTGGTGTCCACTACAGATAACAAACCATATAGAGCTCACATCAGACTCCAAGGGGCATAAATAAGTATTGATTGAAGTAGTTGATGAAATTCTTCTCCCAAAATTTAAACCTCCTTTGACTAATCCTCTCCACCAATTACTCTTGGGAGTGGATGATTTTTTTTTCCAACATTTTTTTCCCTTTTTGGAAACCCTCCCATAATGTCAGATGTAGGTGACTCATCGAGTCTGGGTGTACCTACAACCTCTCCATATGGCACCACAGGGGGCACTTCAATAACACCATCCTTACCTTATATTAGTGGTATCAACCCCACTCCACCCATGCCTAGTGCATATGACTTCTCAATATGGGGAATGTCATTGGTAAGCTCATTTCCTTCCACAAGGAGATCTAGAGTTTACATGCCCATTCCATCCCTTGGAATACTCGAGTTTGGATTTATTATCAGTGGGGACAAATTCTTTAGTTATAGTGCTAGACGAGGTCTCCCATCCTCTTCTGGTATCCATATAGGTATCCTAGCAATGCCAAATGTTAGATTTCCCTTTGGTTGGAACATCCATAGTGGTTCTAGGACTGCTCTAGTTCATGTTGGGGGCATCACCACCTCTAGGGGATCTAGCACCCCTTGGAGCATTGTGCCAAATATTGCGAGCACAAATCCTTTCCTATATCCTCCCATCCAAGGGGGAAACCCTCCTAGAAGTGGTTTCAGTCATATAGGTATTCATCCTATGGGATACATCCCTATTCCGAAACATGTCCTAATAGGGGCCTTTATGGTCTAGTAGGTAGCAATCCTTTCGGGATTACATATACCCTCAAAAATCACCCTCAAGAGGCTATGTTTCCACTGGAGGGAAATTATGGTCCGGGCACTAGTAACCCTTTCGAAAACACTTATGTCCCTAAACGCCAACCTTGTTACCCATGATTTTGGATAAACTTTCTGGAGTCTCCAAGATATTGTTCAATGTTGAGTCCTTCACACAATTCTTTCACCAATTCTCCAATGAATCTTGCTTAACCTTTTCCATGAGAATTCAATGAATTGGTTACTTGGATAAGAATGATCCCAAAATATCAGGGAATCCAGTACTAGGATAACCATTCGAATGCCATCTCATCCTTCTAGAAGATTCCCTTCTAGAAGCATCGAGAATTCATCTTTTTCCTTGCTTTAGGAAGAGTTCTCACCCTAGCAGTTCAACACAATGCAAGATGTTCTCACCCTGGCTTAAGGCAGCCTGCGAGAATGGGTCATTCTCACAGGCAAATGTATTAGCAGCCTGCGAACCTTCTTCAAAAGTGAGTTTTATGGGAAGAGATGAAAGTAACTTTTCTCAGGAGAAAATTTTGTTATTGGATAAATCTGTAAGTGCGGACATGAACTGATCTCCCTAGATCCACCTGGATCTAGAACAAAGCAAGATAGAACATGACTCTTTCTCTAGATTTTGACTATTGAATTAAATAGGAGGCAAGAACAAATAACATACCTTATTATCGCTTCCTATGGTCTTTGTTGCTCCCGCTTTGCTTCAGTGCTCTCGTGCAGCCAAGACCAAGGCAACACAAACCAACCAAAGTGAAGATAGCACAATCTATTCAACAGTCAATCTATGTATATGATCAAGGAATTATACAATAAAGTGAAAATAGCTTTATGGGAAAGGGACATGCTACTGTATCATATTAATGGAAAGTAAAGATTACAGCCTGAGCCTTAATGTCACAAAATTCCTTTCGATGGCCCTTGTCTCCAACTACACACTTGCTCACTATTTGTATGAAGAAGAACAACCCTTTGGATAAACTTGCTGGAGTCTCCAAGCTACTGTTCAATGCTAAGTCCTTCACACAATTCTTTCACCAATTCTCCAATGAATCTTGCTTAACCTTTTCCATGAGAATTCACTCCATATATAAGAGAGAATGAATTAGTTACTTATATAAGAATGATCCAAAAATATCAAGGAATCCAGTACTAGGATAACCATTAGAATGCCATCTCATCCTTCTAGAAGATTCCCCTGTAGAAGCATCGATAATTCATCTTTTTCCTTGATTTAGGAAGATTTCGCACCCTAGCAGTTCAACACAGTGCGAGATGTTTGCACCCTAGCTTAAGGCATCTTGCGAGAATGGGTCATTCTCGCAGGCAAATGTATTAGCAGCCTGCGAACCTTCTTCAAAAGTGAGTTTTCTGGGAAGAGATGAAAGTAACTTTTCTCAGGAGAAAGTTCTTATGAAGAGCCTGAGTACACCATCATCAATACATCATCATGACGACCAAAATCATGGGTAACAGAATGCCCCCCAAAGTATGAGGTTGGAACCAGTGACAACTGAAAGACTTTGTAAGATGCATGTGTGTGTTAGAAACCAGGAGCATACCTAATCGAAAACCTGCGAACAACCAAGAATCTGCAGAATATCATATATATCAATTCTGAGGTAGGCATTCCCATACTCAAATCACAAACTATTGACATTATAGACATGGGTCATGGCCACCAATCATACACTGTGGATCCATGCTGTCAAAATATAGCATAGCCACTGGAATACACTGTGGTTCTATGCGAGAAATTTCAAATCAAGACAACATAGCCACGAGACATACACAGTGGATCTATGTGTCACAAATTATACATACTCCATTGCAACCTGGACCAAAGAGATGATATCCAGGGTCTTCAATATCGTCGTCTAAAGTATGAATCTAACCATGTGATTACATGTGTTGAAGTCGAACATGGTAGAAACCACTTGATTACCGGTCATTGATGTAACCGTTAACAAGTGCGAGGGAAATCACCATTGATGTCAATGACTCCCAAGGTACTCAAGTAAAATCCATTGAGTGTGAATGAATGAGTTGTAGTCGAATATCCGATGGAATCTTTCGATCAGAGGTCAATCATGTAAACCCACTGTCGAAAGTGAGGAAACCTACCATTGAGGCATGAAAGCTCCAAGGTACCAAATAATTTCTAAGTCTTGATTCCAGATAATGAGATGAAGTCAATGGAACAAAACTCGTCATAGGAGGGCCTTGATGTATCCCCCATCAATGACACGAAATGAGTAACAGATTTTGAAGGTGAAACAGAGTAGGACTGAACACAGGGAAGGCTGACACAGAGAGAATGGATAACTGCAGATGGCCGAATCAATATAGGTTTCAAATGGACTTCTCTTGAACATATGAATGACACTACCAATGATTTGGCAGCATTTGAGTCAAAGATGACACAGGGAATGACCTTGTAACCAATCGAATAAAAGACAAATGGATTTCCCAAACCGGCTTTAAATGATGAATAGGGGGTGTCATGTTCAAGAGCGACACTTACTGCCAATCAATACGAAGATGAAAACATATCCCTTTCCCAAATTTCCCCCCACCATTTTTGGCAAGTACCTCTTTATTTTTACACAAGCTTGAGGAGGATAAAATATTCTTGTTGATGCAAGATCATCGTTCGGACGAGTCCCTCGGAGTATGTTTAACGAACCCTAAGAAGGAGTGGTTTGGTCCCATCACGGGTCTGTCAATGTTTGTTTAATGAGTCCAGAGATAGAAAACTCGAAGGTTTTTCATGATTATAGAGTCTGAAAAAACACTTAAAAGAGAACTCTCTCAGTTTCTTTTTCGTAAAATAATCTGGACGAGACTGAAAAAGAGATAAATTATCGCTCACCAGACGCATACTTCAAATACTTTATCGAGCGTGAAAATAGCAAGGTCGCTCAGTGATCTTTTCATGTTTAGAGAGTCTTAAAATAGATTAAAGAGGACTCCAGGGGGGTTCCTTTTTCGTATAACCTTGTTGAGCCCGAAAAAGTGATAAAAGTATGCTCAATTGCGCTCTCATGTATTTACGAGCGCAAGAACGGACAAATACCACGCTCGAGGTTTTTATATAAAAACCATAAAAAACAATCAAAAGCATGCGATGACAAAGAAAATCATGTTCGTATCCCTGTATTGGATCATCAAAGTTGTTATGCCTGCAAAAAGTTCACTCAACATGACATTAGGGATTAGGGTTTAATAGATATATAATCATAAAAAAACCAAATGACACAGTAAAAATAAATAAAAAGGAGTAAATACTCTTTTTACCACATCATTTTTACCTTTCCACTATTTGAGCTCCAAAAAACCCCTCTTTTACCCTCAGAGTTTGGTGTCAGATTGCGGGAGCTACAAGAGACCATTCAGTGATCCATCTATGACAATAAGGTAGGCTCTTTGTCCTTAACATTTTCATGGTTTAAATTTGCAATTTCATTGGTTAAAAAGTCATTTTTAAGTTGATTTATGGAGCCCTACTTGCGCACTGCCATTCTCGCAGGCAGGCCATACAGGACCTGCGAGAATGAGGCATTCTCACAGGTGAGCCTAAGGCCACCTGTGAGGTTCTCGCACTGTGCACACAGGGCACCTGCGAGAACTACAAAGCTCAATTTTTTTTTTTTTAAATTTAGCTAATGAAAGAGAATGAATTCATGAAAATACTTGCTAATCTTCTTGTTGTGTCTCTTATGCAGATATTTGGCCATCAACATGGTGCTTGAATGGTGCGAAAGGGAACATGAAAAAGATAATGCAATGGCTGAAAATCATCCACCTACTATAGCTTCTTTGAGAGACTGTGGACTCTTGAAGTACTTTCGCATCCCGGGCATGATGGCCCAAGTCAGACTATTAGAGTACCTAGTGTGCATGTGGGACCCTGATCAACAGGTATTTTAGGTGGGGGTCCACACACTATCCTTAGACATTGAGGACATTTACTTTTTGACCAAATTGTCCCGACGGGGGTATTATGTGAGCCTAACCGGTAACAGAGGTGGTGGGCTACATATGAGTGATTACTTTCGTATACACTGCATTCCCGAGGCTGAGAGAAAGAAAGGAAAAGTAGCTATCTGGGGTGTACGAGATTTGACCCTCCATACTATCCTATTCACCATAGCTTGGATGGCTGGGATTTCTACTCCTCATATGGCATTATAGAGTTACTTCCAGTATTCTATTGAGTGTACTAAGCCTCGAGTGTTCAACTGGGTAGATGTCATGCTTCGCAGTATAAAAAAGTAGTTGACCAAATGCAGATGCAACAACCTTAAGCAATTTGGGTATGGATCTTTGTTGGTGTCCTTCTTCCTTGAGAGGTTCCCATTACTAAGATTGCATGTTGAATGGAATATATTGGGTCCCAGGGATCCAAGGATGCTGAGATGGTGTTGGCTTATGGCCCGGCACATAGCAAGACCGATCATCAAGTATGATGATACTTTCTTTGACTGGCTTCAACCATAGCTGTTGATGGTTGACAACTATGCTTATTCCGGTTTGGATTTTCAAGGAGATCCGAATTTAGCACTACTAGAAGATGCTTAGTGGGGGGACCTTGGTAAGAAGTACACACATTTTTTCTTTTCAAATGTTTTTTGTGAATTTTTATCATATTCAAATGTTTTTGTTTTATACGTTATTCCAAAGACTAATACAAAATAATTTGTTGATAACACAAATGTTGGACCTTACAGACCTCTTGGCACTTCTCCCATTCAGCGATGAGGAGAGGTAGCGGCAGCACCACAATATGCTGAGGTTATCAGGTGGTGGAACAAAATCTAGAAGGCCTGACTGCAGACATTCCAGACATGACTCTGGAAGAGGTTCCACGATGCAATCAGCGTCATACTGTAGGGGTATCAACATCCATGAGTCGACTTCTCTGTAGGGTTGCTCGAGCAGTCGTATGTTACTGTGAACGTCATCCATGACGTCACTTTGTAGAAGCTATGAGCTTCATATTTTGACATTTTGGTCTTCGGACAAACTTTTGTAAAAAACTCATTTGATCGTTATATATACAGACAACTTCTACCGGTTTACTTTATATTGTGTGAATATTGATGTGATTGATTTATAAATGATTCAAATGTCTGTCCAATACATAATTAGCCATTGCATCTGTTAATGTATTGTTGGCAGCCAATAATTTTTTTATTGCTCTTAAAAAACGCTGCCTACACCCCTTGTCTCGTTAATGACAAATCATCGTCGCATTGTGCTTCTAGGCATTTGTTTCATTTTTGCGACAATTGCAATTTGGTATTGATTTAATTTTCACAACTGTAAGTGTGAAAATACCTCTTTCATCGTTTGGACTGTAGTCATCTTTTATCGATTTCTCCAGAAACACTTCACCATTGGTTTATCACATGACTGCTAAAGGTTTTCTCGAACTTATGTCCTTGAGCATGCTCTTACCTTGATTGCGCATTTGGATGTGTTTAATTGCTAAGCCTTTGGGCATAAAAATTTATTGTTTTTATTCTGATATTATGAAAATTGTAATGGATTTCGTCTTAGTGCTTTTATCCTTATTATGGACTTTTCACTCAGTTATTATATGAGGAATTTTGGATCATTATATTCTCAAGACTTTGGAATGCAAACACTTCAATGTGCAACGAATAGTTTGGTAAGCTTGATGAGGTTTAATTCAAGAAATAGCAATGGTTTGAAGGCGCATGGTTGATTATTTGATTTTGTTTTCAAATTGATTGATTTATGTGCACATTGGTAGGCACATATCTATTCAATTTCATTGTTTGTGCACATGTCTTAATGGTTGAACTATGCTTTAATGGGTAGAATAGTAAACTGGCATGAACAGAGATAGCCTCTATCACCCTCACACACTTTGCATTGATGCTTGCCTCCTTGCCAGGGTTACCTCTGTGGATTTTTTGGAGAATCTCTTAGTCTAATCTATTCAAACCCTTGTCCCTTAGACTGGATCATTGTGTGTTATCTCCTGGCTGCCGAAGGGCGAATTAAACCTCCAAGGTGTTCAGAGTCAGTTGTGGTTTCATTTTGCCAGAGAAGTTTGCCCCGAATTTGCTCCCAGAGTCACGTTTTTGCGTGAGCGATTCTGGGCAGATGGTTTTGAATTAGCTCGAACAGTTGAAAACCCAGAACCGTTTTTAGCCCCTTTATCCTCAACGTGGACGGTTTTCTCAGAAATTGCGTGGATACAGAGATCTAGCTCTCATTTTCCAGGTCAATTTTTCAGTAGCAAATACATGCGTTTTGAGTCTACGAGCATTTGCCAGAGTGCTCATCACTTTTCCAGACCTGTGTTTCAAATCCCTTTTTCCTGTCCAACATTGTGCTTCAAATTTTTATTGAAACCCTTGATCAATCGTCACACAGGTATGGAAAATTTGATATCATTTCATTTTGTAAATAATCGTTTGTTCATATAACAAATTTGGAATCGTTTTGAATAGCTCTGTGTCCAGCATTGATTTGCTCTGCATGCTTTCTATATATGGACTGGCCTTGAATAGAAACACATTTAATTCGATTTATGATTTGATTTGTTCCTATATTTGACTTAATCATGATTCGATTTGATTGTTATCCAGTTATGATTACAATTGCTGTTGATGGGTATGATTATTATTGTTGGTCATGTCTGTTAACTATTTAATTCTCAGCAAGGATGAAGATTCACCCTTGAAGGCCACTGATTTTGGCTTTTCAGTCTTCTACGAACTGGGTGATGTATTCAAAGACATTGATAACAGTGGGACAATCAAATTTGAAGAACTGAAGGATGGCCTTGCAAGATTTGGGTCTAAAAACTCTGAATCAGAAGTTAGGCAATTGGTGGATGCTGCAGATGTAGATGGGGATGGGACGATTGATTACCTTGAGTTTATCACCGCTACAATGCACATGAACAATGATGGATGAATTGACTATGATGAGTTTGTAGCAATGATGAGCAAAGGAAATCAAGACAACGGGAATCATGACATAACTGTTGGGGCTCCAAGACGTAGATAGTGCTGGAAACATTATGTATTTTCTGAGGATTATAAATCAAATGGCCAGAGCACAGCTCAAGATGAATTTAAAGAAGCTGGTGCTTATAGTGACCATGAGACAAATAGGGGAAAATTGAATTGTTGTGCATAGTTAAAGGAGCCAGTGCCAATTATCAAAGCTAAGCATACAAAAGAAAAGAGACACGGTGAAGAAAAGCTGCCAACCTTACAACAGTGGCTGGAAAAGCATAATGCTAAATGTGCAGAATCCAATTCCACTAATAAACATGAGAAATGCAATGAAAAATCATGGAATTTGGAAAATGTCAAGAAGCCTGTCTCAAAGGCCATTCAGTATCAAGGAACATTTTCTGATAGCCATTTTTTTCAATGCTGAAGCTGCTTTAATTCCCTACACTCATTTCTAGATAGATTTTGTTGCATTTATACCAAAGATTTATTTGATATTTGTTTTGATTGAGATAGATTCAAGTAGGATTTTGTTTGTTCTAATTTAGCATGGTAGTTTTGGTTTGTTTTGATTTAAATATTTTGTTTTGTTTTAATTAGTAATCAAATATTTATTTGAATATATTTCAGTTAGATTTGGATTAAAAGAATTATGTTTTAAGATTAGATTAGCTACAGAATCGTTTGGTTCTGTTATGTAGTCATAAAAGTTGATTTTTTTGATGATTTTGCAACTAAAATATCATTTAAACTTGTCCATTTTTGTCCTTGATCAGGTACTTGCGAATTTCAATGACCTATGGGCAAGCTGTGGCTGTTTGAGAGATGTTTTAGTGATACAGTCCTGTTATGGGTTGTTAACTTTAGTCAGTTTTGGGAGATATCCTCCCAGATTTTTGTAAAACAGTTTTAACTTCCACAAGGATGGTTTTGCCTTGTGGGATAGCCTATAAATGCTGTTCATTTTTGTAATAAGGGATCATCCTCAGTTGGGGAGAACAGGGATATGGAGTTCTAGCTCAAACTGGAGCAGAATCGGTGTTTTGCTGTGGCTTTCCGCTTTTCAATATATCAACACTCTGTTCTATGTTTTGTATATCAGCTTGTTTATGGTTTGGTATTGCGTTAGCTATCTGAATCACATGCAAATGATATAATCTTATTTCTTTTATCTATATCTTGTTTCTTCCTAGATCGATAAAGGACATAACAATTCCCAATTCATTTTAGTGAATGATAGCTTTGACTTCTTCGTAATTTGAATTGTCATATATAAGCTTGCTGTATAATAGGTTTCCCTTTTTGCAGAAGTTTATAATCAGAAAATTGTTATGATAATCTTTTATGTTTTGTTTGTCCTGTAATAATACTTCAGGAAGCATTATAGCTGATCGTTTCCGAGAAGCTTAAGGGCCTAACTAGTGTGAGTTTCCCTCCTCCAATCAGCTTAGAAGTCATCTCGCACAGGACAAACTTGGAGTGTATCCAGGTTAATTAGTTAGATGTTTATTGTTTTAATTAATTAATAGTTTAGTTAGATTTATATTAGAATATTTAATTTCAGTTAGCTTTCTTTTTGTTTTATAAATACAAAAAGACAAAAATAGATCCTTGGCTGTCTTAGGGCAGTGACCACATTGGTTTCACAGGTTTTAATCAAATCTGTAATCTGTCCATATTGTATATTTGTGAATAGAGAATGATTTTAGCTGATAATTAAGTAGTTGATTTGAGTTATTATGATTGTAGTTAGTAGTTTGTGTACATATAGTAGTTAGTAATTTGTAGTTAGATTAGTTAGTTTGTTTTAGTTAGTTTTATTAGTTTCTAGTTTCCTTAGTTTTAGATCTTTTAGCTCAGATCACCTTTCTCTTTGGTTTCCTCACGAGACCTTAGAGCGGCCAACGGAGC
>JASDQU010103269.1:133745-156428 GCA_032191745.1 Picea mariana | reverse complement strand
CCACAACTTTATTATAGAAACCCTTGAGGTAGGGCAACACCATACAATGGATCCTATTATGGAAGGGATCCTCTCCTGTTCATGTGCCATTTTGAGGGGCCATCCTCCTATTGATCTACCGCTCCAAATACAATAATTCTCTTCATATCCCCTTACATTGCTTGAACAACTTTATATAGTTCTATCATCACCTAAGAACATTCTAAATGATGAATTTTCTAGAAGTAGAACTTTATAAGAAGTCCTTTTACATTCATTATATCTAACTGCTCATTTATTATATCTAACTACCATAGTGGACGTTATTTAATAAATAATGGACCTATTCCACCTGCCCCCCCCGCCCCCACTACCGCTCTAGCTACCTAACATTCCATCCCTCTTATTAAAACGTTGTTCTCAATGCTTGATGTACAACCATTTACCAGGGTCCCATGGATAAGTGTGGACCATAGTGATGAAGTAGATTAGAGAACCAAGGTCCCATTGAGAAATCAAAGCCACCATGCTGAAGTAGTCCAATTGCCATTCTAAACCAGAGTCCCATGTCCAATTTCTCATGTGAACCCCACATGGAATATATTGACACCCAACAACCAACTGAAAATGATGCTCCCAATACTAACACCTATCATGTGGATCCAAATAAGAATATTCATCCACATAGTGGGAGATGATCAAAGATGAATTTGGAAGGAACAATACCATTGTAAAATATGCAGGATGGACGTTGGTAACTAGCTCCTGATGTGAGACATTATTGTTCTCTATATAAGGTGGAGTAGAGTCATCAAATAAAATATGGAAGTGGTTGTCATCCTAGAAATGACAACTATCCATATACCAATCATCACAATCGACCTTGAGATCATATCAAGAACATATTTCTTCATTATATTCATCCATGATGTCCTCCATAAGAAATATCTACTGCATGCTATCCAATGAATCTTGAATACTACGAAAACTACCATTGAGACTGTCTGTGAGGCCATCTACAAAAACATCCAATTTTCCATACAATTGAGATTTGAATGCTTCAGTAATCTATAGAATTTATTTGAGGGTTTGAGAGGAAATAAACATATGATCACCCTATGAACTCTTCGATCTTGCAACCGTCACAAAAAAACCCAAAAATAGAACAATAAGTTATGACAAAAAATCACGGTTTTTTTCGAAAAAACCCTGAAAAACTGCCAAATTTAAAATGTTCATAACTTCACTTCTCGGACTCCGTTTCAACTGATGTTTTTTCTGAAATTGGGTGAAATTGTGAGAGAAACTCAGATCTATAACTTTTTTGGGAGAATTCAGCCTATAGCTGCTACATAAATACTAAAAAAAAATCATGCCGTCGTCTGCGGAAATAACCCTGGAAAATTGCGGATTTTAAAACTTCAATATTTTGACTTCCTAGACTCTGTTTTAGACGATTTGTTTTTTCAACTTGGGTTTTTTTCTGAGAGGAACTGAGATCTACAAATTTTTTCTGCAAATTTTGCACATAAATATACCAAAATATTCTAGAATGTTGCGACCCTCTTTTTTCATCTCCTAAAAAACAAATCTGCAAAAATAAAAAATATTTGCCCACAATGTCTGCCAAGGAAAGTGCTTTGATACCAATTGTTAAGAACCTGAATAGATCTACAAATATAATAACCACAAATACTGAACACACAATATATCCACAGAGCAAGATAGAAGAAACCACACTTTACTATTACCAAACCCTTGAGGTAGGACAACACCATACAATGGATCCTATTATGGAAAGGATCCTCTCCTGTTCACTTTTCTCTTCGAGGGGGCATCCTCCTATGGAGTTACAAATCACAATACAATAATTCTCTTCATGTCTCATTACATTGTTTGAACCCCTTTATATAGGGCTACAATTAACTAAGAACATTCTATAGGAGGAATCTTCTAGAAGGAGAACCTTCTAAGAAGTCCTCTTACATTTATTATATCTATCTACCAATTTATTATATCTAGCTACCATAGTGGACCTTATTTAATAATATAGTGGACCTAGTCCACCTTACATTAAATGGCCTCCACTGTTATCACTATGGGCCCTCTGCACCCCCCCCGCCCACTACCTCTCTAGCTACCTTACATGATGGGTGGTCCAGATTACGTCATATGATGTCATGTCTATTGATGTGTCATGATAAGGAGGGTGACATGGTCATGACATAATGACTTGGAAAGAGTGCCATGCATCATGCCTGATGAGAGTGCGCCACGTGCTTCAGCACTTCGGGACTTTGAGATTTCAACGCTTTTGAATGTAAAACATGAAGAGCTTCTCGGAGAAAAATTCCTAAAGTGAGAGGTTGGCTGCCACATGTCCTTGCTGATGGATGGTCAAGACTCACTTTAGGATTTTGGGTTTCATCCCTTCAGAAGTTTTACACACTTCCTAATTCAAAACTCCCGAAGCTTATTTTCCCAAACACTTGGATCAGACGCCACGTGCTCCCTTCAAGGTAAACAAATCATCTCGCTTCGGTCTTCGGCTCTTTTCATGGTGCTATACTTCGTGCAATTATGAAACTCTAAATACCCGGGGGGCCGCTAATCTGATCCTCACAGGGGATCTCCACCGTCACAAAACGGAGCCCACCTGTTTGTGTTTTAAGCCTGGAATGAGCTTATTTGCATGCTGTGCTCAGAGGCTTCCTGTGAAAACCACGAACTTGGACGACCTACTTCTTTTGACAACTATATGTGATAGCACTACCCTTTGGCATCCTAGGCAACGTCCTTCCATTCAGAAAAGTACCATTGCTAAATGTGTCGACTACAACGTTCGAGACCCTTATTAGTTCCCTGAGTTACGGGTGGATAAATACACATAAGTTATTACCGATGATGATGGCACCACCAAGACCATAATGCAGGAGTGGGTACGAGCACTAAGGAAATCCGACATCCTCTCCCTCCTCAGATGTACGCACTTCGTCCGGGGCCAAAATGTTCAGTCATGTGTTCGCTTCCTCTTGATGAGAGTGCATGAAGGATACCTTTGGCTCAATCATCCGTATCTCATTGACCTCGTCACTATTTAGTGAGTTTTAGGCCTCCCACTTCCGGAGAGGACCCAACAAATCATCTCAAGGCAAAGGATGTACCACTTGATGAAGTATACTCTAGATATGGCACAAGAAAGGGTAAGCGCGACACATTTATTGCTGAAATTGATGATTCAATAGTCCATTTTGCAACCTAGTTGTTTGCCTGTAAGCTTATTTGCAAATGTTAGAAGGATGAATGCCCTCTGGGGTCGTCTTCACGGCTCAGAAATGCGTTCTTGGGCTTTAGATGGCATAGGCCCCATACTTATTGAATGAATTCACCACCGACTTTCTCTACATTAAGGATGAGGTGAAAGAATTTCATAACAAATGGATCCTTCTGATGCTTTCTATGGTACTATGGAAGCCGCCACCCAGCTTTGAAATTGAACTCGCTATTGTGCCTTCATTTCTTGCTCCCTAGTTTCTATAATTACAACACTCCAAGAATGTGTACACCCAAGATATAATTTCCGATGCTTTCCATCATTGGCATCATTAAAACACTACTCTTTCTGAAAAGAGAGCTATGAGAATATTACAATGGCTCAAAGATGAAAAACAAGGTGCAATGATGCCTGTTTCTGGCCCAGTTATTGCTAGAGCATGGGAACAAAGAAGAGAAACCAAGAAGAGAATTCAATTATCCAAAGAAAGTCATTGAGATGGAAGATAACAAGAAGGCCATTAAAAATGTGGTTCAAAAGAGCTTGCAATGGAACATGGATCATATTGTAAAACGAGCAGATGTTTCCTCTACATGTGTAGATTCTTTGACAAGGCTGAAGTCTCTGATAGGCAGCTCTAGTTCAAAAAGCATTCCCTACCAGGGAAACAATTTGTGTCTTCAAAATTTTTGATTTTTGTAAAAGGGTTCATTATAGGAGCAACATCTAGATAGTAGACACCTTGTCTTCTTCAATGAGTTCTGTACTGAGGCGACATCCGCCAACTGGGTCTTATGTTCAAATACTATAAGTTGCCAGAGGTCATCCAATAACATGAATCCCTATTGTAAACAGATGAGGGTATTAAATGTGCATTGGAGGAATATATTTACTGGTTAACTATGCGGTTTGGATTAAAGAACAGGTCATCATATGTGTACAATTTACCAATACTGTTTTGGCGGCAAGAGGATATACATTTAGATGAATGTCATGTAATATTAATTCAGTGATTATAAGATCAGTAAAAGATGAATTGTTGAAAACTCTTCAAATATCATATTGTAGTTTTCTATTTATTATCTCTTTATATTGATTGAAAGGGCAAAAGGATATAAATTTAGATGAATGTCAAGTAACATTGATTATTGATTGAGTGATTACAAGATCTCTAAAAGATGAACTGCGTTGAAAACTCTTCAAATATCATATTGTAGTTTTCTGTTTACCTCTTTATATTGATCAGAGGGCAAACAGTTCAAATATCAGATTGTAGTTTTCTGTTTACCTCTTTATATTGATCAGAGGGAAAAAGGTCGGGAAGGTACAACGTCACGCTTATATTGAAGTTTTCTATTTGTCTCTTTATAATACTAAAAGGGCAGAAGGTTGGAAAGGTACACCATCATGCTTTCAATCTCATGCAGAAAGTTGTGGTTTTCCATTTTAACTTTTCATGCTTTCTTGTCCATGGATCAGGTGGTGCGATCTCGTCCATGCTACCAAATGATTATTACAACATGGCTTTTAATGTTTGTTGACTTCATTTGTAAGGAATTAATAATACAGATTAGCTTGGTGCTAATAAATCCATGATGGAGTGAAGCTCAATTAATCAGCAATGAGTTCTGACATGATTTTGCAGAGGGTTTAATTATGATTTCCATTTTTACCATTTTTATCACGTGGAGCTCGTGGTTTCCTTCTCGTGGGCTTAGTGATCAAATTTGAAGGGCAGGTTCTAATTTCTGTGAGAAGGGTATATAATCATGCAACCCTTCTAGAATGAAAAGTTCGTAGAAAAATTGCATTTCAATTGACAATAATAAATTAAGTTTACAATTCATAAAAAAATGTGTTAAATAAAATATTACATTTTTAATCAAATTTATTTCTAATAAAATAATTAGTACAAGCTAAATGGCTAACTAGTTGGAAAATATTACAATTATAACAACATCAAATAGATATTTAGTCAAATTTGAAAATGTAAATTCATAGAGAAAAAAAAACAACAACCAAATACTAACACCTTTTACCAATAATATATCTTTGTCTTAAGGTTTAAAAAATTCAAAACTCCAATCAAATCAAAGAAAACTTTAGCATCAAAACTCTAACTGAATCAAAGAAAAATTTACAAATAACATTTGACCAAACTGTAACTGGATCAGGTAAACTTTACCAATAACATTTAACCTAATTCTAGGTTTTCCTTACCAATAATACTTGACCATGATCAAATTCTCTGCTATGAGACGAATTGGATGGAACGACCTGCTGTACATTGAGTTAGGGCGCTGGAAGCTTCCGAAGGTAAAGGAGAGTAGATAAGGACAGTGCATGGTGCCATTGACAATTAAAGTAGTGAAGAGATTCAACAACTACTTTTGTTTTGTTGCGATCACGGAGATTACTATTTTCTATAGTCGTGGGAGTGTGAACGGTGTGAACTTTTTAGACCCCAACACAGTTTCAGTCTCGCTGATTTTTCAGCCAATGTTAAATGTCGAAACTCCAGTTTCAGCATAAAAAAAACTTAGCAGAAAATAAACTTTTGTTTTGTTGTGATCACGAAGATTACTGTTTTCTGTAGTCATGGGAGTGTGAACAATGTTAACTTTTCATACCCCAACCCAGTTTCAGTCTCGCTGATTTTTCAGCCAATGTTAAATGCCAAAACTCCAGTTTCAGCACAGTTTCAGCATAAAAAAAACTTAGCAGAAAATAAACTTCAGAACTGAAACATGAGGATTCTAAACATCATTTTCAACGCAGAAATAAAATATCAGCAACATATAAAAACTCAGAAAATTATATTTTATTTTTGCGTTAAAAACGATGTTCAGAATCCTCATGTTTAAGTTCTGAAGTTTATTTTCTGCTAAGTTTTTTTTATGCTGAAACTGTGTTGAAACTGGAGTTTCGGCATTTAACAATGGCTGAAAAATCAGCGAGACTAAAACTGGGTTGGGGTCTAAAAAGTTAACAAACAACTCATAGTGATTACTGTTTTCCATTGACGGTCCAGCCTCACCGTTTCAAATGGATCAGAAGATCTAATTTATTGAAAGAAACAACAGGGGTTTACCACTTTCACTTGATTTTTATAAGAGGAAAGTGGAGGAGGAGGAGGAGGAAAGGTCTTCATGGATAAAGACACAATAAGTTTGAAACCTCTGGGAGTAGGTACTCTGACAGTACTGAACATGATCTTAATGGAAGTTTCTATGCATCATGAAGACAGATGATAAGTAGGTGATGTCATGTCAAAATTGGCGAGTGGTTGTTGACTCTATAATTATTGTAACTTCAAGTATTAGTGCAGACCTAATGATATTTTTTATGGCTATAATTCTTGTTAGCCTGGAAACCGACCTAAACCCCAAATCATACACTGACCCCACTTAAATCCATCATAGACTGCTACCATCATATCCCGCTATGGACAGATTAGTCTATAAATTTTAATCTATTTTAACATATACATAATACACAATTCGGTTTTTTCCTTGAAAATTCTGTCTGTTATGACGAAATCGCTAAATCCTCACCGAAGATATAAGCGATCTATTCGACAACCCACAATTTACTCACATCTGTATCAAGTATTCTCTCTGGCATAAGGAAAGATCTGCAGAGAGGGCACGTCGTCTGACGATGATCAAACCACTTATCCAGACAATTCCTATGAAACATATGATGGAAATTACACAATTCTCTGATATGCTCCTCTTCCTCGAACGATTTCAAACAGATGGCACACATGAGATCACCCCCTATCGACTCAAAGAGTCTCTCTGCAAGATTTCCGAATGTAACGACTGACAAGTTGTCTGTAAATTGACCGTCCATCGTGTAAGCCCACAGATGAGGGGAGAAACGAAAAAAAAAACCTTGAGTGAGATATATTCAAGTAGAAATTCAAGCTAAGCATCAAATCAAAACTTGACTTGGATCGCCCTCAAAATTTGACTTGAAATTCAAGCTAAGCTAAGTAGAAATTCAAGCTCCCAAGCCAAGTCAAAATCAAAATTTGACTTGGGATATTTCCTCCCAAGCCATTGTTGTCCAACAAGAGCTCCCTCAAACAAAATAGATGTCCCAATTGAGGCGGGATATGACTAGTGAGCACATTCTTTGAAAGATCGAGTGAGCGGAGAAAGGAAAAAGGAGAAATGGAACCGCACAGATCCATCTTAGTGAGGTTGAGGGAGGCCACTCTGTTTGGATGATGATGGTCATAGGTAACGCCAGTCCAGTTGCCGAAGGGGTTGGCGGGACTCCAATCTTCCATGGAATGACGTGGATCACTGGTAATGAGGCTCTTGAATGCTAGCAGGGATAGGCGATCATGGTGAAATGAGTGGGTAGGGATGAAGGAAAATATGAGGAGGAAAAACAAAAAACGAAGAGATGACATGGAAACGAGAATGAGTAAACAACCAATTGGCTGTGTTTTTGTTGTAATTTATTTTAGTAATAGAGTACTCTATTACTGAAAGAAATTGGCTCGTCTGTAATGAGAGGAATAGAATACTCTATTATTCTACATAAATCTGCAATCTGAAAATTCAGGATAGTAAGCAAAATATCCAACATTGCACCGGAACCAGTAAACAACCAATAGAGTAGGAGAATTGTTGTAATTTCTTGCCTCTATTTATGACAGTAATAGAGGTAGATTTGTTGTAATTTCTTGCACCAGAACCAATAAACAACCAATTGGCTCGTCAATGGCTAAGTAAATGGCGCTCGAACCCTCCATCCTGTATCTCTTTTCTAGTCCCTCGATATCTAACCCGTCAACCTTCCTATCTCCTCTGTCTGTTCCATTAGGTTATTTCACTCCGTCTCTGTCCGGTTATTTCGGTCAGTCGAGCTCTTTGAATGGAATTGGGGTTTATTGGTGTGTATTGGTATATGTTTCCATCGTAATGCATTAGTTGGTTGCAACTTGCGACTACTAGCCAGAGCAAAACCTTGGATAACTACCCAATACCTATGTAGTGCTAATAGCAGAACTAAGAGCTTCCAAGGCATGAAAATACTACAGTGATTATACGTTATTTCAAAAACTTTTTTGGTTGTATATCAGACTTGGAGAAACTGCTTAATTTGTTAGCAGTTGTAAAAGCTTGAAGAATGTATACGCATATATAGTAGTAAATAAAGTAAAGAGTTCAGGTCCCTGAATCCTTACCCCAATTGACAGGAGGTCACAAACAACATTAGCGGGCAAGGCTAATAATGTGAACTTGGCAACTCTTTCTTCCTCCATAGCCAGCTTCTCCGGAAAATTCAGTGAAAAAACACCAGTGTTACAACTGACAATTCGATTCTCGAAGGGAACTTGTTCAAACTTCAATGTTACCGCAATTTCGCACGAAGCAACATTTATCTACCTATACAGTGTACATTGTACACCACTGACCAGTGCTGAGTGGAGTGTTAATTGGTAACCGACAAATTTTAATGTGAGTGGAGTGTTAATTGGTAAACCGTAACCAGCAAATGTTTAGTTGGTAAACCATAACCTGCAAATTTTAATGACTGACTTGCTTTGGTTCGGCCTGCCTATATGAGTTAGTGTATTGGTTAGGGCCTAGGAAAAAGGGCCTATCCACCTTCACTTGGTTAGAGGCCATCAACCAGTTCCTGTCATTAATACCTTGCCTTTCCAAATTTTAATGACTGGCAAATTTAAATATTGCCCTTCCTAGGAAATTTTAAGTTTTTTTTAACATTTCCGAAATGATTTTTAAAAATTGAAATTAAATTTTTTTTTGACATTGAATTATTTAATAACCCTTCTGAGACGTGCTGGACCCCCTATGACGGGCTGTGACATGTTGAATTTTGATCGCTGCTTAGCAGTATGCACCCTGCAACAGTGCATTTAGTGTTTCTTATGCTTATGCTGGGATATACACAATCAGATTTAAAGATTTAAAGATGTTTTAAATCCAACTCTGTATATTTCAACATAAGCAACATTAAATGCACTGTTGCTGAGTGTATATTGTTTTCTTATTGTGGGGACATTGTATTTGGAAGTCCTGTTCATTTGAAGTTTCTCCTTGGTAACGTAGTTGTATGTGTGCAAACTGGAGGACCACCTAATCAAAATTAACATTAAAAATAAACACCATGCACTAAATCAATGATTGACTCACTGTCTATATTCTGTAGGTTCTATACATATTATTCACCATTTAAAGGACATGATGCATTAAGCAGCGAGTCAATGATAGATTGATTCACTGCTTAGTGCTTACTGTTAGCTTCCAATCAGTACACAAAAATCTGTATTAAATGGAGAAGGGGTTTACAAGACAATGATTAATGAAACTTCTCATGGGTGGAATTGGTTCTCCATTTGATAACTCTGGATTATATTGCAACTACAACTGCATCAATTTCACAAGTCCTCTCTCATACATATCAGTGAGATGGTTAGCTCATCTGCATGATATGGCTAACTCTTTGCGTTTGTAAAAATCTTTCCAAGGGAGTTTCCCAAGGAGGTCCAATTACGACTTCCATGGCTCAGTGCTCTCGACATTACAAAAGCCAACCATGTCTCAGTGCTCTCAACACTGTAAAGGCCAAGGATGGTATGCAACATTTTATTGGGTCGTTCTTTGACATAGTTGATTATCAGAGTGGGTTATTCATGGATGACAGGAAACACACTTGGATTCGTAAAGATCTGAAACCCATCATGACAAACTCATTGGTCGTCTGACAAGAATATAGCTTTTCGAGAAGATCAGGAGGAAAATTTGTAAGTGTATTGATGAAGGTTGTTTTCTAGATTGGTCTTGAAAGTTGTTTGGAGGGTTGCATCAGCCCTTCATGGAGATTGGCTTTGTTGCATGTGTTTCAACACACATAATTAGAAAGTGACCACTAGCTCAGATGAACTGTAGAAGGAGCAATATACTCAATAGTCCAAGCAGCTGGAGGGGCTTGGCACTGGCACAATAAATTATCTTATTTCTTCTTATTTCTCTTCCTTTTTAACAATAAATTAACTTAGTTCTTCTTTCTTCCCTTCCTTTTTAAAGTGGGTAGACCCTCCTTTATTAGTCCAAGGCTTAGAGGGACTATAGCAATGGTTGACTTTATATTAGTTTGTGGTTTGACTATAAATTTTTGCATACTTTTTAATGTTCGACATAGAAAACTAAAAGCATTATTTTTTATATAAAAAAAATATTATATATGTTATGATCTGATTGGATGATAGCTTTGAGGTCTTATTGCTAGCTTCCCTATTCCCAATGAATTATATGTTGCCATATTCAAAGTTTTATCATGTACGCTACTTTTTTGATTTTTTCTAATCATATTGAAATGTTTAGATATCCAAGATTTATAGTGATCGATAATTCCAAAGTTTATAACCTTGTATTGTGATATTTTTTTTATTTGTGCTATTGCTATTATTTTTATTTGTCCTACTATTATTATTATTACTCATTTGTATTTGTATTGAAATGTATTGGCATTTTTTTTGAGGTGCCTGACAGCTTAAATGTTTACATGACGCGAGGTCCTCAAACAGGCCTGACAATTTAAATGTTTGCATACTGCGAGGCCCTTAGACAACCTGACAACCTTAAATGTTTATCTAAATACGCTTCTTGGAGTACATTTTTCCTCGAAATATTCCATACAATGTTGCAATGAATTTTGACAATATTGTTGTCCACCGTCAGTTGAATAGGCATTGTATGTTTCAAACTTCTTCTAGCCTTGGAATGCAATTTCCTCATCGTTGAAGCTACATACATTGTTTACTGGTTTAGTGAGTGCTTCTTTTTCGCTGGTTCATTAGTGTTTGCAGTTTGCAATTAATAATGTTTGCTTATTTCTACTGGCATGATCTTTGTATGTTTCCGGTTCCTTCAGTGCTTCGGCTACAGTTTCGTAATCATTGGAGATACATATGTTGTTTACTGGTTCGATGGTTGTTTCTTGTTCGCTGGTTCATTGGTTCGTCAATTGCTGGTTGTGTTTGTTTGGCTCAAGTTTACGATTTTGGGCCCTGGGGCTGCAATTGGGCTTGTTCGTGCTTTCTCGTTGGTTTGGTGCTCGCTGTTTTCTTTTGTTTACTTCGGCTTTGCAGGGTTGGGGTCCTGCGTCGACACTTGGAGTTGGTTTTTTTTTTTAATTATTATTATTATTGTTGGGTGCTTTGCAGTGTTCAGCCCTTGCACCCACGAGTGGACATGCGGTTGTGTTATTTTCCGTGTCCTGCGAGGTCGATATCTGTTCTGCTGTGAAATTTTGCCGGTATTTTAGTGTTGACATGATAGAAAATAGTTGCATAAAAATAGTTCGAGAAGTACATGTGCAATTGCAATATCTGTTGTTTTTTTGTTAAAATAAAACATGTGCAAGTTGCACTTATAAACCATGTATAGTGGAATGTGCTCATATCAAAATACATGTTCTTTATCCTCTACACAGACTGGTGTGAACACGATACAATTTGTCTTGTACTTGAGATATGATACGTACAACAAAGATATTGCAAAATTATATTTCCATGTTTGGAAGCATATCTGGATAGTTTGCCAGGGAAAACCAAAATCTTGTATTGTGGGCACAACACATTGTGTAGAGGATATTTCCATGTCTAGAAGAATATATGGATACCTTGCCACGAAAAACCAAAAATCATTTAGCTATGGCCATGCAGTTTGGTAATATTTTGTTAATTGTAATATATTTTGGGCACGGGAAAAATTTATATATTCACAGCCATGGATGGAGAAAAACAATGGTACATGTTTCTGCCTATCTTTTATTATTTTCATTGAGTCTCATTTACTGTATCTAAATATTACTTGTTCTCTGGTGCATACCAGCTTCCATTCATGTTCATTGTATTTTACGCGTTCTCACATTCAAACAAACATAATAGCTGGAGAAAATGACGGAGTCTTGTCTACGTCGGTGGAAGAGGAGATAGAAAGGTATATGCTTGTACTGTTATTTCATATTGTGTTGTTTTGTATTTCATTTATTGTCTGTATACGTGTTCACCATTTTTATTGTATGTAGGTGTTGCGTACCTTCCTACATTATAACTTATCTTCATTACATGTTTTCCTGCATACTAACTTCCTTCATGTCCATTGTATCTTTCCTACATTGCTACATTTAAACAAATAGAATGGATGGAGAGGACGATGGACTCTTTGGTGCGAATGTAGACGAGGAGTTACAGAGGTGGATACCTATACTCTTATTTCATATTCTAGTGTTCAATATTTCATTTACTGTGTGTGTATTTGTTGTGCTTGTTCTCCTGGTTTGCATATTTTTGTATGTATATACTGCGTATCTTTGTTCTTATTCTCATGTGAATCGTATTCTGTTTGCTGTTACATTGAAATACATAGAACTGTTTTTATTTCTTTACATGTCTATCTTCATACTAACTTTCCTTCATGCCCATTGTATATTTGAAGTTGCTACCTTGGAAGAAATAGGTTGGTTGGACATGAAGGTGAATTGTTTTGTGCAACAGTAGATGGTTCTGTGGTACAAACTTCGAAGAGGTATACCAATTGTTCTAGTAAATTAAATATATAAAGCAGGCGGGGGCATATAATATTAGACTAGAAAATGATGACTTGGCAGCAATAGGCCTTTGTGCCTTCCCCATTTCTACTTTTAACATTTTCTATTATCCCTTTTGATTTCTAATTTCTCTACTTAGTGGTCTTTCCAAAAATTCCTTGGTGCGCGGGTTGGTGGACTCGCGGGTTCTCATTTATGGTCACGCTTCTACCTTATTCCATACTTACCCACTTTGTCGATTGCGGGTGTCGGGCCGGCGGGTTCAAGATTTCTCCCTTGGCTTCCAAGGGTCCGCGATATATAGATTGGCCGTCGTGCCCCCCCATCATGCCCTATTTACTGTTACACATTTTTCCAGTCAAAAAATTAGAGGCATATAATTTGACCCTCGGGTCCTCATGTTTCCTAAGAATCCCTTGACACCCTATTTTGTATTCCATCTCCTTCCGCCTTGCATGTGATATTAAGAACTATTATGGACAGTATACAATGAATATTCTTGTTTAGTCCTTTTGATGTTCATCTACACATGCTTGCATCAAAAAATGTTGAACTAGTGACATGGCCATGAGCAGTCAGTCATCCCAGACGCCAGCAGACCAACAAGGCCAAAGGTAAAGATGCATACATTATGTTCCTAGTATTTTTACCAAAAAAATATCCTTGGCTATTTATTCATCTATGGCATGGTGAATATGCTTATGTCATCTGCAATACATGGTTTGCAGTTCAAAAGAAGTATCAACAAGTACAAGCATGATGCCGAACAAAGTGTAGGTTCCGCAGACTAAGAGGTGTGGTTGAAAAAATATGGCTCCATAGTTCATCGAATTTATGCGTCTACTTGTAGATTTATGCCAGTGAAAAATTAATACAAAAAAAATAATGCACACTGCCATTCACTTTAGTTTTCCTGTTCAAAAATTGTCACCAGGTCTAGACTTGTAACACCCAAAGTACTACCAATAGAGGGATTGAATAGCCACTGAACTGGACAAGTGTGCATCGAGGACATAATGGTCATATATAGCACCTACTTGGACAAGGGAAACAAAACTAGATCCATTATGCGTGCTGACATGACAAACAAGGAGGCCATGATGACAGTCACACTGACTATTCCTACACAACTTGTCCAGAAACATGCAGAAAAGATATTGCTGGGTAATGAGATATCCATTACAAATTTTAGTATATTTCCCAAAACAGTATATGACCATGGTGATTGTGATTGGATTATTTTGCTCAACGAAACAAGTATTGTGGAAAAAATTCTTGCTGTTTGTTCATAATATTGTTTCGTCCTGGACACAACTGTCAACCAGCTTGCACAGAGCAATGATATTTATCCAATTGGAACTATTGGCACAACTGTCACACTGGAGAAAAAAATTGGCTTGCAACATATTCTCCATATAAAAGATGGAGAGTCGGACAATGACAAGGCAATGGTACCATTCTCCATATCCATTTTTGTCCTTTACTTTCGCATGTGCATGTATCTCAGGTAAGTTACACAAATATTACACTGTTCCATGTTGCAGTTGCAATTTTTCGATACCTATTCAAATTTGTTTTCGTCAATGGAACAACAATTGCATAAAGGGCAGTTTCCACTTATGCTCTTAAAAAATATAACAAAAAAAAGGGATGTTAGAGAAAGGATCTTTCGCACAACCCAAGAAACATTTGTAACAGAGTTGTGAGCATATATAGTACGTGATATGAAGAAAATAACTAGCTCTACAAATGTTGTGCGTATACATCTACAAAATCATCCTCACTTTGCTTATACAAATAGCCTTCACCAAATTTATGCGGCTTGTTCTATTTTTTTCTTTTTTTTTTGGGGGGGGGGTGCAATTGTGTATTATATTGGTCAGTGTATTAATTCCCATGTTTGCGTTTCCGGGTTGAAGATGTTTTGGTTGCAGCGAATGTGTACTCGACCCCCTTTGAGCCTGTATGTGCGAAATGCAACTCTCCTGCTTCTTCTTTCGCTTTGATAAGTGATGATACGATTGATTGTCTGCGATGCAATGAAAAGTGTCCATATATATATGGACATTGCCTCAATGTTGCCATCCAAACCGTGGGCAACACAACCGTGCATTGTACAATTAGGCAACCTCTGTTACAAGATGTTCTTCCTAGGTTAGCATAATTTTCATATGAAGCATACCTACATAAAAAGGCAAGTAGTGTCTACATGTTGCACGAATTTTGGATACACAACAAATTTACCTTAAATGAGGGCAATGCAATATTGCATATCAGATGACTAAAATAAAATAAAATAAAAATATCAAGCTTTGGCAGGAAACAAAAATATCTCACGTGTCTCTATAATATTTCTTCAACATCCAGATGAATGTTTGTTGGACTCGAGTACTTGAGAATCTAATTACAAATGAAATCGATGTTGTTATTTTGATGTTTTCTTGCATGTCCCAGTAAGAATTTTGCAGTGTGTCTCTGCAATATTTCTTCAACACCTAGATGAATGTTTGTCAGACTTGATTACTTGAGAATCTAATTACAAATGCAATCGATGTTGTTATTTTGATGTTTTCTTGCATCTCCTAATGAGGATTTTGCATATTTGTTTCAGTGTGCAAATAAAAGAAAAAAAAAGGTGGGTGGCTATTGCTTTGATGGAGGATCCTGCACGTTTTTTGGGTGCCCAAATTTGACAATTATTTTTCAACTATTTAGCCATGACAAGATTTCTACAATTTTCTTTCGGGTGCCCGAATAAAATAAAAATTTGTCTTCAAATATACATTTATGGTATGGTATCTGCATTTTCTTAATTCCCTAATTGAAAAAAAAGGAACTTGGCATGGATTGAAACATTGGCTTGAGATATTCAGATCTCGCTATAGAGATTGCATGCGCATAAGATTGTTCGGTCCAAAAATGGGAAGCATGGAAGAAAAACCCATATATCCCATGGCCCCGGTTATTTTCTCCTGGGAACATATACCTGATGTAAGAGAAAACCAATGGCGTGATGTTTTTTCTTTATACATCAAATTCTTTGATGCAAAGGTTGATGCGTCCTACTCTATGGAACCTTGTGGGATCTTGCTTGTGGCATGTTTGGAGTTTACTTGGTTCTTGGTTATATGCTTTGTCTGTCAATTTGCATATAGCGGAACTTCGAGTGTTGTTTGGAGGACACAGAACACTAGAATTTCAATTTTTTATCCAGCTAGCTGGCAAGTTTGCCTATCAATTTGTATAGCGCTGTGATGCAAATGTAGTATGTGGCTTATTTTAGCACTTTTCTTTCATCGATGAACTTGGTAAAATTAATCTGTTGGAATAATTTGAAATAAACGAATATATACTGTGTGAGGTCCAATGGTGCTATCATATCAACAAGAGTCCCTTAAAATTCAAATTGGTCATTGTTATACTTGCGGTGATATAATTTAAATTTTTTTTTTTTTGTTTTCTTCATTTCTTTTTTAAATAAGAGATTTAACATCCTTTAATAATTTTATGTAATTAAATTGTACAATATCAATATTTAATATTAATAATTTAGTATTTGAAAATAATGTTTTTAGATAATGTTAGATAATTGATAGGGATTACCATCCATAAACAATCACAATCTTGAGCCTGCGAGCCTTGGAGTCCATCTGTCAATTTGTATATCACGAAACTCTGAGTGCTGTTTGGAGGACATGGAACAATAGAAGTTTAATGTTGATCCAGCGAACCCGTAAGTTTGCCTATCAATTTGTATATTGTAGAACTCTGGTTGCTATTTGTAATACAGAGAACAATAGAGCCCCAATTTTGAGCCCCCCAGCCCGAAAACCCATGATCCAAAAAGTGGCTAAGTATGGAATGAGGGATATGTACATACTCTATAAAATCTCATGTCCATAGTTTATAAAAGTACATATTTAGTATGTATTACTCGTTTCTCGAAAAATTTCTAGGTGCAGAAGTTGGCAGAGACACATGTTCATATTTCCACTTACTTTTATATCACCAGGCCGACCGACCACTTCCCTGTTTCATATTGTACAAAATTTTTGGATCACAGGTTTCTGAATAGGTAGGTTTCTTGTGGATTTCCGAATAGGCAGGTTCAACATTGCATTACCATTGTTTCACCACCTGCAAACAACACCCAGACTTCTGTGATCTACAAATTAGCAAACAAATTGAATTAAAAGAATATATACTATGCGAAGTCTAATGGAACAATCATATGAATGAGAGGACATTAAAATTCAAATTCGTCGTTGTTATACTTGCGGTGAAGCTAATAGTACAAAAAATTTACTTAAACATCCCAAAATTGATTTTTCTTGTAAATTTTTGACGCTTTTCTTATACAAACAGATCCTAGAAACTATAAACATCACTCACTATATCTATTCCTTGATTGAAGAACCTGTTAACATGTTTAATGCACTTCATAGTTATTTTTTAGACCATCAATGGTGCTTTCTTATAGCAATTCCGACTTCTGAAAATTGCCATCCGCTTTCTCTTTTTCCCTCTGCTTTCCCTTTCTTTACTTACTCGTTTTTCAGAAAATGTCTAGGTGCGAGATTTAGCGGATTCACGTCTTCATATTTCCATTGTTACTTTTATATCACCAGCCTGACCGACTGCTTCCCCATTTCATATTGAACAAAATTTTTGAATCGCGGGTTCCCAAATACGCGGGTTCAACATTGCATTTCCATTGTTTCACCGCCTAAAAATAGCACCCAGACTTCCGCGATTTACAAATTAGCAAACAAATTCCCCTACATCTCGTATACTTTCAATTTCTGTTTTCTTGGTCCCTTTTTCTAAATGTCTCATTCTTTTATATACAACATCCAAAGTTCCGCAATATACAAATTTCCCTCTCGACACTGCACTTCCACTGTTCCCCTACGCACAAACAACACCCGAAATTCCGCGATATACAAATTGACGGCCAAAATTTGTCACTGTTATACAATTTGACCATCGGTCCCTTATGTCTCCTAGGTATATCTTGTGACCCTATTTTTTGTAACCCGCTTGACCACTTTCCATACTTGGGCATTTCTTGGAATCTGTTTCGCAGGTTGGCAGGTGGACAAAATGTACAATGCTTCATTTCTCTTTGCCATCACCGCAACCTTCATACTTCTTTCCAGATATGCAATTATTAAGATTTAATTCTAGTATTTCATCGTGTAGGAACCATTAAGATTGTCAATAATGTCTGAAAGGCCGAAGAATATTTGTCATTACTACAAATTAAACCAAGTTTTGTAGAGAAGAGTGTTATCCTTTCCAAGCATTCATTTCAAACATGATACAATATTTTTCGTGTGCCGACCGGTTGGTGACTTTAAGAAATATCTAATTATTAATCTCTCTTCGCCGTCACTGCCACCTTCACACATTTTTCTAAATATACAAGTAGTGACCTTTAATGCTAACATATCATTATGCACAAACCTCGTAGATTGTCATTGATTAGCGAAAGGATTGAGGATATCTTCCATTGATACTCATTAAACTAGGCTTTGGGGAGTGTTATATTATCCCTCCCCAATTTTCATTTCAAACATCGTCTGGAGCAAATGGAAATTCTCGTTAACTTATGGCAGCAGTTCTGTCTAGATACAGTAAACACCTTTGGGCGTGATGGCCATAGGTTCCAGTATTCCAGGGCATATTCTTACTACTCATCTCCCTCCTCCTAGGAGAAAAAAAAGAGTTGGTCCCTTGGTACATCAAGAGATATATTTCAAGCCAAAGAATTCCAATGCAACCCTGCCTACTCAGAGAACCTGCCCAGTTGCATTGATGGCTGGCGTAGAGGTTGATTCCATGGATTTCAAGCCAGAAGAAGATTATATGATGGATGATGATACAACAATGGATGATGGCAATGCAAAGACTGTTCCCACTTTTGCGCCCAAATTGAAATCGACCATAATGAGTGGAACTTCCTGCCTCAGTGATGGTTGTCCTGACAACACCAAAAGAAGGAGTTTCATAAAATAAACTGAAGTTGAACACAATAGCCTCTTTGCAACTCTAAATTAGGAATTCCAGAGGTCCAAATTAGTCCATTCTGGGCAGAATACTTTCATTGTAAGGAAATGATATGTTGATTTTCCCAGAGATATAATTCAAGCCAAAAAACTATTCAATTGCAGGACTATTGTCCTTTTCTCTGGATATACAATTAACATATTAGGGAATGAGGACAAGAACTCCCACTCGTGCAAGGCATATTTCTACTAGTCATCTTCTTCCTCCCATAATGGATTAATTTGGGCCTCTGGAATTGCACGTGCAACCTATGTCCCTGAAGTTTTTGACTATGGATAGGTGGTTTCTTAGTGTGTTCTAACTTTCAATTAAAGGGCTATTCCATTTTCCCTGCAATTTTTTTTGTCTTCTTCCTCACGGGAAGCTTCTGAGAACTATCGATTTTACCACAGGATGATCCATCAAGGAGAAAGCTGCAAGGATTTCCTAAAAAAAGAGGCATGGTAATCAATTTTGTATGCATGTTGAAGAGCATATCGATGGCTCCTGCATGTTGTGGATCCCATGCCTGTTTTTTTGGAATAAACGTTCAATGTTTTGGCCCAAAGAATTGGGTCTAATTTCTGAGTATATATGTACAGTTCTCAGTGTTCTTTTTTTTTTCTTTTAAATGGATTTTCTATTAAAAAAAATTTCCTTGGAGTCTTGGTTGCTGCTTCTTTTCTGGATTTAATGCCTCTTCTCATTGGCATAGTTCGGTAGTTTCATAGTTCTTCGATATTGTATTTTCTTAAGTGATTTGTTCTAAAATGGAGCATCTAACAATTATATGAAAATGTACTATGTCGATCCATCAGGCTTTTATGCAAACAAAAAATGAATTACACACAGTTTCAAACCAACATTCAATTCTATTCGTAATGCAGATAGAACATAGAACTACCAAATCACAATGTTGTAGCAAGATCGTCATTCTTGTTTCTAGACATGCAATTATTAAGCTTTAATGCTAACAACCCATAATGCAAGAAGTTTAATACTTAAGTTAATATGTTTCAGTCATGGAAGAATGTATCAAGAAAACACTTATACCCACAAGTTGCAATAAAATATAATCTTCAACAAAGCATTTGCTAACAATTACTAGAAAATGATGGTTTTGCAAATGGGGCTTGTTTGAAACCAATCCACACTTACGAAAATTTCCCTCTGCCTTTCTATTTTCCCACTCTTTTATCCCCTGTAGTTTCTATTTCTGGTTACTTAATCATTTTTTTTTTCCGAAAATGCCTTACTGCGCGGTTTGGTGGATTCATGCGTTTCGATCGAGCACTTCCCCTTTGTTTAAATTGCACTTTCCATTGTTCAATGACCTGCAAATAACACTCTGGCTTCTATGATATGCAGATTTACTTCTGGACTCCCACATCATCCTCTCCTCCGTGTTACACATTTTGTACCAAAATGTTCCGAAATATACAATTTGACACTCAGGGCCTTACGACTCCTCGAGAATCTGTCACCTTATTTTGAATCCCGTCCGACCACTTTCCACACTTGACAATTTTTTGACATCTATCTGACGGATCGTCGAGTTCGTGGGTTTAGGAAATTTCTAATTTTCTATATGTTGTTTCTTGTGCTCGTTACATTAAGATTTATTTCCAAGTATATGCAATATGTATAAAACTTATCCAACAACACACATGGCTCTATATTGAATTTCCATTGTTCCGTCGCCTGCAAACAACATGCGAACCTTTGCCACCGATTTAAAAATAGGCTGACAAGGGTTCCCTCATGTACGGATCCCTCGTTCCATACTTAGAGACTTTTTGGATTGCAGGTTCTCGGGCTGGAGGTCTCAAAATTGGGCCTCTATTGTTTTGTTTCCTACAAGTAGAACCCAGAGTTTTGCGATATACAAATTGACAGGAGGACTTGCAGGTTGGCTGGTTCAACATTTCACTTCTATTGTTCCACGTCCTCCAAGCAACACTCAAAGTTCCACGATGTACAAATTGACAAATGGACTCCAGGGATGGCATTTGATTTCTATGCACTTTTCAGAAGCCAATAGCCATTTGATGCCTAGGCACTTTTCAGATCGTGAATTTCCAGACACCCGGGCTCTATATTGAAATTTCGTTGTTCCATCACCTACAAACAACACCCAGACCTCCACCACGGGTTTCAAAATAGGTTGAAAAGGGTTCCCTCATGCACAAAACCCTCATTCCATACTTAGCCACTTTTTGGATCGCGGGCTCTCGAGTCGACGAGCTCAAAATTGGGCCTCTATTGTTCCGTGTCCTACAAGTAGCACCCAAATTTTCGCGATATACAAATTGACAGGTGGACTTGTGGGCTGGCTAGCTCAACATTGCACTTCTATTGTTCCGTGTCCTCCAAACAACACTCAGAGTTTCACGATATACAAATTGACAGACAAAATTCTGGGCTGACATTCAATGCCTATGCACTTTTTAGATTCCAGTAGCCATTCTATGCCTAGGCACTTTTCAGATCGCAAATTCTCAGATACTCGGGCTCTATATTGAACTTCCATTGTTTCGTTGCCTGCAAACAACACCCGAACCTTCACCACGGGTTTTAAAATAGGCTAACAAGGGTTCCCTCATGTACGAATCCCTCATTCTATACTTAGCCACTTTTTGGATCGCGGGTTCTCAGGCTGGCGGGCTCAAAATTGGGCCTTTATTGTTCTGTGCCCTATAAGTAGCATCCATAGTTACGCGATATACAAATTGACAGGTGGACTTGTGGGCTGGTTGGCTTAACATTTCACTTCTATTGTTCTGTGTCCTCCAAACAACACTCAGAGTTCCGTGATATACAAATTTCTAGATAGACTCCAGGGCCATTGGGCTCAAGATTGCGATTGTTTACAGATGGAAAAGTGCTAAAATGAGCCATACTACATTTGTGTCGTAGAGGTTGTATTAAAGGACAAAGTATGTCCTCTATAGTTCCATGTCCTACAAACAACACCCAGAGCTCCGCGCTATACAAATTGATAGGTGGACTTGTGGGATGGTTGGATTAAAAAGTTGCAATTCTATTGTTCCATGTCCTGCAAACAACACTCGGAGTTCCGCGATATACAAATTGACAGATGAAGCATACAACCAAGAACCAAGTAAAATCATGGATCATATTCCTAGTCGCTGTTTTCTGTGCTCGCCACCTTCGAACTTCTTTCCAAGTATATATCTTGCCAGGAAATGGGATATCTATTACAGATGTGAATATATTGGCCCTTCTTTTCTGTCTTCCATGCTTAGCCAAATATTCGTTTCTCTTTTCCCTGAACTTTATCTTTCTCGTCACTTATTCATTTTTTTTCAAAAATGTCTAGCTGTGCGGGTAGGAGGACTTGCGGGTTCACGTTTGCACTCGTGCTCTTATATCGTGACACCAACCGACCTTTTCCCCATTCCATGCCCAGTCACTTCTCTGACCGCGGATTCCCAATAGTTGGGATATAGATTGGAATTCTATTGTTCCATGACCTGTGAACAATACTGTGACTTCCGCAATATACAAATTTACAACTGGACTCAGATCATATCGTTTTCCATATTACAGTCTACCTATCATGCCCTTTTCCTTGGTACACATTTTTCACTGAAAATTTCGAGACACACAATTTCACCGTCGGGTCCTCACGTCTTATGTGGAACTATTGTCACCCCATTTTGAAGCCCGTCTGTCTGCTTTTCATACTTTTCCATTTGTTCGAATTTCTTTCATGGATCATCGGGTTGGAGGGTTCAAGAAATATCCAATTCCTAATCGCTATT
>JASDQU010103269.1:75584-86098 GCA_032191745.1 Picea mariana | reverse complement strand
AACAAAATAAATATACATGTGTGCAAGTGTTTGATTATTAATATACTTGCGTCTCATGAAAATTGTTCATAGGAAATAGTAGAGGATTTTGGGAAGTCAGACATGTGGTTGTGAAAAGGAAATGGTAACAAGTTATGGTGGAGCAAATCAAACTCCGTGGGAGAGTTGGGTTGAGTGCTAGATTTTAGTAGCATGAGGGATATGGTGGCTAGGGGAATGCCTCAAATTGTTTGAAGGCTTGTAGGAGGGTTGGTTTGTAGAGAAAATAATAACTTGCTAATTTTCTGATGTGTAATGCTGGAGAGAATTTAGTTGGATGGAAAAGTTGCGCTAATTGTGAGGGCTCAATAGCATGCCAATGATGGAACATGATGTGGTAGCTAGAGGACCAAGAGCAATGGATAAAGTAAAAGAAGTATGCAAGTATGTTGTAGGTTGTATCCCTTCATTTGTTGGACAATAAAAAAGGAAGGACCTGGAAATTTATCTCTTGGACGTAGCCTACACTGGATGAACCACATATATATGCGTCTCTATTGTATTGTGTATCTTTTTTGTTTTATTTCCACATTTTTTTTTATTGCTCTGTGATCATGTTTTTCTAACACGCCGATGGTTTTCTAATTCTAATTGAGGAATTAGGGTTGATGACTAATATGGGTTAATGGATTAGGGGTTTGGATGTCACAGGATCATATATATATTGTATTGTAAACAATGAAGATATATGAATAATATAATATTAGGGGTGTGTCTCTAAACATGTTGCTAGTTTTCTTGGTTTGGGTTTCCAAGGTAAAATATCTGTGTAATGTCTGTGTGTGTGTGTTCCATTGTATATTTTCTATTTTTATTAAGAATATGTTTGCAGTAATTAATTGTACAAGGTTCAAATCTACACTCCTTTCAATACATTTATTCTCTTATCAATATGATTTATATTTTTTTCCCATAGTAGGACACATCAATTTCACACCATTCACATCTAGTAGTGCCACGTAAATACTTGAAAATGCTCTTTACTATTGTCCAATGATCCCTCCTTGGTTTTGACATATACCATCTCAAAACTCCCATTGCATGTTCAATGTACGACTTATTACAAACCATTACATACATCAAACTCCCAACCACACTTGCCTATGGAACATGGGACATGTCCTCTTCCTCTTCTTGTGTCTTGGGACACTGATTTGTAGATAAATTTACACCTATAGGAATAGGGACCTTGACCAGTTTACATTCCTGCATATTAAACCTCCACAATATTGTCTTGACACATTTCCTCCGATTTAACGAGAGTTTCCTATTTTCCTGATCTATTTTAATTTCCATGCCCAAAATGAAATCTGCAACACTAAGATCCTTCATGTCAAATTTAGAGGACAACTGAGCTTTCACATCCTGGAAAATCTCCTTGTCATTTCCTATTTGCAACATATTGTATACATACAAGACCAAATAAATAAGATGATCACCGAATAATTTGAAACACACACAATGATATGCTTTTCTCCTTGTGAATCCAAGTCCCAATATATAAGTATCAAATTTTTGATACAACATACTTGGTGATTGATTTAACCCATATAGGGACTTTTTCATCATGCATACCATCTCTTTCCTTCCCTTCACAACACATCCTTCTGGATTCTTCATGTAGATTTCTTCTTCCAGATCCCTGTGTAGGAATGTTGTCTTCACATCCATCTGTTATAATTCAAAATAAAACACAACAACAACATATAAAATAAATTTGATTGAAGTTAACTTGTCAACAAGAGAAAAAATCTTACCAAAGTCAATTCCCTCTACCTAGGAATAATCTTTTTCTGCTAACCAAGATTTGTATTTTTCCACTTTGTATTATGTATTCAACTTCTTCTTAAACACCCATTTGCTTCCAATGGACTTTCTTCCAATCGACAACTCCACTAGATCCCAAGCCCCATTCTTTTCCAAGGCTTCCATTTCTTCAATCATGGCCTTTTTCTAGAGTTTTCCATCCTCTGAATCAATTGCTTCCCTAATAGTTCTAGGATCATATTCAATAATAAACAAATAAAAATTTAAATGGAAATTAGATGGAGTACACCTTTCTTGTTTCCTTCTTTCCTGAACTGATCTACTCAATACTAGAGTATGAGGATCTTGTTCTTCTGATTCAGATCTTCATCTTTTGATTCTTTTTCTTCTGTAGAGTCTGATTCATCATCCTTCAACTCAAACTCTATTTTCTCTGGTTCTTCCTTCCTCGGTAGGACTTTCTGTTTGACAACATATTTGATTTCTCTAAATACCACATCTTGGTTATACACTACCTTCTTAGTTTCTGAGTTCCAAATATTATAACCTTTTAGACCATATTTATACCCAATAAAGATACACTTTTCATCCTTTTTATCTAGCTTACTCCTATTTTTGTTTGGAATGTGAACCTGGGAATCAAAACCAAATACCCTAAGATGTTCTTGAGAGGGTTTTTTACCAGTCCATACCTCATGTGGAGTCTTTTCATCCAATGTTGATGAGGGTGATCGATTGAGCATGTAACATGAAATACCCACTACCTCTACCCAGAATTAATGTCCTAACCTAGCACCACCAAGCATGCTCATTTCTTTTTCCATTAGCATCATGTTCATCTTTTATGCAACTCCTATTTGCTGAGGTGTATATGGAGTAGTCTTCTGCCTTGCTATACCACACTTCTTACAGAATTCTTCGAATTCATTTTATTATAACCCTCTGTTGTGTTGTTTTTTCACTCGGGTGAGCAAAAACACAACACTTTCTTGTTTAGATAAGCTTGCTAAACAAGAAAGAAGTTTGTGAGTTGGTTAGACAAACCAAATACACATGAAAACAAATAATTAATACTAAAAACAACTAAGAAATAAATGTTAGAGAAGCTTTAAGAACTTATAACCATAAAAGAAAAAAATGACCAATATATATCTACCAATGGATCAATATATTGATAGGCTAAACACCGTAGAGAAAGAAAGGGACTTATGAGTCCCCTCTTCCTCCTTGGGAGGGCTCTTGAGTTCCCTAATTGAGAGATCTTCTCTTCATACAATGGAAGAAATGGAAAATGGTGAAGAAATACAATTCCTATTCCCTCAAGAGGTGAGTGGAATGGCCTATTGCAATGGTGCTTGAAGGATTCAAAGAGAAAAGAGGATTCTCAAAGAAGAATTCTTGTAGCATAAGAATACCTTGAAGATCTTATTTTCTTAGCACACCCATGGCACATATTTATAGCATCCATTCATGGAAAAATGTAATTGGTTCATAATGTGAAAAATGGGCCTTTTAGGGAACCCTCTATCCCTTGAAAAACCTCCAAGCTAGATTTCTCTTAGATATGAGTGTCAAATCGTGTTGGGGGTCAGACTAGAAGTGGTTGTGGGAACAAAAAGATCCATAAATGCGCCGTTCATAGAAGTGCATAGATTTTTTCATAGACAGTGGCGCATTTTGCACATAGTGAGCACTGAGGTCTGTGTTAGACTGTGCATTATGCACACAATGCACACGCTTCCTTTGGTGACTTTCACTGAGAAAAACTTCCATATTTTGAATGATCGTTGACATCTTCAACAAGACTTTCACTGAGAAAAAATTACATAGTTTGCATGATCATCTTGGAGTGAAGGACACAATTGTGTAACAAATGTCTTTCTCTCCTTTTGATACATTGTACTTTGAGGGTGGGTTTCTTCTCATGAGGTTTTCCCTCTTTCCTCACTGTATTTCAGATTTCATTAGTTTCATTGTTTATGGTTACCTAACATGGCCTTTGTTGTCGAGACCCATTCATTATGTATAATCCATATTAGTGTTCAAGGGGGCGTTGGAGATATTACACACACTTAGGATTTTCCTTTCATTTTTTTCCCCTAGGTGTTACACATTATTTTGGCCACTCGAGTGATCAACTAATGACATGTGCATAACCCACTTCCATGTTCCCTGAAAACACTAAAAGAGACTTTCTCCATGAGAAAAGTGGATTAGATTTTCTTCCTTAAAAACTATGTCAAAGGAGATCGTCGCATCCTTCTCTATACTTGAGGTGGGACGATGCTTGATCATCACACGATTCACTAAATATGGACTACGACATCGTCACAAACTACCTGTACATAGGGTGCGATGATGCTTAAACAAGGGAAAAGTAAGATTCATGAATGTTTTAGAAGAGAATCTTCTAGAAGATGAGGTGGCCTCCGATCGGTTTGGATCTTAATAGCTTCTTTGATTTAGTTAGATCATCCTCATATCCTCATCCATCCCTCTTTCACCTTATATAAAGAGGGATCTTTTATGGAAAAGGCTAAGGTTTTCAAAGGTTGTCTTATACATGAAGAGTTCTTCTACATATTATATTTGAGATAACTTTGCTTTATCTCTCTTGGTCAGATTGTGGATCTTCTTCATCAAATACATTGGAGAAAATGTGCATGTGTTGGAGAAAATAGATATTGGAAGGGACCTTGTAACATCAAGGCATGGGTTGTATTCTCCACTTCCATTTTAATATAGTGCAACAATACATTTCTTCCCTATAAAGGTGTCTTGAATTTTATTTTTTAACTCCTTGATATTATACATAAAATTCATTGGAATATATATATATATATTCACTCTCTTTTTTGGTGTGTGCTTCTTAAACAAGTTCACCATCCCACAAATCCAAATATGGAGTGACAAGGACGACACTAGAGAGGATCAATTGTCATTTAAAAGGTATGTCACTTGTCTCTCTTTGAACTAGTTTATATGAAAATGAAGTCTAAGGTGAAGTTTGTACACTGTCTTGTCTTGTTCTATCTTCCTGTGGAAGTTAGGGAGATTAGTTTGTGTCCGCACTTACCAATTTGTCCAATAACAAAATTGGTGACCATACTAGGGATACAACTTTTTTTTTTTTTTCCTTCTTATTTTCTTTTAGCCCGCCTTCTTTTGGTCAATTTCATTCTCTGAGTTTGTGGGTGATCCATATTGACTCCCTGGTTCTGAAGGTTCATTGAGAATTTTTTTCATTCTTCCATTTTTTTTTTTTTTATATTCATAGATTGTCACACTGTGTCTTGTTTCCAGCCTACCACGATTCTTCATCGTCACACTCTGCTTGTGTAGAAAAGGGTGACAACGTCTCACTGTGCCTTAATTACAACCTGCGACAATCCTACATCGTCACACTATACCCTTCTGCAACCTCCGACGATTCCTGTAGGAATTGTTGGAGTGACAATCAAATTTTCTTTTCTTTGCCTAGATTTGTCTTTATTGCTTGGGATGAAATTTTAGCTTTGGTGAATGATTGGTTTACATATTTTAAGCCTGCATTTGATTGATTTTTAAGGATTGAGAGTCTTCTTCATAAGTTTTTTAAATTATATCTTTTACTTCTTATCAAAAGGGTATACTCTCAAGGATTTGTTCTTGGGTGCTTGTTTGATGAGTCGTTCTTGATTTCTTTTGGGTTTTGGATTGATTTTAAGTTTTGGATTGTTGTTGATTAATAAACAATTTTCATTTGCATTCAAAAAAAAGTTTTCTTGTCTTTTCATTTTTTCTTGCATTGTGAGTTTGATTTGGGAAATAGTGTTGAGAGTGCATTAGTCTTCTTAGAATTTATTTTTTTGGATTATGTCTCTGTTTTTATTTGAAAAGGTAAGGACTGAAGTTTACTCGTTTTTTTAATAGCCTTTGTAAGAAAATTTTTGCATTCAAATATTTTTCGAAAAGAGAAAAAATGGAAAATTTAGTAGTTTTTGATTGTTTGGAATCCATATCATTCAAAGATTGAGAAATTGTGCTTTGTATATTTTGTATTATGATAAGAGAAACCTTCTCCCTATTGTAATTAGAGTTCATCTAATGAAACGATTGCATATAATCTCTTCTTTCATTTTATTGGGTCAAGGTCAAATACATCATCAATTGCATTTCCGTTTCCCTTTTGATTAAGCAACAACCTTTAAAATACAACATAATTTTAAAATCTATTAGCAACTTTTATTTTATAGAAATTTTATACACCAACATTAGCTAGGATAACGCTTTGGAATAGGTTGTAAGGAACACTCTCCAAATCATAAAAACAAACAATAGTATCTTGTGATAGGGAGAGTTCAAATCCACTTGCTACATTTTGTCCCGGGAAGCCCTTCTAACACAAGGGTCAATCATGAGATCACATTAGGGTCGATAGAGTTACTCACCCTTCTTTGTTGGGCTTAGTGTAGAGATTTCACATATTATTGGGGGTCACATGAGAAGAAAATACTCTGGGGACCTTCTCGAGTTGATTTCAGGCTTAGATACCCTACCCTTGCACATGGATCAGACTGTTGACTGCTTCCCCAAGAATCATTTTCATAATTGGTAAAATTAGTGTCCTATCTATTTAGAGTATTTACATGAGGTGACTATGGAGGGGCAAATATTCACGGTACCTAGAATCGACATTGTCCAAACTCACTCGAGCTCCTTGGAGGGTATACCCACGATTATGTGTGGGAACTTGCACCAGGGTGTAAGTCCATTAATCAGGTCATCAACGTAACTTTTCCACCTGCATTATCCCAATCCCTTCTTGAATTTATTTCGTGATGCTGGATTTCATCAACAAATAGTGACTTCGAAATAAGAAGGTTTGTTTCTGTGTTTGATATCTATATTTCATTAGTGATTGTTGTTTGTTTCTCTAGTTGGCGATAGAGTTTTTTCATTCTTTATTTGGTGCAGCCAACATCGTCCCTCATCATTCACATAGGATGTAAGGGTTACCTCCGAAAGATCCAGAAGAGTACACTCCTTTCCTTCCTAACTCACTAGAGGTTCTCCTGAACGAGTAGTGGATTTGAACAAGAACTCCTTTACAAATTATTTCAGTCACCCCAGTGATCAAATGTCGACATGAGCATAACTCACTTCCATAGTCCCTGAAAACACTAAAAAAACTTTCTCTGTGAGAAAAGTGGATTAGCTTTTCTTCCTTAAAAACTATGTCAAAGGAGATCGTCGCATGCTGCTCTATACTTGAGGTGCGACGATGCTTGATCGTTGCATGCTGCACCAAAAATGGACTGCGAGATCATTTCAAGTTGCTTGTACATAGGGTGCGACGAAGCTTAAAAAAGAGAAATGTAAAATTCATGAATGTTCTAGAAGGGAATCTTCTAGAAGATGAGGTGGCCTTCGATCGGTTTCGATCTTACTTGCTTCTCTGATTTAGTGGGATCATCCTAATCTCTTCATCCATCCCTCTTTCACCCTATACAAAGGGAGATATATTATGGAGAAAGGATAAGGTTTGCAAAGGTTTTCTTATACATGAAGATTTATGCTACAGATTATACTTGAGATAGCTTTGCTTTAGCTCTCTTGGTCAGATTGTGGATATTATTCATCAAAAGCATTGGAGCAAAGTTGTGTGTGTTGGAGCAAAGAGATATTGGAAGGGACCTTGCAACATCAAGGCATGGGCTGTATTCTCCACTTCCATTTTAATATAATGAAACAATACATTTCTTCCCTATAAAGGTGTCTTGACTTTTATAGTATAACTTATTGATCTTATACATAGAATTCATTGGAATATATATATATATATATATATATATATATATATATATATCTTTTTTCTCTCTCTTTGTTGGTTTGTCCTTCTTAAATAGTTTCACCACCCTACAAACCCAAATATGGAACGAAAAGGATGAAAATAGTGAGGATCAAGCATCATTTAAAAGGTATGTCACTTGTATCTCTCTAAACTAGTTTATATGACAATGAAGTCTAAGGTGAAGTTTGTACTCTGTATTGTTTTGTTCTAGCTTCCTATGGAAGTTAGGGACATTAGTTTGTGTCTGCACTTACCAATTTTTCCGATAACAAGGTGTATTTGGATATGTTGAGGGTCCCTTAATTTGAGATATTCTTCCCTCATTGAGAATATTCTCCCCTAGACAAGGGTTCCAAAGACACTCCAGTCAATCCTCAGTTAGCTTTCAACTAGACTAGTGGAGAGAAGTGTTACATGTCAAGCTTGGATTTATCACTAAGTGTTTCATGCTAACCCTGAGATCATCACCCTGAATGCACACTTGCATTGGGATAATCACCATTAAAGTGCATTACTCATGTGTAAGTGATAAACTCCTCATTTCACTTTGGTTTAGCTAGTTAATTGATGATCGCATGGTCAGTTAAGTAGGACTAGTTGACAATTTACTCTAGTGACTGCCATTGTGTGTCACATCTCTCTAGAAAACTATTAATGCAAATTATCTTGGGTAATATGGCAATTTAGTTGTGTCATACAAAGTATATCACTTGTATTGTAACATTCTCTTAGATAATAGAAATTCTTTCATTATTTTCTCCAATGTCTTCTATTTTCATCCACCATTGCAAGTTATGTATGTTTAATTTTTGGCTAGATCGTCTCTGTAGTTATCTCAAAAACTCTACATATTGTTGTTATAAGGCTAGTTTACTGCTGCAATTTGAAACAACCATAGAAATATAACTTTTCTAGTGTCTTAAAGAGGTATTTATTGCATACTTTAACTTGGAAATTGTTATATATATGCCACAAAGTGTTCTTATTCTGGGAAATTACCAAATCATCTTCAAACCTCTTATTTTTCTTGGATTAGACCATCCATTCGGTGATCAAGATATGGGGCAGTAGGATTGGACAATAAAATTTCAATTTGATCCCTTAAGGTCACCAGAGAAGACTCCCTTGTGGTGGACCTCTTCTATCACTAAAACGAGGGAAGTCCCTACTTAGGTGACAATGGTAGGTTCTTCCATAGTTACACAAGATTTGGGGATCTTGTGGAGGGCTTATCACAAGCACAAATATTGTGATAAAATTTTGGAATAGTTTTTAGGGAGGATCTAGTCATTCTCCTCATGACATATATTTGATAAAAATTTCCTGAATTTACCTAGTGAATCCATTGAGGGTAGTTCCCTCACCTTACCTTGATGATCCTAGAGAGATCATCTTGCAACTCCATTCATACAATATGAGTTTTTTTTCTCCCAAGTAATAGAGTTATGGATTTTTAGGGATGGTTTTCTTGCATTAATTTTGAAAGCATCCTTGGATACCCAAACAAGTTTAAGGAAGGATGGTCAGAGAATTTTCCAAAATTTGAAGGATTGGTTTTTATTCATGTTCTAAGATTATTGAAATACATGCAGGGCATGTGGGGACATGAAGATGTATAGATAAAATGGTTTATAGTCTCTTTGTTGTTTGATGCACAGGATTGGATCAAATCCAGTTGGAAAACAAAAACCATACCTTCCATTTATTATCTCATTAGCAAGTTCCTTGAGTATGGGAATCCACAATCTCAGACATATAAGGACATTCTTCAAGAACTCGCAGCAACCCTTAAAAGGGAAGGTAAATTATCGGATATTCTTATAGGATATTTTAGGAAATGACATCATTCTCAAGAATAAAAATCTATTAGGGGTACTCATCCTCATGATGAAAATAATAAAATGATATTTTCTCCACTTGTCGAGGATGAAGATCTAGAACAATGCAAAGAATTATCCCAAAGGTTGAAGGAAAGTGTTAAAGAAGATCAGAGTTTTTGTAAGTAATTGGTCGATGGATGCAAATATGTACATAGTTTGATTGACCTTTGTGCAAAAAGATGAGAATAACATGACCTCATAGCATACATTTATGAACTGTTGGTCCTAAGGTCTGCACCTGACTGCTAAAGAGAAAAACTAGGCCACCTATTAGTTAGAAAGACTGTTTCTTTTAATTTTTGTTAGAGGGTTATTCTATCAAGACAAAGGCAAGGTTGGGTTGGAAGAATGATATGGATGAGGGCCATCCTTGGATGATGGCACACAAAATACAGACCAGTGAAATAATAGAAAACGGAGAGAAAAAAAAAACTACTTAATGAATAATCTGCTGTAAGAAGTTCAATACTCAAAATAATATTTCAAGACATCAAAAATGTATCAAAACACAGTAACTCCCACAGTTTGCGAAGACGAATTTTCACCAAAGAATTAGTTGTTTGATAGGTTGTGTATCAGTAAAAATAAGTCACACAATAGTTGAAAGGAAATGAAAGCATGCTGCGCAAATAAAAAATTGTATTCAAGATAAGAATAAGAACACATAAGGAGTTGAACAAAACAATGTCATCAAGAATATGTTCACCAGGTAGAGAGATTTAATGCATGCATAAAATGAGTCCAACCATTTTTTTGTATTTCTATTCCTTCCCCAAAATATCCAACCTTTACAATATCCCAAAACTAACTATTTAAAGAAAAGTTGCAAAGGTCCTCGTCCTTAGGGGAATGAGACCTAAATTAAGCTAGCTGTTTGTAAATCAAATTATTAACTGTACTAAAATGATGAAATTAATCAGGAAGAGTGGTTCTTATCTCACAGAGAAGACCACTCTTGCATCTAATCTAGGAAAATGCTGGACTTAAACAAAATA
>JASDQU010103269.1:13646-29852 GCA_032191745.1 Picea mariana | reverse complement strand
TGTAACTCGTCCCGAGTCACTCAAATCTGGGCAACGCTCCTTCAAAGGCCTCAAGCTTATCTCAAGCTGCCTCGACTTGTTGCTTCACTAGAGCCTCTTGCTCAGTGAACTCCCGAATCACTTTCTCTGTAACAGGACCTTCCTAGCACTGCTCCACTGTCACAACCACTTGGTCTAGCTGCGAGCCTTGTCCTTCAATCTCTTCAAAAATTGTGTAGGTTTCATCCTGCACTGGCTGTAATCTATGTGTAACCTCCATGACTTTGCTCTGGATGGTAGTAATCTATTGTTGGACTGCACGTTGCTCCTATGATCTCTTAATTTTCTCAACTACAGTGAGTGACTTCATCTGCGCTTGCACGGTGGATGTTTGTTGTTGCGCCTCCTGGAGTTGTGCTTCTAGTTTCCTCAGCTTCGGAGCTTCTGCGAGGCATTCATAGGTCTGCACACTATGATTACTTAATTGCTTACATTCTAATGTGAGTGTCTCGATCCTTCCAATTGTGCTCCTAGCAACTTCCTCTCTCTGATCGCACACTTCTTGCGGAGTACTCGACACTGCTTGGAGTTCTAACTCTATTACTCTCGCCTGAAGTTGTTGAATGGCCTCAACGAGCTTCCCCACTTGAATCTCGGATGACTCTTCTTCCTCCTGTGCCAATCCTGGTACAGAGCGAAGTGCTTTAGTTACTGCCTCTTTGTTCACAGTCTGCTCTATGAGCAGTTGGTCTTTTTCTTTATGTACCTTTGCATTGTCCTCCTCGAACATCGCCCAAATTTCATCTTTCTCCTTCTGCGCAACTTGAAGTTGCTCTAAGACCTCCTCCTTTTCTTGCTTCAAGGTTTCTGTAGCCTACTCCTTTTCCTCTTGGGCTCGTTGAAGTCGAGCCTCTGTTGCATCTGCTAATCTTCGTAATTGGGGGGGCTCATCCCCCAATTCTGCATTTTTTTATGAAGAAGGCGCAGTAGGTACTGAGCGGCTCGAATGGATGGCTTGTTGTATCTCCTTCAACTCCTTCTCTATTCTTGCATACAGTGTCTCCTTATTTGCTCCATAGCACTGCAAGATATCCTCTGAAGCATCCTCCACAGCTGCGATGTTTATATTGACGCTGTCCTCTGTGAGCGTGGACTTCATCTTGGGCTTACTAGCGCACGTCTTCTTTCTTGATGAGGGTTTCTATGGAGAAACCTTCCGCTTCTTCGATGTTTCGGCCTCAGTAGCAAGGTCCTTTGGCGATGTAACTTCGCCTTTGTCTTGCTTTTCTCCTTCTTCCCCTCCTTCTTGGTTCACTTTGTCTTCTCCTCCTCTTGTGGGTGAGTCATGCCTGATTTCCTCTAAGGCTTTGTCCTCGTCATCAGTTTCTATGTTCTGCACTTCCTCCTTTTTCTTCTTTTTCTTCGCGCTAATCTATCCATCATGTTCGACCAGGGTGACCAAGGGACTTCCAATGATGTTGGGGTCAGAGAGTTCTGCATCCTCAACTGGTACAAGGAAATCTGTTGGCCATTCTTTGGTGATCTCATCCATATCTTCGTCGGTTAGCTTATAATAGGACTGTAATTCCTCCTTACTCTCATCCACACGCGCGGTGATGTAGATAAAGTGTCCATCTGCGCGGAACTTCGCTATCGGTCTGTATTGATGCAATGTGTTTGGGGTCATGCATGGGAATGACTCAATAGCACGCTTCAGCTGCTGGTAGTAGGCATGGAAAACAATGTTCAACTACCACTACTTCAACATATCATTTGTATACCACAAGGTAGCGAACCTCGCGGCCAATGGCGCCGATGGATCAACTTCTAGAAATCTCACTCCTTCCAGCATCTGCCAAGCGACGAATGCGATTAATACCAATAACCAACTGAAATAGAATTCATAGCCCTAATCCTGCGCTTCCCGGCAGTCTTTCTCCAGCTCGTTGACGAGGTAACTCCCCCAGTTCATCTGCATCCCCTCCACGCACTTTCCTGCGAGGTCTACTACGAATCCAGTGACCTGCGTGGCACGGTTCTTTCTGACGAGCTTTCCAACTATAAGCTGACAAGCTAGGCGCATTGCACCATCCTGGATGGAGGCTACCTTGTAGCCTCGCTTTCTCTTCTCTACATTGCCATAATTCTCCTTTATGCACTGTGCTAGGGAGCGATCTGAATTCTTCCCTGGGTAGAACTGTTAAGGGTCCGGTCCCTGCATGCTCAGTCCTGTGATAAGGTGGATCACCATCGGATCCATAGTGATGCGCCCATTGAGCCATAGATATCCTCAGTGCTAGCACGACATGAGGAGTTTAACACAGGCGTTAACCTCCTGATGTCAACCAAAGTGAGGGATATTCATTACATTTAGGATCATAGATTGCGCAATCTCCTTAATCCACGGTTGGAAGACTATGCACAGATTCTTCCCAGTCGTCTTCATCAAATACCTATGTGGCGCGAGCATTGCGTAGTTCTTCCTGTATCCGAGGTTAAAGTCATTGTTCTTCAGAGCTGGGATGTGTCCTAACTGGGGTCCAACTATGCATATCCCCTTCGAGATGTACGCAGTGATCAACGTGTACTCAAATTCACATGGGATACTGTCGCGGTTAACCGCGCCAGCCAAAGGTGGTACATAATTTGGCAAGACCGACGAGATCTGCTTCGCGTTAGCTAGATCATCGCGGTGCTTGCTTCACTTCTCAGTAGTATGGTTGGAATGACGTTCAGTAGAGGGGGATTATTGCAATCCTCCAGTCGACGACGCCTGTATTCCTACAGACATAACTCTCCCAACCATGAGATCCACGAGAATCTCCTCCACTGACTTCTCTAACACGCTATGTTCGCCTGACATTCAAACTTGTAATCAAATAGATCGGTTAAGCAAGCAGACAAGCGAGATAATCAAATGGATGCGGAGGTCTAGAAATCACAGTGCGATATGCAATCGATTCTCCGCTAGCTCGGATAATCACAGGTGGCAAAGAGTGGTCCCGACACAGCGTCTGACGGGTTAAATAAGCAAGTGTCATAACATATTCCTCCAACGGGCAGGAATGCGTCAATCAATGCGAATAAGTTCGTTATGGCGCGGTCCCAACAGTGCAACGACGGCCTTTCTGTCAATAATTGTGTTTCTAGTCGTTCCAGAGCGTTATTCTAACGGTTGGGGCACCTCCAACGATCATATAGCTTCACCATGGCGAAGTCCCATTCTGCATGGTTCTGGTATTTCGACGAGGTTCAACTTCTACAGATCTGCCTCCTGCGAAGTCTTTTCTGGAGCCTCATGTAGTTTTTCTAGCTTGGCTTTCTTCTTACTGAATTTCATTGCTTCTTTCCTGTGATCTGAGTCTTTGAATTCCTCTTTCCATTCTTATGCTTATATTTTCGTAGCATAGTGACTTCACGCTGTTGATGTTCTTTCAAAGGGTTCAAAGGTAATACCTCTTTGCGTACTAGGTCTTGGGTGGACATACTTTCTTCTTGCATGGATAGGTCCTTCAAACCTTTGTGCGTTCTTTCAAATTTGACAACTAATTATCTCATCCTTTATTGCTTCGACTTATCCTCTTGTTCTTGTATTAGTCGCTCTATTTTTCTGGTTATGAGGTCCCTTAGTTCTTGTTTTTTCTGTTCTGTGGCTTCCTCCTCTGCTTTCCTTTTGATCTAATCCTTCTCAATCCAAGTCTTTCCTAACAAAATTGTAAAAGGGGCGTTGTTCTCAATAAACTTAATGACTTCAAACTCTTCTTCATTCGATGTTTCATGAGCAATCATAGGTATGTTAGTAACTCTTACACATAGGGTTATCATCTTTCCTTTAAACAAGCCTATTCCTTCTAATGAAGGTATCATAGCAGGCTTTCCCAAAATTTCTCAAGTGCTTTCTGACATAATGTTCACATGTGTTTCTTCATCCAATACACAATCTATGTCGAAGTCTTCTATTCTTGTGACTATGCGTTGTTTTTCTTTCAATATCTCCGACAAACTGACATCCTTGTGGTCATCCATTGCTTCTTTTAACTGTACTAACATAGTCTGAGCTTTCTCCAATTCTTTCTCTTTCTGATTTTCTAACATATCCTTAGTCTCTTGACCTTTTTTATAGTTTTCTTGTATCACGTTCATCTTTTCAATTTTAGCAATCATCCTTGGGCAATCCTCAACCCCATGACCAATAACTTTACAATAAAGACAAATAGGATATGTACAAGGGCATTCTTTAGCAAGATGTCCTGATCTTCTGCAATTATAACACAGTGTTATTCCTCTCTTTCTTTTAAACGAGCCCCAGCCTATCCTGTACTACGCACTGGGATCGCAGTGCGGGATCTGCAATCTGCAAAAATTCTTTCTAGGTTCCTGCATCTACTTATTAGTCCAAAAATTATTTCTATGCATAGGAATAACATATTTTTCTCTATTTCTATCAAATTTATGCAGATCAACTCTTTCTTCTAACTGTGCCCTAACATTCAGGCTAGGAAAAAATCTATCAAACATACCTAGATTCATACTTTCGAAGCAAAAATTTCCACTTATCTTACCTTTACCAGAGCACAAAGCTTTAAGATCATACCTCTTTTCTTTAGATATGGTTTCTTTCTTAGCACAGGGCTTCGCAAGTCAAGTAGAATATTGTGCACTACAGCAACAGATCTACGCAAAAAGCTTTATGTTTTCTTCAGTTCCCAACAATCACAGTTTCAGGTCGTGGCAACGGAACCATTTGTTGGCATAGAGGCAGACCCAGGGTTCAATGCTTCAACAGCGCACCAACAAAACCCTAACTACCAACCTTTTCGGCAACACCTGCGAAGCAGATGAAGTCTCACCCGAGGTAGAGGTAGAGGGGGTTGCAGGACTCAGGTGTCTACAACCAGGCGGGGACACAGATCTGTGATTACAATACTTAATAGAGCACTTAAACAACAATATGCATTAGTTTCTTGATTCTCATTCACATCACAGATTAAACCCTTATTACAGATCAATGTAGTAACCATAAAGATCAAGTACTTCCATTCACTTAGCACATAGCATCAGATTGGATCTAGCATTCATCTATATTTAATACCATCAAGCACTAAGCAATGACATCAAATGCATTCCTAATACATTATAACAACATCACTAAGCAGATAAACACCTAAACAACATCGCACAAAGCACATCAAGACACAAGATATACATGGTTCACCCCAATGTGGGGCTATGTCCACCAACTTCTTCTTCTTCTTTATTAGTCTTCAATCTTCTTAGATTCATCTGCTCCTGTGCACAAAACCACAGAGCCAAACTCTGCAGAGGACAAGAGATCTGCGTGTTGTGCACCAAATCCTCCTTCCCAAAATTAGGTCAAGGCTCAGAGCCAACTCCTTACTAGCACAGAGCCTTACTAACATATCATGCACATAGCCAATCAACCAAATCTCTCACATTGCTTGCACTAAGCTTCTACTACTTTCTACATTACATTCCTTCCTATATATACTTTTACAAAAAGGTCTAAACATGGGTAAAACCATGGACTGACATCCCATAACCCATTACATAAACCCTAGTAAACCCTTTGCTTAGTCTGCAAACCCGCAAAACAAGCGAGATCCCATGATCTCAGCTCTGCCTGGACACTCCATCTTCGACCAACCTGTCGAAGTCCCAAAAGTGGTCAAACATGACCAATGTTTCCTCAAAACTTGTTCAAGGGCCAATAGGATTCAATAACGGAGTCGAAACCAACGTTGTCTTAAACCCATCAAACGAACGTTGTGTTGCCTCATCCCAACAAAATGGAACCCCCTTTTTCAAAAGGCACATAAAGCCTTTTGTGATATTAGCATAGTTAAGTACAAAGAGTCGAAGGAAATTTGCCATTCTTTGTAGACTTTGAAGTTGAAGAACTATGCACGAGGAAGGCAACTGAGTAATTGCCTCCACTTTTAAAGGGTCAACCATGATCCCTTTAGTTGAAACTATAAAACCCAAAAGACGTCCTAAAGTCACGCAAAAAATACATTTATGCGGATTCAAATAGATTCGATAGTGACTACATCTCTCGAAGATTAGGTGGAGGTGTAACAAATGTTGAGATGTCTTGTGAGAATGAGTTGTAAGATCATCCAAATCAGTCTCCACTATGTGATTCAGGTCATGGAAAGCAAACATCATCGCCCGCTGAAAAGTAGCTCCAACGTTTTTAAGGCCAAAGGGCATCTTCTTGTATGCGAAGGTTCCCCAAGGACAAATTAAAGTTGTCTTATGTTGGTCTTCCGGTCGAATATTGATTTGGTTATAACCCGAAAACCTATCCATGGACAAGAAAATTGCGCTACCCACGCACTCATCGAGAATCTGATCAATAAACGACATAGGGAAGTTATCTTTTGGACAAGCTTTATTCAAGTCTTTGAAATACATGCACAGTCGAATCATGCCTTGTTTCTTATCAACCGGAACTGGGTTGGAAACCCATTCCGTCAATGGTACTGGATAAATAAAGCCAACGTTGAGCAACTTTTCCACCTCAGCTTTAATTGTTGTTGCTTTCCTTGAATTCATTGGTCGCAACTTTTGTCAAACCGATTTCGCATTCTTGTAGGTTCGAATTTAATGTTGAATTATTCGAGGATCTATGCCAGGCATTTCCTCATATGAACAAGCGAAAATATCTCAAAATTCCTTAAAAAGAGTCATATACTAATGAATTTCATCTTGAGAGCATTATGCCCTGATAAAGACATTTTCAACACGGGTTCTAGACATTTTAAAGGGGATGATTTTCATTATATTTTCCATACTCCCCTTAGCGTAGACACAATGCCTGGCCAAGGGGTTTATTGTCCCATCAACACTCCTACTCATGGCTAACTTAAATTATCCATTTTCCACGCGACTAATCTTGGGGAGGAAATATGATCTATGATGCATATCCTCCCATGGTCTTTCAACATCTGTCATTGCCTCAATGATGGCCTCGTCTGTAGGCAAGACGATTTCAAGACAATCTTGAGAAATTGAAGAATTATGAGCCCAGAAGGGCTCCTCAAACATATCATCCTCCTCTATCCATGCAGGAGTCTGATCAGGGTCTGTAGTGGTGCAATGAATAGTCTAGTAAGCGATCTCAACTGCAGACAGTGGCATAGAAATCTCAGCATGTGTGCGACCATCGATTAATTCACATGACGAGGGTAACACCCATGGATATTGTAGATGTGAATTTCTAAATGACGTGACTTTAGTTACCGGAGCTAGAGGACTCGACTCTTGAAAAACGACCAAGGTGGCATGAATATAAGCTATCAGTGCTGGGAAATTAAAATTTCCCATGAGCAAAGGGTACATTCCAACACCGATGCTCTCAATTTCCGACTGAGAGTTCTCAAAACACAGAACCGTGGATCCTTGATTTGTCGTGGAGCTCGAACAATTAAATTCCATATGATCAATAGTCACAATCCTTCCCTCATCGGAAAAGCATAAAATTCAAAATATCGATGAGATGACAATTGTCATCGCGTAAGTCATGTTGGGTATGTGTTATATTCTTTGCACGAGTAGTAGGGTCTGCGTTGTGCCAGGCGCGCAGGGGGGTGCAGGGGCAGTGCCCTGGAGAAATTTTTTTGCCATGAGAAACGTGTTGCATTTTTGCCTTGTTTTTCTGTTACCTCCATTTTTGTGTCCATTGGTGGGAAGTTTTTTGGCACATGGTTTTTGCCAATGGTTTTCTATTTCCGGTTAAGGAATTAGGGTTGTTGACTAATCCAGGTCATTGGGTTAGATTTTTGGATGTCATTGGCTCCTATATGTATATTGTATTGTAAACAATGTATCACTATGAATGAATATAGAATATTATGGTTTTCCCGGTTTGGGTTTCTAGGGGAAAAATCTCTGTGTAATGTTTGTATTTTTCATTGTATATTTTCTATTCTTTTACCGAAAATTTGTTTTGTAGTCAATATTGTACAAGGTTAAAATCAACATTTGGTATCAGAGCTTTGTTGGCTTCAAGGGGATGCCTTTGTGGTCAAGGGTTTGGCTTGGGACTGTGATAAGCCTTGTTACAGTGGGAGATCTGTGGTATTGATTTTTCGGGTGAAAATAAATGGCAAGCAATTCGAAGATGGAATCGAGAAGTTTATTGGGAAAAGTTTTGAGTTGTGGAAGCTCAAGATGGAAGTTCTGTTGGTGGACAGAGATCAATGGATCGTAGTAGATCCAGGTACTGCACCTACAGGAACTTCAACAGATGACTAGAAAAAGTTGGATCGGAAGGCAAAGAGCACAATCTAACTATGTCTTTTAGATTCAATATTATTGAATGTGTCAAAAGAAGCTACAACCAAGGATTTATGGGATAAGTTGGGGAAGTTGTATCAGTCTAAGTCCCTAGTAAATAAACTATTCCTGAGAAAGAAGCTATATAACCTGAGGATAAGAGATGGAGACTCGGTGGCAGAGCATTCGAACACCTTCAATACTATGGTAAGTCGGTTAGTATATGTTGAGATTAAAATTTCAGATGAAGATAAATGTATCAGATTCTTGTGTTCTTTACCAGAATCATGGGATAGTCTGGTTGTGGCCATAGGTAGTAATGCAACTGCCTTGAATTTTGATGAAGTGGTCTCATCCTTATTGTCAGAGGAGATGAGACGGAACAATATTGTTGGATAGAGCACATACGCGTCATTTGCAAGAGGACCTTCCCAAAAAAGAAATAGATCTTAGTTCTCAAGTGGGAGATCTAAGTCTAAGGGTGGATCTAAATCTCTCAGAAAGTTTGTAAAGGTATGTTGGAGATGTGTAAAAGAAGGGCACTACAAGAAGCAGTGTAGATCCAAAGTTGAGAAAAATAAGGGATTTGAAGAATCTTCTTCTACAGAAGAAAAGACCTCCAAGGAAGAAGGAGGGGATGTGTACTTGGCTTCTTCAAGAACACATGCAAATCATGAGGAATGGTTGGTTGACTCAGGTGCATCCTTCCATATGACTCCCTGCAGGGAGTGGTTCTGTGAATATGAAAGGTATGATGGAGGTAATGTTTTCCTAGGTGATGACTCAACAACCAGAATCATAGGTCGAGGAAAACTCAAGTTGAGGCTCATAGATGGAAGGATCAGAACACTGCCTGGTGTTCTGCACATCCCAGGTTTGGCCAAAAATTTGATTTTTGTAACCAAAATGGATGATGCAGGGGTAAAAACAATATTTGAAAAGGAAACTTGCAGGATGGTTCGAGGAGCAATGGTGTTGTTGAAGGGAGTTCGGTTTGGAACTCTGTATAAGTTGCAAGGAATCACTATTAGTGATGGGCATAATAGTTCCATTGTTCTTGATATTGGAGTTGAAGAAGAAAGAACTCCTACAGTTTCTGGAGAAAAGGTTATGTTGTGGCATCAAAGACTGTGGCATATTGGAGAGAAGGGTTTTCAACTACTACACGGTAAAGGTATGGTTGAAGGTATGTCTAAATGCTCTCTGGATTTTGATTTTTGTGAACATTGTGTATATGGGAAGCATAATCGGGTAAGATTCCCTTTTGTGTGAAACGAGGGCAAAAGGAATTTTAAAGCTAGTTCACAGTGATTTTTTTGGACCTGTATTGTTCCCATTATTGGGAAAGTAGGTGTACTATGTCTCATTTATAGATGACTTCTTGAGGAATACTTGGATATATTTCCTCAGGAAGAAATCTAAAGTGTTTGACAAATTTAAAGAGTTCAAGGCTCTTGTTGAGAATCAAACAGAGAGAAGAAATAAGGTCCCGAGGACAGATAATGGCAGAGAGTTCTATTGGAATGAATTTGAAGAATTATGTAAGAAGTGGTGTATAGAAAGGCAGACCACTACTCCATATACACCTCAGCATAATGGAATTGCAGAAACGATGAACAAGACACTGATGGAAAAAGTAAGGTGCATGCTCTATGGTGTCGGGTTAGGGAAATAATTTTGGGCAGAGGAAGTGGGTATTGCATGTTACTTGGTCAACAGATCACCCTCATCAGCACTAGATGACAAGACTTCACAAGAGGTATGGACTAGTAAGAAACCACACATCTCAAGGTATTTGGTTGTGATGCATATGTTCATGTTCCAAAGGAAAACATGAGTAAGCTAGATAAGAAGGTTGAAAAGTGTATCTTTATTGCATATAAAGATGGTCTCAAAGGTTATAAGCTTTGGAACCCATAAACTAAGAAGGTAGTGTATAACTGAGATGTGGTAGTTAGAGAAATGAAGGATGTTGTTAAATAGGAAGTCCTACCAAGTAAGGAAGAACCATAGAAAATAGAGTTTGATTTAAAGAATGATGAATCAGACTCTACAAAAGAATAGGAATCAGAAGAAGAAGATCCTCATAATCCAGTATTGACGAGATCGGTTCAAGAAAGAAGGCTACCATAAAGGTATACTCCATGTGATTTTCGTCCAAATTTTTCTTTGTCCATTACTAATGATGATCCTAGAATTGTCAGGGAGGCAGTGGATTCAGAGGATGGGAATCTCTGGAAAAAAGGCCATGGACGAAGAAATGGCATCCTTGGATAAGAATGAGGCTTGGGATCTAGTGGAGTTGCCGAATGGAAGAAATCCCATTGGCAGCTAATAGGTATTTAAAAAGAAGCTGAATGCAGAAGGAAAAGTGGAGAAATACAAAGCTCGGTTAGTAGCAAAGGGTTATTCCCAGGTTGAGGGAATTGATTTTGGTGAGATTTTTTCTCCTGTTGCCAAGTTAACCTCTATAAGATTTTTGTTATTTGTTGTTGCTGCATTTTATTTTGAAGTAGAACAGATGGATGTGAAGACAACATTCCTACATGGGGATCTAGAAGAAGAAATCTATATGAAGCAGCCAGAAAGATTTGTTGTGAAGGGAAAGAAGGAGATGGTATGCAAGCTGAAAAAGTCCCTCTATGGTTTAAAACAATCACCAAGGATGTGGTATCAAAAATTCGATACTTATATGCTGGGACTTGGCTTCAGAAGAAGCAAAGAGGATCATTGTGTGTATTTTAAATTAATTGGTGATCATTTGATTTATTTGGTCTTGTATGTGGATGGCATGTTGTTGATAGGAAACAGCAAGGAGATTATCCAGGATGTGAAAACTCAGTTGTCCTCTAAATTTGACATGAAAGATCTCGATGCTTCAAATTTCATTTTGGACATGGAAATTAAAAGAGATCGAAAAAGGAGGAAACTCTGGTTAAATCAGAAAAAATATGTCGAGACAATATTGCATAGGTTTAATATGCAGGAATGTAAACTAGTCAAGGTTCCTATTCCCGTTGGTGTAAAATTATCTGTGGATCAGTGTCTCAAGACACAGGAATAGGAGGAGGACATGTCTTGTGTTCCATATGTGAGTGTAGTTAGCAGTTTGATGTATGAAATGGTCTGTACTAGACCGGACATTGCACATGTAGTGGGAGTTTTGAGCAGGTATATGTCAAAACCAAGGAAAGAGCATTGGACAACAATAAAAAGGGTTTTTATGTATTTGTGTGGCACTGCTAGCTATGGATTGTGCTACCAAGGAAGACCGGGATTGGACAGAGTGGTGGATATACATGGCTTTGTGGATGCAGACTGGGCTGGATATCTGGATCGTAGGAGATCTACAAGTGGGTATGTGTTTAACCTGTTTGGAGGAGCAATAAGTTGGATGAGCAAAAGACAGGCTATAGTGGCACTTTCAACTACAGAAGTTGAATACATGGAAACCACTCATGCAAGTAAGGAAGCAGTATGGTTACAAATATTGTGTTTAGGTATTGGGTTGGTACAACAAGTTGTAAGGATAGATTGTGACAGTCATAGTGCAATTTTTCTAGCGAAGAACCCAACTTATCATTCAAAGACAAAGCATATTGATATTCAATATCACTTTGTGAGAGACATGGTTGAAGAAAAGAAAGTATTGTTGAGATGAAGGTGGACACTTTGAAGAATGTTGCAGATTCATTAACAAAATCTGTGAGCACTGAGAAGTTCTCTTGGTGTAGAGGATCCATGGGCATTGTTGCTCTGGATTGTTCACTATGTAACCCTGTAACCCCCTGCATGAAAAGAAAACAACAAGTGGGAGAATGTTGGGTATGTGTTATATTCTTTTCACGAGTAGTAGCATCTATGTTGCGTTGAGCGTGCAGGGGGCAGTGCCCCCAAGAATTTTTTTTTGCCTCAGGAAACATGTCGCATTTTTGCCTCGATTTTCATGTCCATTGTTGGGCGGTTTTTCGGCACATGGTTTTTGTCGACAATTTTCTATTTCCAGTTAAGGAATTAGGGTTGTTGACTAATCCAGGTCATTAGGTTAGGGTTTTGGATGTTGTTGGCTCCTATATGTATATTGTATTGTAAACAATGTATCACTATGAATGAATATAGAATATGTTGGTTTTTTTTGTTTGGGTTTCCAGGGGGAAAATCTCTAGGTAATGTTTGTATTTTCCATTGTATCTTTTTTGTTCTTTTACTGAAAATTTGTTTGCAGTAAATATTGTACAAGGTTAAAATATACAAGTCCAACTCCTTCCCAATAACATATTATAGTCGAGCAGCGTGTCGACTACTTCTACGAAAATAGACTTGCCTCCTAACTATATCGAAAAAGAGGAAATAAGCTCGTGTGGCCTAAACGATCATCCATCAAACACGTTTAATAAAGTTGTAGAAGGTGCGAGATCGGAAGAGTTGATAACTTTCCAGTAGGACAAAGACATGATGCACGTAGAAGCTCCCTCATCAACGACGATCTTCCTAATGACATCCTCTGTGTAAATGGCGTCAATCTGGAAGGCTACATGAAAGGAAGATGAGGTTTCACATCAATAGCATCAAAATTCATAGTGAGCGGGTTGGAAGAATTTGCCACTTCGATCACAGATAACAATGTGGTGTGTTACGTGGGGCAACTTTGAAGCACCTCAAGAGCAGACATCACACATGGTGTTTGAACTAAACCCTCAACAACAGAGTAGTTGGGTGCGACTCTTCCATTAGGGTTGTGTGATTCTCTTTTGTACACACCTTTTGGTATGTGCATCATTATTTCCTTCTCAGGTTTTTCTATCTGAAGAGGCCCCTGAGGATCATAAGTTTTTTTTCCTTTCGTTGTCAACTCTGGATTACCATAATCATGATTTCTAGTCGACAACCCTACCTCCTCTTCTTTTAACTTCGAAGAATTGACCATGTTAAAGAATGAGAAAAATCCATCTGAAATAGGTGCACTAGAAGTGCCCCCTTGCGGATTGAAAGTGGAAGAGCCAACCTACATATTTTCTCCTTGCGGAAACAGATTTTGCAGCACAATAGATTGTTGTTGTTGTTGTTGCAACTTTATCAAGAGTTGGGATTCTTCTATATTCAGGAATTGGTGAGTAAGGTGATCATACCCACAAAGCTTGCATGGGAATTTCACCTTATCTTTTCATCCTTTTCCCCCTCAACATTCTTGTTAGGATTTTTGTCATTTCCCCCACTACCCTTCTTGCCTTTGCATTTATTTTTCTCTCCAGGATGTTGAGGACCCTTCTGAGTCTTCGATTGCACAATGTGTACATCCAAGGACTGGGTTGTGGGGGTGGTCGAGCCAAAGGTCAGACCAGCCATAATTTGTTGAATTGACAACTGTTGCATCTGGTTAGAGACCAGATCTGCAGCTTTGCTTTGAGAGGAATTGACATTTCCATCAACATGTGGTCCCAAATTTGGTTTTGATAAGTTGAGGTTTGAGCAAAGTGTGTTAAGCATAATATCGTAGAGCATTCTAGACTGAGAGTAAATCAAATCCAATTGTTGTGCTCTGAAGATGGCATGCTCTTCCATGAACATGCCTGAAGTTGCTACATCCTTATAAATATAAGGAAGCAAGGAATTTGGGAACCATTCTAGGAGAAATTATGGTGAAACCCTAGCTTTAATCAAACTTTTATGTCTCCTCCATTCTCGAATGTGATTGGAAATGTGTGTAGGCTTGTCTTGCACAAAATTGGCCAAAATTTATGTCCCGGAGTCATACCAGACATGGAGTTGCAAATGGTTGAGAAAAACCATAACAGGGTCTCCAAACATTGTGTACTTGGACCTCTATAGTTCTATGTACCATTTTGTAGTGACCCCAGTTAGGGTACGTTGGAATAATCATAACCAAATCGAATCGTCATTTAACGAATCAGATGATCACCATAGGTGAAACGTCGTTACGTGCTCCTGTGGCTCTTCACCACTTTTTCCTTCAAACTTTGGGATGTCTAATGGTAATTTGGTGGGAACCATAGGCTAGCTTGGGTTGTGACGAATCAGGTCGTTAATCAACTTAGACAAATCTGGCAAATGGAGAGTTTTCATAAATGTTAGCCCGGGCTGCGTCATCGATTGATTAGCAGCTTGAAATGAAGGTCATGGATTTAACTCACACCAGGTCGCAGTAAGATTTTGTCAGTGGACCAAATATTTGGGTAAAACCTTGTTGGATCTGGTTGAATGGAGGGTAACCTCCACCCATCTGATTCCAGGATGGAAAATAGGGTTTCCTCCTTCCAAACTCCCTTGAAAAGGAACTAACCCTTGCATGGGGTTATTCTGATCGAGAAAGGGGTTTCCCCCTGACAACATCCCTTGTAAAGGGAAAAATCCTTGCATGGAATTCCATTGAGCTTGGAAGGGGTTTCCCCCTGCTGGCATTGTAAAAGCAACGAAAGGATTGCTCCCGAATCCACTGTATAATGTGAATGAAGTGGAAGAGGATGGCATGCTAGCGTCACCCATAGAAGCGCCCCATCCTATGAAGGGGTTAGGACTGGAAGACGGGAAATACCTGCTCCCAACGGACGGAAGCGATGGAGTAATGTGACCTCCACCTCAAGGGATTGCTTGGTAGGGAAATAAGGAACTATGTGCACCAATGCTAGAAACTTGGGATGTCGACTAGGAACCAGTCAACGCGTTAAGCATGCCCATTGACGACATACCGAAATAAAAAGTGTTTGTTGTGGACGACAATGACATGGCTGCACTCATGGAAGGAGTAGAACCAATGACCAACGAAGCAATGTTTTTGATTAGAGAAACTATGGTGGAATTAACCACACTAGTCATTATGTTAGATACACCATGCAGAAATATCTTGTTGGTGACTATTGTTGAAGTGGGAGTTGTAGAGGCTCTTGACCCCGACACTTGCAAAGTGTCATCCATAGCGGCCCAGTGAAGAGGGATACTATCAATAAAGTTTGATCTAGGAGGGGGAACTTGCACCAAAGGTGATGAGAAAGTTCCAGTTGGCAGAGGTTTATAAGTCGGAGCATATGCTTGAGCTTCGATATCTTCAACAATTACAACATCCAATTTCGAAGCGTTACTCTCTGAGAGCTCCCTAGTTGTGATCTCAACTGGACTAGTCGATACAAAAGCATCAGATTGATCAATATGACACCTTAGTGGAGGCGGGGGAGAATTATTTCTAATTTCCTCTTCTAGGGGAAGACCTTGAATTCTCCTCGATCTACGAGGCGGTTGGTCAACCACTTTGAATTGTCAACTCTTGGGCGACCGCGTCCATGCCTTCTAAGCAAGTCTACGATCATTGAGTCACACCACTAAAAATATCCTAAATGGCAACAACAGACATAAATTACCCTGCAAATATATCGAATTAGGTGGATTAGGTCCTTAGATCACAATATTCACAAGGTAGGGTAAGGGCCTTCTGAACAAAGGCACGAGTTGATTAAGTTCCATGGACCTACGATCGAAGGAATGAGAAGCGGTTTTCTCAACCTCCACTGACCAACCTTATCTAGTGCAAGTACCCATGCTTCGCGGGGCACCCTCTAGCAGTACTGAAAAGTGTGATGCGAAAACTACCCCAGGTACCACGACAAACCCTTGTAGTCACCTTTGAGATCCCTAAGAATGGCCACTAAAGTCACCAACTCGCAGTCAACGTCCATGGGGTAAAATCGATAGTAGGGATCGAACGTATGGGCAGGGTAACTAACCTGAAGCCTCAAAAGCACCGCCTCTCATGGAGGTATGGGTAGTAACGAAACCCCCAATATATGATCTCTCCACTACGCTTAGTTAAGCTTCGGAGAGGTCTCTCCTCGACTCGCCTTTGCATGACCTTGTGTTTATCTCCTGTGTTAGAGGAGGCTCCCTTCTATACTTATATGATAGTTGGGTTTAAGCTCT
>JASDQU010103268.1:535527-554549 GCA_032191745.1 Picea mariana | reverse complement strand
TCATAAGATCATAACAAAACCAATAACTTTTATGCCCAAAGGTTTAACAATGAAATATATCCAAATGCGCAATCAAGGTAAGATAATGATCAAGAACATAAGTTTGATAAAACCTTTAGCAGTCATATGATAAACTAGTGATCAAGTGTCTTTCAGCAAATCAACCAAAGACGACGACAATCTAATCAACGAAAGAGGTGTTTTCACACTTGCAGTTGTGAAAAGTGAGTCGAAATTGAATTGTAATGGTTGCAAAAATGAGACGAATGTCCATTAGCATAATGCGACAATGATTTGTCGTAATACGACAAGGGGTGTAGGCAGCTTTTTGAGAGCAATCAAAAAAATTGGGTTGGCTGCCAACACCTCCTTAGGTTCAATTTGGTTTTCCCTCATATTTTTTCCAAGTCCCTCAACAAACAAATCTTGTTTTTGTTGGCCAAAATACTCAACAACCATATATGGGAGGACCTTCTGGATACAACTTCCCTCAACAACATGTTTATGGTCCTACTAGTGATCCCATGCCTCACCAGTATCATCCTCAAAGTAAATGACAGTTACCTTTTCTGGATACTTTGGATCTCCCAAATATGTTAAGGTTAATGAATGATCCCATATTTCATTCTCCTTTTTGGCGAGTAATTCCTACCGAGTTACCATTGGATATCCCAAAGTTTGACGGTAAACCTAGAGAATATTAGAATAACCATGTCATGAAATTTCATCTTTGGTGTTCATCAAACTCATTTATGAATGACTCTATTCGACTACATCTTTTCCAGTGTACTCTTACGAGCTCCACAACAAAATGGTATATTGAATTACAACGTGGATCTTTTCAAGATTTTAATTCACTTGCAATTGCTTTCCTTACCCATTTTCAACTGTCGATTAGATACAAAAGAAAAATGGAACTTTTGACCTCCCTTCATTAGACCAACTTTGTGCACATTTCTGATCATATTCATGAGTGGAGGCGATGACAACAGTTGATAAAAACTACCATCCAGACTAGTTGTTGGCAGAATGGTTCACAAAATCCATGTTACCACATATTGCTTGTGATGTGGCGTAGTTACAGAATAAAAAGAAATTGTTTGTTCCCAGTATCTGTATTTGGTTTATTCACAATCTGGTACTTTATATGAACTAATCCCAAATGCTCTGCGTACGTCAAATGATCCATCCAAACCATCATTTATCGCTCATTCTGACAGCGTTATCGGTTCTGTCAAAACTCAATCTGCCTCACACTCGACTGGGACTACAAATAATTCAATATCTACCCTAACTATGGTGCAAGATTATGTCCCATCTAATTCCTCCCCAACTAAAATCTTTGAAGTAAATGCAATTCAATCTGCTTCACCACCGCAATCTAGGGGTGAAAATAAGAGTAAGAATAAATCAAAGAAAAATAATAATCAAATAGAAAATCCAAAAACACAAACACAAGCACCTGTTGTTGAAAAGAAACAATAGAGAAAACTGAAATTTCCTTGTCTCATATGTGTCGAAGATCATTACACAAGAGAATGTCCTCATTGAGATAAAGAATCAAATTTCAACAAAGGAAATTTCCAACTCATTGTTTTGACACATCCTTTTCCACAACAACAATCAATGGTTGGACAAAATATTGCACCTCCACAAGGAGGAAACCCGGATCATCCTCCTAAAGAGGATGCTTCCTCAAGTGCACACATTTACATGTTCAACGGTGTAGATTTGACCACTAGAACTACGACATATGACACACATCCAGGGAAAATAGGTAAACATAGTGTAACTAATGGAACCATGACTGATCCACCTTCCACTTATGTTACCCCTCCATCTAAACCTTTGCAAATTGAAAAACCAAATTTTGACTCTATATGATGTCCACCCAAGAGTATTATTCGAAATTCAACCTTTAATCCCAACTCTCATGCTTCCCAGAACTACAACATAGTTGAATATTTGGCCCAAACACCTTGTGCAATGTCAGCACTCGAAGTTTTGCAAAACTTCCCTAGTCAGCATAGGACTCTCTTAGAGGACATTGGAGTTGTAGATCTCGCGTCATCCAATACTATCACGTTTAACTTGGACTATTTTAAATTGAGGCTCTCTCACCAACTTTTGTTTCAAATTGAATTTGTTGTTCACAATCAACACATTCATCACACTATATTGGATGAAGCATCATATAACTATGTCATGTCCTTAGCCTATTGGAAAAGTCTTAAATCAACAGGTATTAATCAATCTCCTAACATGTTGAAAGCATTTGATTGAAAAGGTTTTAGACCTCATGGACTGTTGCAATCATTATTCGTTCAACTAGGGGGGGGGAATTGTTTCTATCAATGTGGAAGTAGTCGATGCTCCTTTATATTATAACTTGTTTCTTGGAAGAAGTTGGTTTTATGATATAACTATTATGGCCTCTTCGGTTTTTGATGTGTACAATTTCCTCATCAAGGAAAGATAGTTACCATCAATTAGTTAGATTATTGTACACATGATGCTCATAGGCAAACCACTAATTGTTGAAAGTATTGGTAGTATGTTTTCATTTATGGAAACATGAGTCAACCATGTACAATAATCAGAGAAAAAGGAATATCACCTTGGGAAAGAGGAAGATCACCTAGTGGCAGATGTAATTCGTGATCACTGTTGATCATGATAAGATCAACAATGATACTATGATTCTAAATCTCAGGAGAGGTAGCTTGCAGAGAATCCATGTACAGAAGGAATAACGAAGTACAAATAATTAAGATCTCGATAGGGTTAGCGAGTGAAGATCAGTGCATAAATGAATGCACAAACAATTATTAAAAAGCTTAGGAGAAATAGCGATGAAACAGATCAGAAGCAAGAAACGTTAATAGAAGTTTAGAAGGGAAAGTGCATTGCAGAAATGTGATAGGGATCGAATTCCCAATAGATCAAAAATATTGGTTCATTTGGAATCCAAGTATAAACCCAAAATATCAGGAGAGATGATGCACGGGAGGCTCAGAAAAGATTACACACAGGAGCCATCCATTATCATTTTGGGGCAGTCCAGAATAGTCAAATTAGGAGACAGTCAACTCCAGTGTTGACCACTCCGACGAAAATAAGCCAAGAACATATGAAATTACCCGAAGGTCAAATCCCTGAAGTAACAATAGTCGTTGATCTGAAGAAGAATATGGGAACCATCAAATCAGGAGACAGTCAACTCCGGCACTGACCACTCCGGCCAAAATAATCCAATAACATATGAAATTACCCGAAGGTCAAAGTGTCGAAGTAACAATAACCGTTGATCTGAAGCAGAACATGGGAACCGTCAGATCATGAGATGGTCAACTTTGGTGTTGACCAATTCGGTGGAAAAGGGTTGAGAACATGTAAATTCACCCAAAGGCTGAAGTTCTAAATTCATGAAGTTAAGGCACATGGCACACACATTGAGATCCCACGTCATCACAGTCCATGTCGGCATGGACACATGGCCCAATCATATGGTAATAAGTGAAAAGGTCCAATTGGTACTTTAGGTATACGTAAGTCATGAATCTGAATCACACGTGGAAGCCACTCAGCCAGTTCCATGTCAACAGTGATGTTAGCAGGTACATCACTCTAGGAGTATGTTCTTTGAGGGTTCTACCACCATCAACTACTCAAAGCACCGAAGGCTGAAGTCATTCTCAACTGTCTGATCCATTGAAGGGATTAGTCAATGATCAGATTAAGGCATGACCATGGGATGCATAGGCGTCAGATCAAAGGCAGGGATTGATTGTAGAGAGTGAAGGGGGGATTAAACATCGTGTTGATTCCACTTCTGGAGTTGGTCAAGACCGTTGGATCTCCTTGATAAATAGATCGATGGATGTAGTTGAATTTGTTGAAATATATATATATATATATATATATATATATATATATATATATATATATAATGAAGGTTCATTCTATCAGGTTGAGCATGTTTACAACCTGGGTCTTATATGAGGATTGGATTCCTCACTTCTCAGTTGGATCTGAGATCAGCAAGTTGGGTCTTGTTATGAGGGTTGGATTCCTCATTTCTCATTTGGATCTGAGAACTACAAGTTGGGTCTTATAACAAAGAGTTGGGTCTCTCATAATTGTTTGAAGATGAAGATTGATCTTATGTATTCATTCAAGTTAAATAAATAAATAAAGTATTTGTTCTTTTATATATTGGTTGAGAAAATGAAATAAATATATGTTGTTCAATTAATTTATGAAAAGTGGAAAATTGTCCAAAGTTTTGTGACACCGATTCACCCCCCCTATCAATGTCAAGTGTACATTTCAAGAATTGGTATCAGAGTGGGTGCGTTCAGCATAGTTTAAGCATTGCAAGGTAGATTATAAATAAATGGGTGGACAAATTGTTATCTCCACAAATGAAGCTCCCTTATTTGATGAAACAGATTATTCATCATGGAGGGAAAATATGAAAAGATATATGAAGTCAAGAGGATCTAGAGTTTGGGATTAGGTAGTAAGTAAGCCCTAGAACTTAACTACTTCAAAGAGAAAAACAAAAAATGCAAAGGAAGCAAGGAGAAACAATTCATTAGCCTTAAAAGCAATCGAGGATGGATTTTCATACCAAGTCAAAGGAAAGATGAGACACTACAAATCTACTAAAGAATTATGGCTCCACCTAGAAAATAGTTATTAGAATGAAACACAAGAAGAAGAGAAATACTATCAAAGTAAGGAACAAGACTTAGATAAAGAGGATTCTTGTTAGAATAAATAACAAAACTCAGAAGAAGAGAATTCTTATCAAGATAAGGAACAAGATAAAGAAAAAGAGAATTCCAATCAGATTGAAGAACATAATACAGAGAAAGATATTTCTAATTAGAATGAAATAAAGGACTTAATTCAATCTTCAATCAGCAATGAAGAAGACAACCTCATTAAGGAATTGAGGCATACCTCAGTAGTCAGTATAGAAAAATTGTATAATCTTAATACTAATGTTACACTTGCAATAGAAGAGATTCGTATGGAACCATGAAATTATATACATATTAAAGTTCATGTGGAGGCTCTTGACAATCTTGAGTACACAACTATGTGCACTCTAGAAGAGTTGGAGAAACTTCAACAAAAATATATGTTGCTACTACAATAGTTAGATCAATCTAACGATGAAGAGAATGAGCAAAAGATTCAGTTAGAAAACAAAGAAGAACATATCAAAAGCTTGAAAATTGAAGTTGCTAATCTAATAGAAGAGATGGAACAATTAAAGACACATGGCAATTAAAAGAAAATAAGTAGTAAAGGAAACAGAAGAATTGGTTAACAGTCTAAAAACTCAACTTGAGGAAACTAAATAAAGTGAAGAAGTCCTAAAGATCCAGTTAACTAGGAAAGAAAATTCTTACCACATGTTGGAATTGGAAATCATCAACTTCAAAAAGATAAATGAAAGTACTAATGCAGATCTAATGACTCAAATTGAAGAAGATAAGAAAAAGAAAGAAGCCCAGAAGATCCAAATAACTAAAAAGGAAGAATCATGCCAAATGTTTGAATTAGAATCCATCAACCTCAAGGATTCAACTAGAATACGAGAAAGAAATCAAAATATTGAAAACTAAATTTTTTGATCTAACAAAAGAAATGGAAGAATTGAAGACATATGACAAAACTGTTAAATACAAAGAAGTTGTGGATGAGATAGAAGAAGTAGTCATCAATCTAAAGACTCAACTTGAACATGCTAAGAAAGTGGAAGAAGCCCTGAAGATTCAGTTAACTAAAAAGGAAGAGGCATGTCACATGTTGAAATTGGAAATAGTCAATCTCAAAAAGATGGATGAAAAGACAAATAAATCTGTCAAATTTCATAACATCTCCTCTATCCTCGATAAGATTTGGAACAGTCAAATATTAGTTGATGACAAAACTGGCCTTGGATACAATAAAAAGGAAAATAGTGACAAATGGAGCACCATTTACAAACATGAGAAAGGATCATCCTTCTCAAAAGGAAAAGGTGCAATTACAAAGCAATTACAAGTCATGAACTTTGTTAAAGAAGGAAGCTATAGAAGTAAAAAAGGAAGCAGAAAATCAAAAGACAGATCTCTCAAGCCAAAATAAATTCAAGAATGGAAACACCTTCAATGGCTATTGCTTTTCTTTTCATAACTTTGGCCATAAAGCAATGGATTGCAAGAAACTAGAGAAAGGATATATAGGAAAATACAAAAACTCAATTAGATGTTGGAGATGCAATTTTGTTGGGCACAAAGCAAAAAAATTTCATACAATGAGATGTTACAACTATGATAGGTTTGGGCACAAATCCCAAAGCTACAGGAGTTCAAAAATTCAATCCTTAAATAAATCATTCAAGTCAGGGAGAAAACCTAATAAAATTTGGAAGAAGAAAGGAGATGACATATCTCCAAAAACAAAATTAGAAAGAGAAGGTCCAAAAAGCATAATATCTCATAGAGAGATATGAAGAAGAAAATCTGAAGGAGAAAGTGTTGTAGGAAAATCTCCTTGTGGACAGGTAGATCACCTCTAGAGCTTGACCTTAACCCTAGACAGAAAAATGCTTATCATGGACACTGACTTCCTTTCAAATCTATATAAACTAACACATGAGAAGGAAGGATGACAGAAGTACCTTTTTATCGACGTTTGTCCCTACACGCTCCGAGTTGCGCTCCAATCCTTTGCTCCTCACTGAGTTCTATGAACAAAGCAAGATACGACCACTTCCTACTCTATTGATGTTAGCTTGAAAACAGATCTATCAACTAGTGATAAGTTCATGTGGCATTCGACACAAACTAGAAAGAAACAGGCCAAGCGTGTCATATTGATGAGAATAACAACAATAGTACTTACAATCGTAGATGCGAATGCGACAGCTTCATCAAGTCCTCTTCGTCTAACCCTTGCCTGAAAGTTCCACAATCTGGATGACAGCAGCTTCACTGATTACTCTCCTTTGGCTGACTGTGAATTTCCTCCAAGATCATAAGTTTCATATCTTCAATTCTTCCCCCTTTTCACCATCATAGAGCCTGTTTATATAGGTTAAGAGGAGCTTAACCTCTTGAGTTATCTTTAGAACAAGTTGGTAACCTTCTCCTTAGATCAGGGATCTCTTGATGAAACCAAGAATTCAAGCACAATTGCCTCCTAATCTCGAATGATCCCTTAGAAGGGGCATCAGAGCGTTGTAGCACTCCTTGGTAAGCCTTGGGGAAGCACCAGCACTCTCAAGATGAGCAGCGCTCCTTCAAAGGGGGCTGGGGAGCATTATAACGCTCCCTGAAGCATTATAGGGGAGCACCAGCGCTTTTGGAGCTGAAGTAGGGGAGCACTCCCCCTCAAAACCTTTGTTTCAGGGTTCCTTTCAGGTGTCAAGATTTATTTGACTTCTGTATACCAGTTCTCCTCCTTCAAATCAGTCATGTAAGATGTTATAAGTGCCTCCTTAGTGTCGTTTGACATGGCAGTATGTCTGAACATCATTTGTGACACTAGTGACCAACTTGCGACACTTGCGAAAGTTGTAGGGAAGATGCGACACTTACGACAATTGAGAGGGACAATGCGACACTTATCCAGGTGAGCAATTTCGATGTGTAATAGAATGCCCCCCAAAGTATGAAGTTAGAAGATGCCAACTGATAACTGAAATACTTTGTATATGCTCAAGCAAGGGTATAGACTCGGAGAACCTGATGGAAGCTGCACACAAACATCCAACAAATATCATGACACATTTCAAAACCCAAGGCAGGCATACCTATGCTTGGGTGATCAAGATTTAGTAGGATATGGCCGCCATAAAATACACTGCAGATCCATACTCGTATTGATAAAAAGGGTATAGCCACCAAAGATACAATGTGGATCTATACTCTGATGACTTGGACTGATCATAGCCACAAAGAATACACAATGGATCTACGAGATGACAAGACATAGACATGACCAATACAAAGTGGATCTATGTAATAGTGTATGTGTCATTTGTCCAATAGAACTCCTTCGCGGCCTGGACGAAGCATATATCAAAGTGATGGCTCAACCCAGGGTCTTCATACCAATTCCAATATGGTACGAATCTGACCATGTGAATAGATGTCTTGACGTCGAACATGGCAGAAACCACTTGATTACCAGTCAATGGTGTGAACCGTTAACAAGTGCAAGGGAGATCACCATTAATGTCAATGATTCCCAAGGTACCTTAGTACATTCCAACGAATGCGAATGGATGAGCTGAAGTCGAACACCCATGGAATCATTCAATCAGAGGTCAATGATGTAAACCTACTGTCGAATGTGAGGAGGCCTTCCATTGAGGCATGCAAGTCCCAAAGTACTAACTGGTTTCTAAGTCTAATTCCCGGATAATGTGTTGGAGTCGACAGGAATAGACTCATCGAGGGAGGGCCTTGATGTATCCCCCATCAATGACATGAAATGGACATGGAGATATAATTGGTAGATCAAATGGACATGGACTGACACAGGTTTTGAGGAAAGATATTTGGGATGGCTGACCCTCGAGGTGGATACTTCCCTTGAACACTGAGGCACGACAGCAAAACATGACACGGACCAACACTATGCAATGGATACTGTGACTTGCATCAGTTGACCCAAAGGAGTGAAAGGAAACTCAAGGGATTGGCTCAGTGCAGAGGCTCAGTGGATTATGATATGTGCAAAGTGACAAAGTGTCGTGTTCAAGGGCGACTCTAAGGAGTGTTGGGTGTTGTTCTCAAGAGACTGCTTGGCTTGCTCCTTTCAATTTTTTCCCCCCATCCAGATAGATGAGTACCTCTTTTTTATTTAATGAGCTCGAGGAGGATAACAAATGCTCGATATAACTCACCTTTGGTAAGTTCCTCTTCCTTTGTTTAATGAACCGGAAGAAGTAAGGGTTCATCCCCATATGGGTCTGTCGATGTGTGCTTTAACGAGTCCAAAGACAGAAAACTCAAAGGTTTTTCAGGATTATAGAGTTTGTAAAAACACTTAAAAGAGAACTCTCTCAGTTCCTTTTTCATACAGTAGTCCAACGAGACTGAAAAAGGGTTAAACTATCGCTCGAAAGACGCTCTTTCTGACCTTTTAACGAGTGTGAAAGAAAGCAAGATCACTCGACAATCTTTTCATATTTAGAGAGTCTGAAAAGGGTTTAAAGGAGACTCCAGGGGGGTTCCTTTTTCATGTGTTCATATCCGTACGGGTCCGAAAAAGAGATAAAAGTTTACCTGGTTACGTTCTCATATTGTCGAGCTCGAGAACGAACTAAGACTATGGTCATAAATGCAACAAGGTGAATGATTCATTAGAACTGCCAAGAAACCTGCAATGCCAGAAACTACAAACCAGAGTTCAGTGAAGCCATTTACATCATTAGAGAAACCCAAAATGACCATACCTTATAACAAATGAAATTTTATAAATAACAATTGATTTAAAAGACTCATTTACCATTTCATTTGTAAGGGTTTTTGGAGTGTTGGAGAATCTCAATTTGAAGCAAATCTTGTTTTTCTCGGTGCCGGAGCTACGATCAAACATTTTGTTCACCGTTCGAACCAGGTAGGTGTTCGTCTTTTGCTTTTTCAATTGCATGGTTTCAAATTGATTTTCATGGCATTATTTATTTAAAACAAAAAGCCCTAGGTCGCCCTTCTTTGAACCAAATCAGCCTTCTTTCAAAAATTGATGAAACAGAGGGATTCTTTTACAAAAATGTATTTAGAGAAGGGTTGTTAGAATGTATACACCCTTGCAATCGATTGGACCAAACATTTTAGCAAAAGAAACTCATAAAAATTCCTTCCAATTGCCCATGCAGCCCCCTAAGTCAATTTGCATTGTTAACATGTTTTAATCATTGTTTGGAAAATATTAAAGGGCGTGGTGGTTAAAAAGGGTGAATGGTTGCTTTTAGATGACATGGGCATTTTGTTTTTATGTTTTAAAAAGATTTTGAAAATCGTCGAAATTACAAAAACGTGACGAATAATGAAATTCTTGATTTTTTGTTTTGTAGGTGTCTTTGGCAATCATGATTGAATGGAAAGAGAGGGAACACGAGATGAATGATTTAGCCGCTCTACGGAGTCCCCGTACGCGGGCCGCTTTGCGAGCCTGTGGCTTGCTCAAGTTTTTCAAATTGCAAAAAATGAAGAGAGAGATGTTATTACTTGAGCACATGATTGGCCTTTGGGACGTTGTGGAACAGGGATTCCGTATCGGCACACAACTCCTAACCATTGAGTTGGAAGATGTGTACTTTTTGAGCGGCCTCTCGAAAAGAGGGGTCCCCATATCTTTTACTGGGCAGAGGGCATTACCTGAGCAGGTGGACGTGTATCTGGCACGCCACTGCATTCCGGGAGCAAGGTTGGTAGGGGGTAGGATCCCTATCAAGGATATATGAGATCTGCCTCTTTGGTCTATACTATTTGCTATCACAAGCGTGACTGGTAGCACTAGTTCTCATTTGGCATCGAGATCATAGGTGTCCTATGGTGTTCAGTGTTTGGAACCAACACTGTTCAATTGGAGTGCAGCATTCCTTTGGAATGTGAAGGAACAAATCTCACGGTGTAGGACTGGTCAGAAGCAGTTCGGCTATGGCTCGTTTTTAGTCTCGTTTTTCTTAGAGCACATCCCTCAGATGCAGCCTTAGATAGCGCTGGCAGTACGACCAGTGGATGAGCCTCGGATGGAGAGGTGGACTAGTCTGTCTCTGAGGCTAGTTTCGGAGTTAGATTTCCACTTTACTGGTGATTTCTTTTCCTGGCTGAGATGGCAGTACCTCTGGATCGAGGACTTCCCTTATGCCGACATAGACTTCTGTGGGAGTATGGACTTGATTTTACCCAAGGGGGAAGATTGGGACGAGTCAGGTAAGAGACTAAGCCGTTCCTTGTCTAGTTTTTTTTTTGTTTTTGATGTATATGTATTTTTTTGGGGGTATGTAAAAGAGTTCTAACAGATGTTTTGTTTCCACCACGTAGACAAGGGAGCAGTGCACCCAGCTGATATACCAGTACCAGGGCATCGTGGAGGCACCCCAGTCGCAGCAGACCCAGCGGTACCGGTGGCGGGTCTCCGGGAGGTTGAGAGGAACCTCCAAGGCCTTACGATGGGTATCCCTTCTCTGCGGAGGGGGGATGTGCCTTTACATCTGCAGCGGTACACTATAGGGGTGCCAGAGAATATCAATTCTCTGTTGAGGCGTGTAGTGCGTGCAGTAGTATGTTACTCACAGCACAACGCCGTGCGAAGAGATTAGAGTCTTCCGTGGTCATGTTTTTGTATGCCTTGTCAGGCGATGTTGTATGGGTAAAGGGACCCAATATTTTGCTCTCTTACACACTTTTTTGATGTAACACAAACATTTCAGTCACGCCATCTATATATATACAATTTTGAGTTTTTTATTATGCCAATGATTTTTACATGATGATGTTTGTGATGTGTTTTAATTTACATGCAATGTACAGTTTTGCTTTCCTTGAATCTTATATGTGGGCAACATACCAATCCATAATATAATTTGCTAATGAATCCGAAACACTATTAAGTTCTCTCAGAATGTGTCTATATTCGATGTAATCAAACATTCGTTCGAGACGACGAACTTGCAAGTGTAGGCGCAGCAGGATAGGACTGCGGATAGCATAGATACACTTGAGTTGACGAACCACCAGTTGGGAGTCTAAGTAAATAATGATGCGAGAAATACCTAGAGAGGAAGCTTGGGTCAATAGTCCAATGACAGCATGATATTCTGCCATATTGTTGGTTGACGGTCCTAAACAAATGCCTCCTGAACTCACCACCTGGTCAAATTGGTAAATAACCCAAGCTGCTGAAGCAATTTTCCGGGTATATTGGCTAGCACCATCCGCGAACCCAAAAAAGATAGGAAAGGAAGACGTCATCTGCACATGAAAACATAGGCACAGTCATGAGTGGCAACGGTAAAGACTCGAGCACGCGAAAGAAATAGACACACCAAAACTAAATACAATAATGTACAAAGTACAAATGCTAGGTGATCTAGGCATAGTACTTCTTAAGGTAAAGCCCATTTCGGGGCTCTCCTAGGGAGATTCCGTCGTGATCAACTAGTTAGTAGGCACCTTTATGTAGGACATGCTTCACAATGTAGGGACCGTGCCACATGGGTTCTAACTTTCTTGTCCCCAATTTATCATGAGCTTGGTCATAAACAAGGACTAAGTCTCCTTCCGTGAAAGTCCGAGGGTGGACGGATTTGTCATATTGACTTTTAATTCATTTTTTGATGTGCCTCATTGGCGAGAGCAGCATCGCGACGTGTTTCGTCCAGTTTGGATAGATACAAAAATCGTTCTTCTTCGGTGAAAGTATGAGGCAAGAGTTCTACTTTCAGTTTGAGTGATGGAATCTCGCACTCGATTGGTAGGACAGCTTCAATGCCATAGACCAACTGGAAAGGAGTGAATCTAGTTGAAGTTTTCACAGAGGTGCGATAGGCCCAGAGAGCGGAGAACAGTTGTAAATGCCACAATGTTTTGTTTTCCCCTACCATGCATTGGATCATGGTTTTTAGGACTTTGTTGATAGCCTCAACTTGTTTGTTCGCTTGAGGGTAGTAAGGGGATGAGTTTTCATGGTGAAAACCCAATTTGACATGTAACTCGCTCATCATCTGGTTTTTGAAGTGTGCACCATGGTCAATGACAATGGCGCGTGGTACACCAAAACAAGTTATGATGTGGTTGAAGAGGAAAAGAGCTGCAGTACGGCCATCATTCAGGAAGGTAGGCATAGCCTCAGCCCATTTGGTGAAGTAATCAACGGCAACGATGATGTAACTGTGCCCCCCGGCTGAGGTAGGCTTACACTGCATGAAATCAATGCCCCATTTGGCAAAGGGGACGATGGTGATAATTGGGTGCAGCGGCATAGGGTGGGTGCATGCCTTCTTGTTATAGATTTGGCAGGGTGGGCATTTCTTGACAGCCTCGATACAATCTTTGAAAATCAAGGGCCAAAAGTAGCCGGCACGTAGGATTTTTTGGGCTGTGGCCATATCAGAAAGGTGGCCGCCACAGGCACCAAGATGACAATCATTCAAAACGCGTTCAGCCTCCTCGTGGGTCAAACATCGCCGAAGGATGGTGTCGATACCACGGCGATATAGGGTGTCGTTGAGGATAAGATAACGGTGAGAGTGATGACGAATGCGTCGACGCTCTTCGCGAGAGATGTTGGGTTGAAAACGTTGTGTTTGAAGGTAGAGGAGAATGTCTCCGTACCAAGGATCAGAGGTGCTGATGAGGAAGAGAGATTCATTGGGGAGAGAATCTCTAGGTTCGATGTTTTCATCGGCACAAGGAAAAGCACAGATGAGCTCAGCAAACACCAGGGATTTTTTGGCTTTCGCCTTCGTAAACTCAAGATCGAATTCTTGAAGAATGACGATCCATTTCGAATATTTTCCCCCAAGTACTTGACGTGTCAGGACGTGGTACATGGGGTTGGAGTCTGTGATTACCGTGGTGGTGCATAATAAGATGTAATGGCGGAACCTTTGGACAACAATGAAAGCTGCCAAAGACAGTTTCTCAACATGCGAATATCTGAGTTCGGGTCCAGATAAACTCTTTCTCAGATAGTAAATCACATGTTCTTCGTCGTTGGAGTCTTCTTGGACTAACACCATTGCGATGGTGGAAGTAGAAGCGGCCAAGTAAAGGATATAATCCTTTGTATATTCATGTGGATGTAACAAAGGTGCATGGGTCAAAGCGTCCTTGAGAGCATCGAATGACCGTTGAGCTGCATCATCCCAAATGAAAGGGACGTTCTTTTGCAGTAATCGCATGAATCCTTTAGTAATATCGGCATAATTGTAGATGAAACGGTGAAGAAAGTTTGCTTTGCCTTGCAAACTTTGGAGTTGGGTTAAATTGGTGGGTGGAAGTAAGGCTAAGATGGCCTTGATCTTTAAGGGGTCCACCCTAATCCCATCTTTGGAGACAATAAAACCGAGGAGTCGATCGGATTCGATAGCGAAAATGCATTTGTGTGGGTTTAGACGAATACGGTAGAACCTACATCGCAGAAAAATCGCACGTAAGTGGTCGATGTGATCGGATCGATGTAGCGAATGTGCAGGTAAATCGTCAAGATATGGTTCTGCGATGTGTTTGATGTCATGAAAAGCGTACGACATGGCTCACTGGAAAGTGGATCCAGCATTTTTAAGGCCAAAAGGTAGCTTTCGGTAGGTGAAAGTTCCCCAAGAGAAGATGAAGGTTGTCTTGTGTTGATCTGTAGGCAAGATTTCAATCTGGTTATATCCAGAAAAGCCATCCATGAAAGAAAAGATTACACTCCCTGCGCAGTTATCGATGATTTGGTTGATGAAGGGCATAGGGTAGTTTTCCTTAGGACAAGCTTTGTTGAGGTCTCGATAGTCAATGCAAACACGGATGGTCCCTTGTTTGTTAGCAACCGGAACGAGGTTGGAGACCCATTCGGTTAAAGGGACGGGATAGATGAAGCCAGATTTTAGAAGTTTTTCAACTTCTGTCTTTATAGCTGTGACTTTCTTGGGAAGAACTGGGCGAAGCTTTTGCCGAACCGGTTTCGCGTCAGGGTAGGTTTTGATTTCATGTACGATGATTGAAGGATCGATCCCTGGCATTTCCTCATAACTCCATGCGAACACATCGCGGAATTCCTTGAATAAAGCGATGTAAGAGACCGCTTCGTCGGGTGTGCAATTAGCACCAAGGTTGATGTTTTCCATGACACCTTCTTTGATTGAAATGTCAATCGTAACCGTAGTAGAGATGTTACCCATGTTCCCCTCAGAGAGAGTATCTGTCGTGAGGATAGGAGATTGCGGAGATTCGGTAACATCGGGGGGTAAGACAGACATTATGTCTTGTATTTCTTCTAAAGGCAGAAGAAAAGAGGATAGATGGTGGTTGTCATCCCATGGAAAATCGTCGATGCTAAGCATCTCCATGATAGATTCGTCCGAAGGAAAAATATGGGAAATGTAATCGACGACAGATGATAGGGAATCTAACCAAGAGGGCACCAAATAAGTATCAGGTGCCAATGAATGTGAATCGTTTGGCGAGGGAGAGGTTGATTGGATAGCTACGTATGCGGTCTCGGCTGGGATCAATGGCATTGTGTCACCGAGCACATAAAATTCCAAAGGACTAGGCACAACCCAAGGGTCTGATGGTTCCAAGGATTGATAGGGCATAGTCAAAATCATATTGACGGCGGCAATATGATGTGCAGTAGGTGGAAGTGGTGTAGGGAAGGTACCCATGAGGCTAGGATCTTTCAATAAGCCAACACCAACGCTTTCATACGTAACTGGGTGGTCTCCCAGAAAAGGAATATTATTGGTAGCGGGGATGTGAGCATCGGGTGTGCAGAAATCGAGTTGATTGATGGTAACAATTTTGCCTTGATGGGGGAATTGTACACATCGAAACACCGAAAAGGCGACGGCAGTCATTGCGTAGAACCAACTTCTTCCAAGTAATAGGTTGTAATTGAGGGGGGCATTGACCACTTCGACGTCAACAGTGACAGTTTTGCCACCCAGCTGAACGGCTAAGGATTGTAATAATCTGTGAGGATGAAAACCTTGTCCGTCAAAGGCACGTAACATGGTAGCAGATTTGTTAAGGGTGGGTGATTTCAAGGCTTTCCAATAGGCTAGGGACATGACACAGGTGGAGGCTCCCTCATCTAGGATAGTCCAGTGGATTTGTTGATTGTGAACAACCACATCAATTTAGAAAGATAGCTGATGGGAGAGTCGCGGTTGATGATCGTCCAGGTTAAACGTAAGGTAGTTTGATGACTTAGGATCGAAAGTGCCAATAGCAGCTAAGAGCATTCTACGTTGGTTGGGACAATGTTGTAGAACTTCCAAAGCGGACATGGCACACGAGGCTTGGGCCAAATCTTCGACGATATTGTAGTTTTGGGCAGCCCGTGAATTAGGATTGAAAGTGGATTTCCAGATGGTGCTCTTAGGAGGGTGTAGGATGGAGTCAAAGGATGGTTTCTCAATCTGGAGTGGCCCAGATGGAGGGCTAACAAATGGAGGATTAGTGGAAGATGGTAACGGATCTGATGTAGAACCGTTAGCGATCTTCGGCTTGTCAGGTTTAACTGGCGTGTCGTATGTCGCAGAGCGAGTTGTTAGATTAACTCCGTTAAACATGTAAATGTGGGCACTTGTCGAGGCCTCATCATGGGGTTGGTTGGAACTGCCCTTCGGTGTGGGGGTTTGTGCAACCAAAGATTGTTGCTGCGGAAAAGGCTGAGTGAGCACAGCGGGTTGCGAATTTCCCTTGAAAAGTTTGGCCACTTCATCACGATGTGGGCAGTCTCGAGTGTAGTGATCGTCACCACAAATGAGATATGGGAATTTTGGTTTTCGTTGTGGTTGTTTTCCGGCAGCAGGGGTTTGTGGTTGGGTCTTGGGTTGCTCATTGTTGTTGTTCTTCTTTGGTTTGTTTCTCGCTTTCTTCTTGACCCCAAGCTGTTGTGAAGGGGTTGACTGGACCGCGTTCACATCAGAGACCTGAGTTTGAGGTGGGGTAGAAGAGGGTGCAGTCGAACTGGGGGCAGCCGTGGAAGCAGGCCGCTAGATCGTTCCAGTAGACTGAGTAGTAGATTGAGTTTTGACGGAGCCAATAACTCCATCTGCATGCAAAGCAGTCGATGGTTTGGATGGATCGTTAGTGGCACAAGTAGCATTCGGTATCAACTCGTATAGGGTACCGGATTGTGAATAGACTAAGTCCAAGTATTGAGCTCTAGCGATGGCTTCTTCCTCAGTGACTACGCCACCCATGGCAATGTCACGAGCGATCTAGGGTAATAGTGATTGCGTGAACCATTCCGCTAACAATTGGTCAGGAATGACCGCTTTGATTAGCCTTCGTCGTCGTCTCCATTCATGGATATGATCAGAGATATGTATGGAAGTTGTCTGATGAAGAGAGGTTAAGATTTTAGTACCCATCTCGTATCGAATGGGTAGTTGGAAATATGTGAGGAAGGACATGGAAAGGGAGTTGAAATCGTGAAAAGATGCACGTGGTAATTCAATATACCATTTGGCGGCGGAACCCGTGAGCGTTCGTTGGAAAATATGCAAACGAATCGAATCGTCCATGAGGGAGTTGGATGAACACCACAAATGGAAGGTCATCACGTGGTTGTTTGGGTCTTCTCCAGGCTTTCTGTCGAATTTTGGGATATCAGAAGGAAGTTTAGCTGGAATCGCTGGCCAAACCGGAGAATGATAAATGGGATCATTCATTAACCGAGAGAAGTCTGGAAGGTCCATGGTGGCTAGAAAAGGTAGTTGTCGGTTAACCTGTGGGTAATGTTGGTGTGGCAAAGGGACACCAGTGGGGCCCAATACTGGGTTATGTGGATAATTATAACTCGTGGGCCCTCTCATGTGAGGTTGGTTTTGACCAAGGTACATAGGATTTGAGATGTTTTGAGAAGTATTTGTGAGCGGAGGATAGCCGGATGGGTTTTGTGGATTATAGGGTGGGTTTGGAATTTGTCCATAAGGGGGTTGTTGCGGAGTCTGAATATTTTGTCCTGTGGAGGCATGTGGATTTCCTTGAAAAGGGACGCTCCATGGATTAGGTGTGGCGGACGCATGTTGTCCTTGTGGTTGATGGTGTACTCTGGATTGAGGTTGCCCCCCGAATGGAATTTGTCCTCCGATGGGAGGATGCCCCCTAGCATTAGGGTTCCCTCTGAATGGAATTTGTCCTCCGGAGGGAGGATGCCCCCCAGCATTAGGGTTCCCTCCGAATGGAATTTGTCCTCCGGAGGGAGGATGCCCCCCAATTTGAGCCAGAGTTCCCGGGATCTGAAAGCCAGATGTCAATGACGGACCGGTGCCACTGATTGGGTTAGGACCACCAAGACCAGTCCCTCTAGGTTGTTGGATAGGTATGGAACTTCCCAGTACAATTTGGGTAGTGGTTTGGGCAGTGGTGGTAGCGGAAGCATTCAATGCCCTAAATCCAAAAGGGAGTGTAGGTCTTGGTGTTACAGGTGTGCCAATCGGGGCTTGATTAACTACCGCATTACCGGCAGGGATAGCCAGAATGTGTGGAGTCATTGTCGAGTGGGTTGTCTGGAGGGGAATTGTAGGCCTTGGGCCAACGGACGGTATGTTCGGACCAACGGCTGGTGTGGCTGTAAAAGTGGTAGTACCGGTGAAGTGATTTGGGGGTACAGTATAGGAAAAAGGTATGTCGGCACCTTCTTATATTCCATAAATATCTCGCACCAAACGTGGTGGACTCCGAACAATGTCCGCAGTCCAAAAAGGATCACTAGCTAAAGGGTTTTGAGAAGACCCAGCTGGAATGTCAAAAGGATTGATGACAACAAATTCTCCAGCAGAATTTAGGTGGAGGATCTGTCGTTCGTACCCCTCCGGAATGCGATAAGCTTCCGGAGATTCTGAGACAATTCGAAAATTTTCCAGAGGGATGGGAACTTCTTCTTGGGAAGTTGTAGCATTATGAACCTCGCTCTGTTGAGGAGATTCCTCCATAGAATGAGGGGGTAAAGGGGTGTTTCCTTCCATATTCTCTGGAGGAAGTCCCTATAGCCTCCACGAGCGGCATGGAGGGTCGATGTTGGCAGAGAAGAGTCGGCGAAAGAAATCTATGGCCAACTAACGAAAAGAAACAGCACACGCTAAAAAAATCTAAGAATCACAACCAATCAAACAGGACCTTCTTTTGATGATCGTACTAGTTGGTGATGAAATCCAACATCGCGTGATCAAGTCCAGAAGGGGCGGGGATAGGGTGGAACAGTTACAATGGCGACCTGCTTAATAGAATTACGCCTTGGTGCAAGCTTCCACGCAGTAATTGTGGATTTACCCTCCAAGGAGCCCG
>JASDQU010103268.1:512256-525857 GCA_032191745.1 Picea mariana | reverse complement strand
CATTAGTGGTTGGGAGGCCGACCAGTTCCATAAATGCGTCGTTTGGCAGGCGCATGGGTTTTTCACCCCACAGCCGCGCATATGCGCCCCGTTCACGAAAACGTTACGCGCGCGCGCACGCTCAGTGAGTGCAATGCGCCTTTTAATTTTTTGGCCATTTTTTGCATAGTTTTAACCCTTTTGCTGTGCTGTGGGATTAATCCTTGTGCCATGAATGACTTTTTTTCTGTGCTGACGATGCGGAGTTCTTGTTGCTCTGTGCGGACGAAATTTCAGTGATAACAGTCAGGACCGTCGAATCTCCCCAATTAAGAGATCGGTGGATGTAGTTTAATTTTTTGAAGTATATATATTTATATATAATGGATTGGATGAAGGTTCATTCTATCAGGTTGATGCTTGTTTACAAGTTGGGTCTTGTATGAGGATTGGATTCCTCACATCTCAATTGGATCTAAGATCAACAAGTTGGGTCTTGTTATGAGGGTTGGATTCCTCATTTCTCAGTTGGATCTAAGAACTACAATCTAGGCCTTGTAACAGAGTGTTGGGTCTCTCATAATTGTTTGAATATGAATATTGATCTTATGTATTCATTCAAGTTAAATAAATAAATAAAGTTTTTATTCTTTTATATATTGGTTGAGAAAATGAAATAAATATATGTTGTTCAATTAATTTATGAAAAGTGGAAAATTGTCCAAAGGTTTGTGACACTGATTCACACCCCCCCCCCTCCTCTCAGAGTCAAGTGTAAATTTCAAGAATTGGTATCAGAGCAGGTGCATTCAACACAGTTTAAACACTGGAAGGTAGATTTTGAAGAAATGGGTGTACAAATTGCTATCTCCACAAATGAATCTCCCTTATTTGATGAAACAGATCATTCATCATGGAGGGAAAATATGAAAAGATATTTGAAGTCAAGAGGATATTTAGTTTGGGATTAGGTAGTAAGTAAGCCTTGGAACTTAAATACTTCAAAGAGAAAAACCAAAAATGCAAAGGAAGCAAGGAGAAACAATTAATTAGCCTTAAAAGCAATCGAGGATGGATTGTCAGACCAAGTCAAAGAAAAGATGAGACACTACAAATCTGCTAAAAAATTATGGCTCCACCTAGAAAATAGTTATCAAAATGAAACACAAGAAGAAGAGAAATCCTATCAAAGTAAAGAACAAGACTCAAATAAAGAGGATTCTTGTCAGAATAAATAACAAAACTCGAAAGAAGAGAATTCTTATCAAGATAAAGAAAAAGAGAATTCCAATCAGATTGAAGAACATAATACAGAGAAGAGATTTATAATCAGAATGAAATAAAGGACTTAATTCAATCTTCAGTCAGCAATGAAGAAGCCAAACTCATCAAGGAATTGAATCATACCTCAGTAATCACTAAAGAAAAATTGTATAATCTTAATACTACTGTTATAGTTGCAATAGAAGAGTTTTGTATCGAACCATGAAATTATATACATATTAAAGTTCATGTGGAGGCTCTTGACAATCTTGAGTACACAACTATGTGCACTCTAGAAGAGTTTGATAAACTTCAACAAAAAGATATGTTGCTACTACAATACTTAGATCAATCTAACCATGAAGAGCATGAGAAAAATATTCAGTTAGAAAACAAAGAAGAAGAGATCAAAAGCTTGAAAACTGAAGTTGCTAATCTAACAAAAGAGATGGAAGAATTAAAGACACATGACAATAAAAGAAAATAAGTACTAAAAGAAACAGAAGAATTGGTTAACAGTCTAAAAACCCAACTTGAGGAAACTAAAGAAAGTGAAGAAGTCCTAAAGATCTAGTTAACTAGGAAAGAAAATTCTTACCACATGTTGGAATTGGAAATCATCAAGTTCAAAAAGATAAATGAAAGTACTAATGCAGATCTAATGACTCAAATTGAAGAATATAAGAAAAATGAAGAAGCGCAGAAGATCCAAATAACTAAAAAGGAAGAATCATGCCAAATGTTTGAATTAGAAGCCATCAACCTCAAAAGGTTTCAGCTAGAATACTAGGAAGAAATCAAAATATTGAAAACTAAAGTTTTTTATCTAACAAAAGATGTGGAATAACTTAAGACATATGAAAAAACTGTTAAATGAAAAGAAGTATTGGATGAGACGGAAGAAATAGTCATCAATCTAAAGACTCAACTTGAACATGCTAAGAAAGTGGAAGAACCCCTGAAGATTATGTTAACTTAAAAGGAAGAGACATGTCACATGTTGAAATTGTAAATAGTCAATCTCAAAAAGATGGATGGAAAGACAAATAAATCTGCCAAATTCCAAAGTAGCTTAGCTATTCTCGATAAGATTTGGAACAGTCAAAGATCGGTTAATGATAAAACTAACCTTGGATACAATAAAAGGAAGACAGTGACAAATGGAGCACCATTTACAAACATGAGAAAGGATCATCCTTCTCAAAAGGAAAAGATGCAATTACAAAGCAATTACAAGTCATGAACATTGTTAAAGAAGGTAGTCATAGAAGTAAAAAGGAAGAAGAAAATCAAAAGAAAGATCTCTCAAGCCAAAATAAATTCAAGAATGGAAAAACCTTCAATGGCTATTTCTTTTCTTGTCATAACTTTGGCCATAAAGCAATGGATTGTAAGAAACTAGAGAAAGGATATACAGAAAAATCCAAAAGATCAATTAGATGTTGGAGATGCAATTTTGTTGTGCACACAGCAAAAAAATTTCATACAATGAGATGTTACAATTGTGATAGATTTGGGCACAAATCCCAAAGTTGCAGGAGTTCAAAAATCCAATCCTTAAATAAATTATTCAAGTTAGGGTGAAAACCTAATAAAATTTGGAAGAACAAAGGAGATGACAAATCTCCCAAAAACGGAATTAGAAAGAGAAGGTCCAAAAGTAGAATATATCAGAGAGAGTTATGGAAAAGAAAATCTAAAGGAGAAAGCAAGAAAGATGATATTACACCTGAAAATGAAGAAATTAATAGTAAGAAAATGATGGGTGAAGATCCTAATAAATAATGTGAAATTCAATATGAAATAGATCAAGCTTAAGAAAGGGAAGTGCCTATAGAAGAATATGGGACAATATCAAATTCTGAAGATGTCATAATTTGTTAGCCAAAGAAAGAAAATACAAAAAGAAGTTTAAATTGGTTTCTACAAAATCAAAGGATTATGCCAAGGGTTTTTAAAATAACATATGGAAAATCTTGACTATCTAAAGATTAGTGGTCAAAAGAAAAATCATCCGTAGGGTTAGTTGTAAAATACAAGAAGGAGAAAATGTACAAAGAGGAGCATCACCTTAGGGGGAGTATGACCTCAGGAGCAAAAAAATATCCTTTTTTTCATTTTTGTAAAACAAAAAAGGGAGAAGAGAAAAAGTAGCTAAGAGATTCAAGAGATATCAATCAACAAAGATCAATTGATAACAAAAATGGTATTAGATCAATTGGTATCAATCCCCAATTGATATTCCTATAGAATATCAAAGAAAGAAGAATAAGAAGTCGATCAAGAAAGATCAGTAAGAGTCATACCCTTGTCCTATTTGACAAAGGAAAGACAGTAAAAACTCAGGGGGGACTACTTTGGTTATCAAATAAGAAAATAACTTGATTAGGTTTAAAAGACTTGATCATTACAAATTGGTATCACTACAAATTGGTATAAAAAAGACTACATATTTGTAACACAAATATCCCAATGAACTGAGATAAGCATTTAGTAAATTCACAGGGGAAGAAAAATAGTCAGAGCCTCACTCTTTGTCATTGATGTCAAAGGGAGAGAGAAGCAGTAAAACAAAATTAAGCAAAAAAAAAAATTAATATCAGATAGAAAAGAATATTAGTGATAGGGGGAACAAATGTATGAAATCATTCTTGTTTTACAAACATGTTTCCCTCAATTACAAAGGGGGAGATTGTTGACAATATTGGTAATATGTTTTCATTGATGGTGTAATGTCCTCGGCCATCAACCCCACGGCCGGGAAAATGCTACTACGCAGAAACATTCTCATGCTTATATAATATGCATTTAAATGAAATTAAATGGCTTAACAGAGTAAACATACAATTACTTCTAATGTACAGAATAATTCAATCAATAGTAAACATCATCGCAACAGAATACATGATAATATTGCAAGCATCACAAACAGGCATTTAAAAGCTAAATTTAAACACATGCATATACTTATCTTTGAAACTGTAGTAATTCCACCAACCACATCCAGACCTTCCACGAACCTCCCAGCCTTAGACATCACTACTCATCATGCTCAACAATGAGTCACCCCCGAGCTGGGACTAAGCTCCACCCAAGGTAAGGAAATCCTAGGCTAGGCTGAGGTTATAGGAAAACTGCACAGAGCAACTGGAAGGATTCTCCCTAGGATCCTTCTTACGCCCACTACTAATGGACTCTCATTCCCCACATGCATGTTCCACCTGGGAGTATACACCTTCACAAGAAAATTCCATCGGTGCTTCACCTCCTTCTCTAGGTCTTAGCAATAGGCCAGACCAAGAACTCTTAGAGCTCTGTAGCTAGTCTTGGACTCTCTCTGGGAGAAAACCACTTCCCAACAGACTCCCTCACCTAGAGAGAGTTGCTCACAAGCCTGAAAACCTGCCTCTTCTACCATGGGCCTGAAAAACCTGGTTCTTCTACCATTTTCCAAATCAATTCCTGCAAGTTCAGGATGACAGCAATGACAACAGTTTGGGTTAACTGACAGGTGATAGAAGCAACAGGAATATAGGGTGTGGAAACAAAAAACGGCAATAGGCCACTAAAATACAGCATGGTTCAGGTGATGTCTGTTTACAGGATGCATGGCAAGCAATTCATGCAAAGGTCGAACACAGACTCAACAATTTAGGTAAAGGATGTATCGGCTTCTCAAGAAAACCTCACAGGCCTCTGGTTTCAAAGCTGCTTGAGGCTTATAGAACTCAGAGGCAGAGATCCCTCGATTCAGACAACTCATGGTGGAATAGAGGTTCAACCCCCTCCACGGCTCAATTCCTTGGTTAAATTACATGTGCCTGGGCTGACACATGTTGCCCATGAAGTTGCATGCGTTCCATCAGCATGTGTTTCCCTTTGTGCATGTTCCCCTTTCCAGGGACTTAGGATAACAACATAAATCTCACATGGTTTTGGAATAATAATAAAATATTATTCTTAAGGACTTAAGCTCTTAATATTAGCCCCTCTCCCAACCTTTCATCCCCCTCTCCCTTACCCAGACTTGTGGAAGCTTAGTTCTCCATCACTCATTCATCGTGGTCGATCCACACGCAAAGATGTAATTACATTAATAATGTGCATCATTACATGTACAAAATCAGGCTTTTGGCCTTCAACACTTAGGCTCTCTGGCCTAATAAACGCTTAAGCCCACCAACTTATATTAACTTGGCTCACCTGCCTATAATACATACTTGCAATTCATAATAAAATTGGGGCACATCCTTGGGGATATTACAATCCCCTCCCCTTATTTTTGCACTGTCCGTAGTACAACTCTTTACACAACATCAGAAATATTTCCAAAATCTTCAAAAATGTGTGGGTATTCTGCCCGCATAGCATACTCATGCTCTCATGTCGCATCCTCGGGATCGTACCAGGTCCACTGGACCTTTACAAGCCCTATGGCTCGATTCTGGAGTTGTTTGCTTTTCCAGTCCAATATGCACGCAGGATGCACTTTTAGAACACCTTCTTGCTCCACCCGAATCACATTCCAATCAATTACATGATTAGCATCAGGGATATATTTCTTAAGCAATGAAACATGAAACACATTATGCACAGTCATGGATGTAGGTAATGCAATCATATATGCAACTGGCTCAATCCTTTCTAGGATTTCAAATGGACCACAAAATCTAGCTGCCAACTTGGCACAATTTCCCAGCTTCAGGGAACTTCTATTAGCTTTTACTTTCACGAAAACATGGTTACGGACTTTAAATTCTCTGTGGGTTCTGTTCTTATCAGCATAATTCTTCTTCCTATCTTGGGCAGCTTTCAAATTATGCTTAATTTTTAGCATTTGACCTTCCATTTCCTCGAGCAACTCTGGCCCAACTACTGCTCTATCAGCTGGGTTATCCCAGCTTATAGGAGTGTTTCACTTTCTGCCATAAAGTGCTTCAAATGGGCTCATTTTCAATGATGCTTGATACCCATTGTTGTAGTCGAATTCTACCAAATGTAGTTAGTCTTCCCATTTCGATGGTTTTTCCATCGCATACATCCTTAGTATGTCTTATATTACTCTGTTTACCCTCTTTGTCTATCCATCGGAATCAGGATAATAAGTTGTACTGAAATTCAGATTCGTTCTGAATCCCTTGAATAACCCCTTCTAGAAATTTGAGGTAAATTTCGGGTCTCTGTCAGACACAATTGTCTTAGGAATATCGTGCAATCGTGTTACTTCCCTCATAAAAATGTCAGCAACATCCATTGCCCTGTGAGTAGTCTTTAGTGCAATAAAATGGACAACTTTCGTAAGCTTGTCCACCACTACCATGATGGAATCATGTTGCTTGCATGTTCTAGGCAATCTGATGATGAAATCCATAGTTACTACTTCCCATTTCCACTTAGGAATGGGTAAAGGTTGCAGCAACCCTACTGAGTGTCTGTGCTCAACTTTAACCTTTTGGCATTCCATACATATGTCAATGTATTCAATGATCTCTTTCTTCATACTTGGCCGGAAATAATGGCTCTTGACTGGTGCCACAATTTTCTAATATCCAGGTTGCCCTGCATAAGGGACATTATGCATTTCATGCAAAATCATACATTTCAAGTCCTGGACATTAGATACATAAATTTTGTTTTTGTACAGAACTGTTCCGTCAGTTTCTAGTTTATAATTTTCCACTTTTTGTGGCCTCTCACCTTGTTGTAGCTTTTCTACCAGCCCCTTGTACTGCAAATCTGCATTTGCATCTTCCAAAATTCTGCCCTTTATATCAGTTTGGTACATGCTAATGGTTGTAGCATGAAATTCATGTACTCTTATGCTGACTTAATCATCCACTTTATTCTCTTTCTCTTTGATATGCTTGATATCAAAATCGTATTCACTGAGAAACTCCTGCCACCTACTCTACCTAGCATTCAAGGTTGGTTGATCAAACAAATACTTCATATTTTTATGGTATGTTCTAAATTCAAACCTCCTTCCCATGAAGTAATGTCTCCATTTCCTCAGAGTGTGAACGATAGCTGCCAACTCCAAATCATGAGTTGAGTAGTTCCTTTCATGCTCTTTCAACTTTCTAGATTCATAACAAATTACGAATCCATTTTGACTGGGGAATCCTCCCAATCCTTCTTTTCATGCATCGGTGCATACCACAAAATATTCATTTGGATCTGTGATCCTCGGGATTGGAGCACAGGTTAACAGTTGCTTCAATTGTTGGAAGTTTCTCTCACAATCCTATGTCCACAGAAACTTCTTCTCCTTCCTTTTCAAAGAAGTGATAGGGTGAGCTATTCTCGAGAATCATGTGATAAATCTTCTGTAATAACCGGCTAGACCCATAAAGGATCTAACTTTCGTCAAATTCTTTGGCACTGACCATTCTCTGATGGCCTCAATCTTCTYAGGATCTATAGTTATCCCATCCTTTGAAATAATATGCCCCAAGTAATGGATCTGTTCCTAATAAAATGAGCATTTGATTAACTTGGCATATAGTCAGTGCTCTCTTATCACTTGTAGCACCATCCTCAGGTGTTTTTCATGCTCTTCCTCTGACTTGGAATACACCAGAATGTCATCCAGGAAGACTATGACAAAATTGTATGGATATTCCCTGAATACACCATTCATCAAGCACATAAAAACAACAGGTGTGTTCGACAGCCCAAACGGCACCATTGTGAACTCGTAATGACCATACCTTGTTCTAAAGGCAGTCTTGTTGATGTCTTCATCCTTTATTCTTACCTGGTGATATCCTAACCTAAGGTCTGTATTCAAAAATATCTTTGCGTCCTTCAGTTGATCGAAGAGGTCATCAATCCTCAGCAGAGGGTACTTGTTCTTAACAGTTACTTTGTTTAATTGTCTGAAATCAATACACAGCCTCAACATTCTGTCCTTCTTCTTCACAAACAAGACCGGGGCACCCCAAGGTGACACACTTGGGCATATGTACCCCTTCTTCAGAATCTCTTCAAGCTGCAATTGCAGCTCTTTTAGCTCTGGCGTACTCATTCTATAAGGATCTTTTGACACTAGAGTTGCTCTAGGAATTAAGTTTACAAAGAAGTCAATATCTCTCTTCAAAGGTAGTTTGGGTACCTCTTGAAATACATCTTCAAACACTTTTAGTATCGCATGGTCTCCAATATTTGAGACCTCATCCTTAGATGCTTCCTCCATATGGGCTCCAAATAATTGACAACCTTTCCTGTAGCACTTCTTCAGCTGCATTGCTGAGATTTCTCTAACAGCAACCGCTCTAGGAATTCCTTGGACTATTCTCTGACTCTCTTCCTCATCCAGGCAAGTGAATGCCTTATTACGATAGTCCAAGATGGCATGGTATTGGTCCAACCAGTCCATCCCAATTAGACATTCATAAGAACCTAAAGGTAGAATGTCCAATTCCGCCTTTGAGCTCATTCCATTCATGTCCACAGGACAGGACTTAACCAACTCAGTGACTTTCCTCTTGGTTCCTGTAGCTAGCTGCACTAAGCAAGAATTTTCATGTTTTCTTCTTGACAATTGCAAAATTTCCACCACTCTAGGATCTATATAACTATGGCTATCCCTTGAATCAATTAAAATAGTAAATGGTTGGTTGTTAATCATACCTTCCACTTCAATCATCTGCGACTGATATTCTGCCTACTTGTTGTCTAGGGCTGCATAGATCCTTGGCATTATACTGCCCATGTCCTCCATTGTTTTTGCCTATTGTACATTATGGATAGCTCTCACTTTGCCATTTTTTGGGGGACAATATCTGTACTTATGGTTTCCCTGACAGCCCCAACACTGAATGGGCGTCTGTCTTGGCCTTTGTTCACCCACTTTATCCTTTCTGGGCTCTCTAAAATATGGTTGTCCCGTAAGACTGTTTTTGAAAAAGGGAGGCTTGTTTCCCTTCGACCTCAGCTCTTTCTTAAACTTCCTCTGGTTGTCCCAAGCCTTCTGAAAGGTAGGATTTTCTCTTTGTTGCTCATATAAGCATTTCTCCCTCCTTATCATTTATTCCATGGTCTTAGGGTCATCATACTGAATCTTGTCATCAATGGAAGGTGGCAATCCACTCAAATACCTTTGAATATTTACGGTCTCTTCCTTGATGAACGGGACGTACTTTAGCAATTCCATAAATCTTCATTTGTATTCATCAATGGTCATGATGCCCAGCTTGAGTTCAAATAACTCTTTCATATTTCTATCATAATATTTCTTAGTCAAATACTTCTTCTCGAAATACCTCTTGAATTCCTTTCACGTGATATCTTTCTCTCTAATGTGTTGCACCTACACAAGTTGATCCCACCACATGGATGCTTTTCCTTTTAATTGATACATCACAATTTTTCCTTCTGCATGAGAGCAATAATTCTGCAGTGGGAAGTACATCCTCAAGCCTAGCATCCTTGTCTCGGCATATTCCTCCTTTCGGTGTTCTCCATCAAACATGGGAGGCTTAATCTTATTCATTTCCCCTTTCATTTCATCCACTCCAGACCTCCTATGCTTCCTGGTAGGAGATGGGCTTGAACTACTGCATGCTTCCTTACTGAAATGCTTTGGGGAGTGATGACGATGTCTGAAACACTCATCGATCTTCTTTTCCTTTCAGGGGTCCTGCGATTCCCTATTTTGCTTGAGTCACTCTCTTTTTCCAATTTCTTTTCTATTCTTTCTAGATTCTTCAACAACTTTAAATTGAATTCACCTTGTTTATCCTGAGTTTTCCTGAGCTTTCTGCTATCTATTCAGTGATTTTGGGCATCTTTCTGCAATTTTTCAATGATTTTTATCATATGCCCTTGTTTATCTATCTCTTCTCTATGGCCATTGGAGTTTGATCCTTCAACTCCCAAATAAACATCCATCCCTTTAGCTTCATTCTCTGAACTGAAATCATTCTATGCTTTCCCCATTTCTTTTCCCTCTGTTGAAACTCTAAACGGTTCTGGCCCTCGTTAAAAATCTGCAAACACAACGTGAAGACAACTATAATTTGTCAGGTCATCTCTCCTTAATAATTCTACACATTCAAAACCAAACCGATTTAAGACATTTTTTCGATTTCATGAATTTTCCCCGCTCTACTCAGCTCTGTAACTTTCGGGTGATAGCCCCCTCTTTCTTAGTCCCTAACCCATGCAATCATGAGTCATGATGAAACACTAAACTACTAGGTGCTACTCGGGCATTCGGCATTCGAAGAGTTTCAAGGCACACACAACTATCTCCCAGAGTTCTTATTACCGAATTCGCGAAATAGGGTGGATCAACGGTCCATGTTTACTCATCCTCCTACGGCTAAAATCCACTATGGTATTTCCATCATCAAAGTTTTTGAAACTTCGGGACTCAGAGTTTCAAGGTTTCGGACCTCGAGAGTTCCCACACTTGTTTCCTCCCAATCTTCTGACATCTGAAATTCTGATTTACTTTACCCTACGGGACCACATAGCACAGTTATCTCCCACAACCACGATGGCACGTGGCATGCTTAACAAGGTCCATGTCACCTATGGTGACATCATCGGGTCCTACCACATTCACCTTTCTTTTCGGGAGTTCAATTTTTGGGAGGTTGTGCGTCAGCACATCTCTCTTTTCCCGATAGCCAAAATTGTGACTTACTTTCTGCTTGATCCAACGATCAAGTTTTCTTCCTCCGATCTATGGTGTAGATTGTATCGGTAATTCATAGTTTCAAGTATTGGCAGTTCTTGCATCAACACATCTGTCTTTTCCCGATAGTCGAATTCTAAAAGGCTTCCAGGATAACTCTTCTGCACATTCTCCAGATCTGACGGTCGTGAGGGATCTCCTTTTCTCTAGATCAGATCCAATGGCTCCAAAACTTCATGCATTGAGCTCTCTTTATCTCTCTCTCTCTCACGCATCAAATACCACACCGACTATGGTTTTATAATACCACTACTCCCCCTGAGCTTTGTAACACAGCCAAGTAACTCCTTGGCACTTAGGAACATTCTAAGGTCCAAAAATCAGTTCTTCCAAACACAATTCCCACCTGAACTTCGGGTCCAATGACCACTTATCCAGGCGTTGAAACCATGGCTCTGATACCATATTGTAATGTCCCCAGCCATCAACCCCATGGCCGGGAAAATGCTACTACGCGGAAACATTCTCATACTTATATAATATGCATTTAAATGAAATTAAATAGCTTAACAGAGTAAACATACAATTAATGCTAACATAAAAAATAATTCAATCAACAGTAAACATCATCGTAACGGAATACATGATAATATTGCAAGCATCACGGACATGCATTTAAAAACAGAATTTAAACACATGCATATACTTATCTTTGAAACTGTAGTAATTCCACCAACCACGTGCAGACCTTCCATGAACCTCCCAGCCTTATACCTCACTACTCATCATGCTCAGCAGTGGGTCACCCCCGAGCTGGGACTAAGCTCCACCCAAGGTAAGGGAATCCTAGGCTAGGTTAAGGTTACAAGAAAACTTCACAGAGCAACCGGAAGGATTCTCCCCATGAGCCTTCTTATGCCCACTACTAACAGACTCTCATTCCGCACATGCTTGTTCCACCCGGGAGTATACGCCTTCACAAGCACAGTCCATTGGTGCTTCACCTCCTTCTCTGGGTCTCGAAAACATGTCAGATCAGGAACTCTTAGAGTTCTGTAGCTGGTGTTGGACTCTCTCTGGGAGAAAACCACTTCCCAGCAGACCCCCTCACCTAGAGAGAGTTTCTCACGGGCCTGACAACCTGCCTCTTCTACCATAGGCCTGACAACTCAATTCTTCTACCAGTTTCCAAATCAATTCTTGCAATTTCAAGATGACAACAATGGAAACAGCTTGGGTTAACTGACAGGTGATAGCAGTAACAGGAATATAGGGTGTGGAAACAGAAAATGGCAACAGGCCACTAAAATACAGCATGGTTCAGGTAACGCTCATTTACAGGATGTGTGACAAGCAATTCACGTAGAGGTCGAACATAAACTCAACAGTTCAGGATGAGGATGTATCGGCTTCTCAAGAAAACCTAACAGGCCTCTGGTTTCAGAGTTGTGTGAGGCTTATAGAACTCAGACGCGGAGATCCCTCGGTTCAGAAAACTCACAATGGAATGGAGGTCCAACCCCCTCCATGACTCAATTCCTTGGTTAAATTGCATGTGCCTAGGCCGACATATGTTTCCCATGAAGTTGCATGCATTCCATTAGCATGTGTTTCCCTTTGCGCACGTTCCCTTTCCAGGGACTTAGGATGACAACATAAATCTCACATGGTTTTGGAATAATAATAAAATATCATTCTTAAGAACTAAAGCTCTTAAGCTTAACCCCTCTCCAACCCTTTCAGTCCCCTCTCCCTTACCCAGACTTGTGGAAGCTTAGTCCCCCATCACTCATTCATTGTGGTCGGTCCACACGCAAAGATGTAGTTATATTAATAATGTGCATCATTACATGTACAAAATCAGGCTCTTGGCCTTCAACACTTAGGCTCTCTGGCCTAATAAACGCATAATTCCACCAGCTTATATTAACTTGGCTCACCATCCTATAAAACATACTTGCAATTCATAATACAATTGGGGCACGTCCTTGGGGATATTACAGATGGAAACATGAGTCAAACATGTACAGTAATCAGAGAAAAAGGAAGATCACCTAGTGCCAAAAGAAATTCGTGATCATTGTTGATCACGATAAGATAAACAGTGATCCTATTATTCTAAATCTCGAGAGAGGTAGCTTGCACAGAATCCATGTACTGGAGGAATAACGAAGTACAAATAATTCAGAGCTCGGAAGGGTTAGCGACTGAATATCAATGCATAAATGAATGCACAAACAGTTATTAAAAAGCTCAGGAGAAACAGAGATGAAACAGATCAGAAGTAAGAAACGTTAATCAAAGCTCCTAAGGGAAAGCACATTGCAGAAACGCGATAGGGATCGAATTCCCAACAGATCAATGATCTTGGTTCAGTTGGAATCCAAGTATAAACCCAAAATCTTAGGAGAGATGACGCATGGGAGTCTCAGAAGAGATGACGCATAGGAGCCATCCATTATCATTTCGGGACAGTCCAGAACCGTCAGATCAGGAGACATTCAACTATGACGCTAACCACTCTAACAAAAAAAATCCAAGAACATATGAAATTACCCGAAGGTTGAAACCCCGAAGTAACAACAACCATTGATCTTGTTAGCGATATTTCTTGTAAGGGGGGGGTTAGAATGTAATGAATGGGTTAAAACCCCACTTGCCCTAAGTTTTAACGCAAAATGCGCCTATGTTTAAATGGAAAGCGGGATCTGGACGG
>JASDQU010103268.1:485005-510193 GCA_032191745.1 Picea mariana | reverse complement strand
CTCTGATTCTGAAGGTGCATCAGACATCAGAGCCCTTAAAGATTGTTGTTGTGCACCTGGCGACTCCACTGTGGCGACTCCATTGTTTCCACATCATTGTTTCAGTTGTAACTACTGTCAGCAAGCCTGAAAGCCGACCCTAAGGAGATTTCTCGAGAAGGTTTCAGCAGTTGCTTTCTCAGTCTGAGAAGCTTCCTAGGGTAATGACAACATTAAGATCTGGCCTTTGATGGTGAACAAGGACAAGGCATATTTGAAGCTGCGCATATTTCACCTGGCAACTCCATGATTCAGGGATCGATTGGCGACTCCACTGGTTCGATATGGAGAAAATCCTTGCTCCCAGGTTTGCTCCTTTTAATTTCTCTGCTATTCCTGGTTTTCCTAATGTTGTCCCCTCTCTGGATGAATGGGGTGATTATTTGCCCATATTTGGAAAAGGTGAAGAGGACAACCCAGCTCAGCACCTCAGTGAGTTTCATGAACTCATGCATCAGTGGGAGATACATCATGAGGATGTATTACTGAAAATGTTCATGTTCTCATTAGCGGGGGATGCACATAAATGGTATCATTCTTTACCCTCGGCTACCATTTCTTCGCTCAGTGATTTTCATGCAGCTTTCACCACCTATTTTCAAAGGCTGTATCCCCCTAAGTTAATTTGTCATAATTGTTGTGAGGGATACCACAACTCTATACAAGAGAAAGTTGTTTCTGACGAAAGTTGTGGGGAGGATCTTGATGACCTGGATCAGAACTCAGTCCCTTCTCCTCCCCATTCATCTGCATCCGAGGCAGGTTATGAAAGTGATAAAGTTCCCAGGGAGGAGGATGGCACCCTGAGTGAGCTGATGGAGCAGGTGAAATATCTCTCTGCCCAATTAGAAGGGTTGAAATCTAAAGACTGTGTGGAGGATTTTCTAGTCTCCAGGGCAGATGTTCTAGGTGGCCCTTTTGAAGAGATTATTGAAGATTTTGTAAGTGCATTAACATCTGCCCCCGATGAGCTTGATATCTCAGATCAAAGAAGTGAAGAGGTAGTGGTGGAAGAGGATTGCTCTCTTTTCATTCACGAGATTTCCCACGATGTGTTTACATTCAGGGTCGAAACGGAGGAGCGAGGGATAGTTCCATTTCTGCAAGTTGGAGAAGCTTTGTTCCCCCCCCGACTTCGATGATTATCTGGAAGAGGAGTAGCAAAGTCTGACATCACCTTTTGTTTGTCAGAGCAGCCAGGCCATTTATGACAGTTATGGATCAAAGTCTGAACTCGATATGCTGGATTTCCAAGAGCAGGTCGCATAGCCTTATCCTTTGTTTGCTAAAGGAAACTATCATGAGGAAATCAGCCATCCTGAGTAGCAGTTGGAAGAGCATAGCTCTCTCATGGTACATGTTTATGATGATTATGAATCTGATCCCTGGGAGAGTTATGAAGAGCAGGAAGAGGACCAAAGAGGGGTGTTATTTACAGCCTGCACATAGGTCATCGAGTAGTCGTTCGGAGAGCATGACTTCCCCACGGGTCTTATTTATGATGATTTTGAATCTGACCTAGGAGAAGAACCAAGAGAAGATGAAAAGGAACCAGAGGAACAGCTGAGCACATATTTCGTTCCAGAGCCAGTCAACGAACAGCTATCGCCTGAGATTAATGNTATGAATCTGATCCCTGGGAGAGTTATGAAGAGCAGGAAGAGGACCAAAGAGGGGTGTTATTTACAGCCTGCACATAGGTCATCGAGTAGTCGTTCGAAGAGCATGACTTCCCCACGAGTCTTATTTATGATGATTTTGAATCTGACCTAGGAGAAGAACCAAGAGAAGATGAAAAGGAACCAGAGGAACAGCTGAGCACATATTTCGTTCCAGAGCCAGTCAACGAACAGCTATCGCCTGAGATTAATGAGCCTACTTAAGTTATTCACCCACTTGTGCTTCTCAGAGATATTCGGCTGCGGGTGAACAATTGTGTAGCGGAAGAGGCTGTCTGTCGCCATTTTCCTAGAAATGGCCACTCATTCGGTGACCCTGTCAGTGGATACATGGAGTGGCATGTCCTTTATGCCTTGAAGCCGCCCTATTTCATATCAACTTCATCCTGTGAGGAGAAGTTGAAGAGTGTAACCGTTCTGCTATCACGGTTACACCGTCTGCGGATGATCATTGACAGCAGGAAAGAACTTCCCTTCAGGAAGTTACTTGATTGGCTATGGTGGAAGTCTGCTTTCACCTAGCCCCATGTAAAGTGTTTTGTTAGTTTAGGACTGTACATAAATAAGCTCTTGTGAGCATGTATGCTTTGTTTGTTTTATTTTCGGCCTATATTTTCAAAAGCAGGATGTTTCGAGCTTGACTCCATAGCCCAACAGCAAGGCACTGAAGCTGTGGAATGAGTTCTTAGAGCATCGCAGGAATGACTCTATCCCCCATGGAGCCAAATGTTAGCGATATTTCTTGTAAGGGGGGAGGTTAGAATGTAATGAATGGGTTAAAAACCCACTTTCCCTAAGTTTTAACGCAAAATGCACCTATGTTTAAATGGAAAGCGGATCTGGACTGCAGGCATCCGCGCGCCCAGATCGACGGCGCACGGCAAATTCCGGACCCCCCCAACCTTTCTACCTTTAAGCGGAGGGGGGGGGTCCGGAATCCGGGGCGCATCTCTTCAACGACCATGATCATAGCGCCCAAATCAATGGCCCGTTGTGTCACCTCTTACACCTTTTTCCCCCTTTGCCACCTATTCCCCACCTGGCCATGTGGCAGGGTTCTTTCCCTTTAGCCTCTCCTCTTTCCATCCATATGGTCCATCCCGCACCTCATCGTCCACTTATTATCTGCCGCGTGTCTCGTTCCCCTCCACGTCGGCCCCCTACAAATAAGGTTCCCATTGTTCCTCATCTCCTATCTCGTCCGCCTGTTGTATTCCTCCATGTGTCTTCCCCTTCCTCATCTCATCACCTCTTGTCTCACCCTCACGGTCTTAGCCGCCTCTCCCCTACAGCCTATTTTCTACCTCACCTCATAGCGTGGCCCTTCCTCAGTCCATCATCCTCCTTCCAGCTGCCATATGTCCCCCCTCTCTCCACGTCACCTGTCCATTCATCCTCATGGCACACATATCCTTTTTCTCATTTTCCCCTTGACAACTCATGCTAGGTGTTCTCCATCTCCCTCCGGCTATGTATGGTCGTCTCTGCTCCGAAACCACTCAAGCCCCGCACTCCATATCTCCTCTACCCATCCACCTCTCCCATTATGCACCTCATCCTTCGCGCTGGCCTCCACGCCCAGTCATCAGGTAGTACAGTTAATCCAGGTGGCAGCGCGAGGGGCCGTCCACATCCCAAAAGTGCTGAGTTGGCCAGATCATCCTCAATCCCCATGAAGCAGTTATTGAGGCGGTTGGTGGTGGTTAGACATCATCTTCGCCATAATGGGAAAGTACGGTAATGAATTAAAATCACGTCGATTCGCCGATAAAACTGTCAGAAGATCGATCGCGTCTGCCATAAGTTGCATGACCATTCAAAAGTTGTAAATGTTGACTGTCAAAAGCCATGCAGATGCAAAGCTTTCAATGCATGTCTCGGTTCTGCCGTTGTTGCTGTTTTGAGTATATGAAGGCGTTTTCGCCATTTTGGTATCTATCGATGGTTGAGCTGAGCTCTCGGTTGTAAAAGCTTTAATGAAGCACTGTAATTCTGGTCATGTATAGACTTTTGAGACTTCTTGCTTAATGAATGCCAGTTTCCTTTTTACATCTTTGTTATAGTGTGTTAGAACAGCTCAGAATCGGAGGATCCAGTCGAGCTGTAGCCGTTATAGGATGATGTTGTCCTGGATCACTGTGATAGCTCCACCGTTTCTAATCAGTTCTTTTGACTTTCCCATCGCCGAGTGACTTGGAATTGGCAGATCCAGTCAAGTCCCCTTTCAGTTCCTTGAGACCCTGAACCAAGAGGATCTTTCTTTCAGAGTCTTTCTTCTGCAAGTTGCTATAAGCCTGTTGCCCAAAGCCATTTGTTCACCCTCCTTATCAAGTCTTCCACCTATTCACCCTTTAATCAACTCACTGGCTGAAGTTAAGTCGAGACCTCCTTTGTTACTTACGTCCCAGACACATTCCCTGAGTTAGAGTAATATCCCCTTGAGTCTTTATCTCCATGTGATCACCCATCTATTAAACCATGACATAAAAACTGATGGGCGCTGGGCTCTGCTCCTGCAAGCAATCTAGGAGTGACTTCCAATGCTAACAGATCTGAAGCAAAATATGGGAACCATCAGATCAGGAGACAGTCAACTCTGGCATTGACCACTCTAGCGAAAATAAGCCAAGAACATATGAAATTACCCGAAGGAAGAAGCCCCGAAGTAACGACAATTGTTGATCTGAAGCAGAACATGGGAACTGTCAAATCAGAAGACGGTCAACTTGGTGTTGACCACTTCGGTGGAAAAGGGTTGAGAACATGAAAATTCACCTGAAGGCTGAAGTTCCGATGTCACAAATTTAAGGAATGTGGCACACACATTGAGATCCCATGTCATCACAGTCCACGTCAGCAAGGAAATGTGGCCCAATCAGATGATGAAAAGTGTTAAGGTCCAGTTGGTATGTTAGGTATATAAAAGCCACAAATCTAGGTGACATGTGGCAACCACTCAGCCAGTTCCATGTCAACAGTTACATCAGCAAGTACGTCACTCCGGGAGTATGTTCTTCGAGGGTTCTACCACCATCAATTTCCCTAAGCGCCGAATATCAAAGTCATTCTCAATCATACGATGAAATATCCCTAAGGCCAAACCCAATTGCAAATGTAAATATAAATGTACATAAGCTGGTGAGTTGATTTGATATCATTTTGGTATGCACATTCCATGGTGTAGCGCGCGCAGGTAATGCACAGTAAAATGAGGAAGTGTGCACATTCCGGGATACAGTGTGCAGCATCTTAAGTGTGCGCGATGTAGAGGCCAGGAAGCCTTGTGTATTTGATATGTTTTATAGGCTGGTGAGCCAGTATTATAAGCTAGGATGCTTATATTTTGATTAGGCAGTAGAGCCTAGATGTTAAAGGCTAGTGCGCCTATTTTTGTACATATCTCATATTTAATATAAAATACATCGTTGTGCGTAGACCGACCACGATAAAAGAGATGGGGGACTAAACTCCACTAGTTAGGGAAAGGGAAGGGGCTAAGTTAAAGAATATTATATTAATATTTCTTAAATCATAAAGTATGGATAATTATGTTATCCTAAGTTCTAAGTTGGGGCCAAGTGGGCCAAAGTAGCTTCCAACATGACAAGTGTCAAGTTGGGGGCATGCATACATATTGTTGGGACTTAGCTCATTTTGGGTATCTTCACTATCATTCGGACCATCGTCTTTTCACTAATTCATCCATCACTGGGATATACAGTCAATCATCCATGAATATTGCAGCCATTGAACGATCCATTGTATCTTCATGACTTTACCTGAAACCGTATCCAAAGCTTTCTGTTGGATAATTGTTAGCTTGGGAGCAGGATTGAAGAAACGGGTTGTCAGGCCCATGGGATATTGAAGAGGCGGGCTGTCAAGCCCATGAGCAATTCTCTAAGTGAGAGAATTGTTGGGGATTGATTTCCTGAAGGTGTTGAACTACAGTTGTAGGGCTCTGAGACTTCCTATCCGGCTCATTGTTGAAGCTCTGGAAGGGAAGTGGGGAAGCCGAGGGACTGTTGAGCAGAGAAGGGGCACACTTCCTTAGGTGGGACAGGCATGTGGGGAATGAGGGACTATAGGATGTTAGTTGAGTGAGCACCTAATACAGAGTCTTTCCTATTGTTCATGAGCCTTTAGCCTGGTTAGGAACCCCTTTACCCAGGTTGAGTTTAGTCGGGGTGACTCACTGTTGAGACTGATGAATAGTGTGGTCTAAGGCTGGGGGGTTCATGGAAGGTCTGCACGCAGTTGGTGTTATTCTCACAAAGATAAGTGTCAATTGTGTGATTAATTTACATGTTGCATTGTTATTCACATGTTATTTTTATGGTTTTATCCTATACGTGATTATAGTTGTTTGTATGCTTATGGGTATTGCATGTATATGTTTACTGCTTTTTAGTGTGAATCCATGCATTTACATAGTGTATTTGTTTGTTCACATTTTATATATATTAAGCTTACACAAGAGTTATGTGTGTGCATATGTTTTAATTGCATGCAGTTAGAAAATTATATGAGACATAACTTAGTTAGGATGCTAAGTATGTTACAGTACGTTTCGCACAGAGAACGAATGTGTTCTGCATTGTAGCATGGCCCTGCATGAATGGTCGGGGAGGTTACAAATGGATATCTGAGCATGAAAGAGTGTTTAGGAGTAGCATGGCCTGGCCTGTTGAAGGCTGGGAATGTTACAAAGACAGTTTCAAAGCTAAGTAAAGCGTTTGAGGAGTGGCATGTCCCAGGCCTGTGTGAGGTCGGGGTATGTCACATTCGATCCGTTGAAGGGACTAGTCAACAATCAGATCAAGGTGTGACTATGGGATGCACAAGCGTCAGATCAAGGGTAGGGATTGATTACAGAGCATGAAGGAAGGATTAAACTCCGCGTTGATTCCACTTCCGGAATTGGTCAATACCGTCGGATCTTCCCAATCAAGAGATCGACGAATGTAGTTTAATTTGTTGAAGTATATATATGTATATATAATGGATTGAATGAAGGTTCATTCTATCAGGTTGGTGCTTGTTTACAATTTGGGTATTGTATGAGGATTGGATTCCTCACATCTCAGTTGGATATGAGATCAACAGGATGGGTCTTGTTATGAGGGTTGGATTCCTCATTTCTCAGTTGGATCTAAGAACTACAAGTTGGGCCTTGTAACAAAGAGTTGGGTCTCTCATAATTGTTTGAAGATGAAGATTGATCTTATGTATTCATTCAAGTTAAATAAATAAATAAAGTTTTTATTCTTTTATATATTGGTTGAGAAAATGAAATAAATATATGTTGTTCAATTAATTTATGAAAAGTGGAAAAATGTCCAAAGTTTTGTGACACTGATTCACCCCCCCTTCTTAGTGTCAAGTGTACATTTCAACATTAACAATATTCCATTTTTTGGGGACTCAATGATTATTTACGAAAGTGTAGGGGTGGGTCTACTGAAAGATTATTCGCTCATGGGAACTTTTCCCACACTTGTTTCTCAAACTCCGCAGCATATCGGAATGATAAACATGATTTCGACCACGGTACATCAATCCCTCAAATCATCTGATCTTTGGATTTTGTCTAGTCCTTTATAGTTTGATACTTTAGGTGACAATACGTTTCTTAGCTCAAAAGAGGTTGAATAGTATGCCATTCAATATGCCTCTCCTTCACCCGATGAACAACATCTGGTGGAATCCAATTCTTATTCATTACCATCTTCATTGAATTCCTTATCGTCAACCTTTGATTACATCCTACATATTTTTCCATCCAACGAATCTATAATGGAAATTCTTAGTATCGAAGAGTCACCTTGTGATGATAACCACCACCGCTCATCCTTTCTTCCAAGTTTGGATGAAATCAAGGAAAACATTCAATCTATTTTTCCATCTGATATTGTCGATAATCCTCTATGTCTGATACTTACTCAGGATACTATCTCTGAGGGAAATTTAGGTAATATATCGCAAACCATCAGCGTAGACATATCAAAAAAGAGGGTGTCATGGAACATATACAATTAGGCATGAACTGTTCAATTGAAGAAATTCAAGACTACCCCACCTTATTTAAAGAGTTTTGTTGTGTTTTTTCCTTGAGCTATTAAGAAATGTCAGGAATCGATCCTTCGATCGTTCTGCATGAAATTAAAACTTGCCTTGAAGCTAAACTTGTAAGTCATAAACTTCGCCCTATTCGTCCTAAGAAAACTGCGGCAATAAAGGCAGAAGTAGAAAAATTATTGAAATATGGTTTCATTTACCCCGTACCTCTGACCGAATGGGTTTATAACATCGTTCCAATCACAAATAAACAAGGGAAAATTGAGTTTGCATCGGATATAGGGATCTCAATAAGGCTTGTCTGAATGGCAATTACCCTTCACCCTTCATCGACCAAATTATCGATAATTTTGTTGGAAGCGTAATATTCTCTTTTATAGATGGCTTCTCAGGCTATAACTAGATAGATATTTTATTGGTTGGTCAACATAATACAACCTTCATCTACCCATGGGGAATCTTCACTTATTATAAGTGACCTTTTGGCCTTAAAAATGTTGGAGCCACTTTTCAGTGGGATATGTCGTACGCTTTCCATGATATCAAACATATTGTTGAGACTTACCTCGATGACTTTCCAGCTCATTCGGCTCATCGAAAATATCATCTTCATCATATCAGAGCGATTTTTTTTAGATGTCAACATTATGACATACACTTGAATCCCCACAAATTCATTTAAGTTGTCGAATCAGGGAGGCTCCTAGGTTTCATAGTATCCAAATATGGGATTAGGGAGGATCCCTTATAAGTGAAATCCATCTTGGATTTACCTCCTCCCAACAACATTACCCAACTCCAAAGTTTGCAAGGGAAGGTAAACTTTCTACGTCACTTCATTTGCAATTACGCAGGAACCACAAAATGATTCATGAGATTGTTGTAGAAGGATGTCCCTTTCATCTAGGATGAACTGGCTCAACATTCATTCGACGCTCTCAAACATGCTTTAACGCATACACCATTTGTTATAACCCTAAATTGCACCTCACATGCTTACCTGGCAGCAGGCCAACTCATATCCATTCCTTGCCAAAGCCATGCTGAATAAACTCTTGAAAATCCTCTTAAAACATGTAAAACGTGCCCTAACCTACTACTGCACGTGTTGGAACGCTGGCAGGCCTTCTACTGCACGCGTTGGAACGTGGGCTGGCCTACTACAACCCATGTTTACCTAACAAAGCACAAAAATAGGAAAGTTGCCGATGGGACAAAAATCTTTGGGTCAGTTAACTGAAACTCCCAGCCATGCATGGCCGAGAGTTCGTCCAAAACCCTAGCTCCTTCTAGCCTATAAAAGGAGGGGTAGGGGTACTATTTGAAAGGAGGAAAAAGATAGCAAAGAAACTCTGCCCAATTGCCAAATCCATTTGTCCCAACCCTTTAGCATTTCCTCAATCCTAAATGAGAATTCAAGCAAAGCAGTTGGAGGACAAAGAAGAGGAGGAGCCCAGGATCAGGATCGAGGAACGGTGGCCAGTCTCTATCATTATTGTAAGTTGATTCATCTTGAGATTAATAAAATAATACTTTTCCCGTCCTAATACACGAGTGATATATATTTTATTTGATTTATGCTTAATCTCTAATCCTTAGGTAGAAAAATAGCATGCATGTGTAGTGTTTTGTCTTGATTGCAGGATTGTCTTTGGAAGGAGCAACGAAAGCAAACAGATAAAGCGCAACGGAGGATCTACATCAAACATCGATAAAAAAAAAGGTTAGTAGGTCTTTTCCATTCTTGTAGGTGAAAAAGGGTTTGAGTATTGGGGTGATAGGTTAAAAGTGATTTCTTTAAGGTCATGATCTGCGTACAAGTTCAGCCCTAGCTTGTTAGTCCGTAGGGTATTATTTCCCAACAACAGAATTGGCGACTCCACTGGGGATATTACTCTTAGGGTTTCCGGATTTAAGTGAGGTTTTTGGGTAGTTTAAAGGAGTAGATTCTATGTTTCTTTGTTTGTTTGTTTTCTGTTAGGTCAAAGCTAGCTGGGAACCTGGTTATTAATACCATTTTTTCCTTGACTGTTGCTTGACATTTATTATCGGGACACACAGAGGTACACGCGGCCTACAGAAGGCCTGCACACATGTAACCCATGCCCTAACCTTCTACAGCCTGCGTTTGAACGCTTGTTGTAGTGGTTTCAGTAGCGTGTAGGGCTCAGAGAGCTTAAGAGGCAGTCTCCTCTTCCCTGTTAGAAGTTCACATTCTCAGGGGGCTTTCTGGATCCTGTCTGGGTCTTGCTAGTTTACAGTCTTGTCTCAGTCTGCTTTATTGTGATTGTTATTTTTGCATTTATTTTCCTTTTCTGTTAAAGAAGAAGCATCCAAGCCTTTAAGAGACTCTGGTTGTCAATACCAGAGGCCTCTTCCAGGTCTAGGCTACCTGTGTTTGATTTTTCTTGGATTTTATACCTACACGCGGCCTGTTTCAGTTCAGCTTGCGGGTACCCGCGTGTTGTTATAGCTCAGCACGCGTTTGAACGCGTGCTGTCTCAGTGACAGTAGCGGGCTTGTCAGGTTTCTTTTCATTTAGGGTGGGGCAGTCATCCCCTCTTGTGGTGAGAAGTTTTCCCTCTCAGAGGTTTTGAGTCTAGGGTTGCACAGTCAGTAGGTTAGGGCCTCTTATCCTTAGCCTGTGTTTTTTTAGTTGATGTTTTGATAGAAAAGACAAAAGAAAAAAAAATTGTTTTATGGTTTTTAGACAAGTGTTAGAATCGGTGCTTTCTTGATTGACATTGTGCGTCTTTGCTCTGGTTCTTTGTGGTCTGTGCTTTAAGCCAGGATTTTATTTTGTTTTCTTGGTTTTGTGCTTGTCATCATTTTCCCTTTATTGCTTTATTTTGTGCAATTAAATAAAAAAAATTCTCTTTGTCATTTTCTTCTTTGTTTGAAGATAGTGTTGTTGCATCAGTAGCTAGGAAGAAGTCTTTTTTCACAACTTGTTTTGCAGTGCATTTAGCGCATAAGTAGCTCGCAGATTGAGCAAAATTCCTTTATGTTTTTCTGCATGAAATCTTAGAAAATTCAAAAAGAAAAAGAAGTCTTTCTTGTTGAAAAGTTGTTGGTTTTTGCATTTTTTGTAAAAGTTTTTGTTTCCAAGCATTTCTTATTTATTTTTGCTTTGAGTCTTTACACATCATCAGTTTCACCTTCATACCTGTGACGTAAAAAAGTCCATTAAAAGCAATGCTAATTAAAAACTATTAGACTTTTTGTTTGTAGGGTTCATACACTAGCTGAGGACTAGGGCTTTGGAATAGGTTGGAGAGTAAATTCTCCAAGGCCACTCAAACCAAACATTGGAGTCTGTCATAGGGAGTGTAGAAGTCCAGTTATGGAAAGTTATCCGGGGCCCCCCTCTAACACAGGGGATAAACACAAGGTCGCGTAAGGAAAGGTAGCGGAGATAACCCCTCCAAAGCCGGACCTAGCGTAGTGGAGAACACATATCAAGGATTTGTTGAGGGATTCCGTCATTTTCATTTGCCACGGAGCTTCATGGGTCTCGAATCCGTTCGAGGTCCTCAGTTGTCTTCCAGACCATTTTCTCTCGATACCCTTGACAGGTTTCAGGCTTGATACCCTGCTCATTGTGGTCTACCCGACTATCGATTGTACCCGCCCGGTGACTGTTCACGTGCTGGCAAACTAGTTGCCAATATTTTCTAGGGACATACACAGGTGACTGCGGGGGTATACCGCAGTACCTAGGACAGACATCGGGCCACGCTTTGCAGAGTATACCCAGAGGGTGCTTCCGTATTCGAGTTGCACTTGCACTGGTAAGTTGCTCTAGTGTTGGTTGTTGTAACTGTTCTTCAAAATAACTAGTGTTTTCTTGTCTTATCTCATAGGGGCTTTCTTTTAGTGTGTGTTACTGTTTGTTCATGTAGAATACCTTAGCATGTCATGAATCTTCTCACACAGTGGAGGGTTCAGAGCTCCGTCGGTCACGAAGGCTTCTGGGCCTGCCGCCGGTTATACTGGAGCCACCCCCGCCACCATTGAGGCGGAAGCTAGACCAACAAGGGTCTTTCGAAGCAACCGGGTTTCTAACCATTGAGCCCGAACAAACCCCAGAGGAATCAATAGCCAATATTGGATCGGTTGAAACCCCAAACACTGATATCTGGACACCAGTTATTGTACCAGTCCAATTTACCGAACTCCTGTCAGTGCCTCACACAGCTATGGCAACAAACGTTGTTACTTCCTCTGGGAATTCTTCTATTCCCACCATCGTTTCTACCACAGGAGAAGCATCTCCTAACTTGCCGCCGTCGGTCCAGACCACCATGGTTTCGGCCGCAACTACGTCACAAAGTGGATCGACCCCATCTATCGTGGCGGCCACAAATCCCTTCACACCTAGTGCGACAGGCTCTCCGTTTTCATACGGTATGCCTAGTTCAGGAACAAGTTCTGCACTCACTCACTCCACTTTACAAACTTTGGGTCTGGGGGCAGGGAGCTCTAACGCTCCTCTGCAAGGTCAACTTGGGGGCATTCATGTCCCTTTCAATGCTTTTCCTCACGCTGGAGGTCATATTCCTCCTTCGTCCCCTTCGCTTGGTGGTCCGCATCAGCCGGCCGCCGGGCAGCCCGCACACACAAGTTCATTTGGAGCCGGGAGTCAAGGAACACCTGCGCAAACTCAGCCGGTAGGTTCGTCACCGTTTGTTTGGAACGGGACGTTTGGTAACAACACTTTCACACCCACTGCTTTCCCGTTTGGGGGCACTCCCATATTTGGACAGTCTACTCCGGCGCAGGGTACTATTCCTGCATCGAGGGCACATATACCAGGACCTTGGAACTCAGGACAAGGATCCGTTCCCTCCGATGGAATGCCGTTCTGGGGTAATTCTTTCCATAGTCAATGGAACCTCGGACAAACTGCTATGCCTCTCCCAACAGGACCGGCATGGGGTAATCCTTCCCAAAGTCCATCAAATATGATGAATGCCCAACATCGTCTGTCCTTTATGGGCAATCAGCCAATGATGTCTCCACAGATGCAAAATCCTTATGCTGGTCAGGGCCATGGTTTCTACCAGAATCCGGGCCAGCAACCAAACTTTTCATGGCAACCTGGTGCCAATCAAACCCTGGGACCCTTTCTCCCAGGCTATCAGCAGCAACGTAAACTAACATTCTTGGCGACATTACACTTTCCAGATTTAACACGGTTGTTAAATGATCCTATCTGTCACGATCYACATTGGCCTCCTGTGCCAACGAAGTTGCCTTTGGACATTCCCAAGTTCGAGGCCAAGCCTAACGAAGCTCCAGGTGATCACGTGACTACTTTCCATATTTGGTGTTCATCTAACTCACTGAAAGATGACTCCATCCAGTTGAGATTGTTTCAACACACTCTCATCGGGAGTGCCGCGAAATGGTACATCGAGCTTGATCGCTCAATATATTCTTCTTTTGGCGAACTGGCGATGGCCTTCCTTAACCATTTCCAGTTACCTATAAGATACGACACTGGCACAGAGTTGCTGGCCAATTTCGAATAGACGACAGCTGACCATATCTCTGATCATATCCAAGAGTGGAGACGTCGAAAGAGTCTAATCAAAGTACCAGTCCCACCAGCATTCCTGCTGGAGTGCTTCATTAAGTCCTAGGTCCCACAGTTGTCCAAAGACGTCGCAATGTTTGGATTTTTCTCTGAAGAAGACGCCATTATGCGAGCTGAACAGTTTGAGCTCATCTATTCTCAGGCCGGTTTATTATACAGCATCTTACCAGATGCACCACGTTTGATACTGGAGAAAACTAGACAGAGAGTTGGACCATATGCCGGCGGTATTGTTGGTTCCGCACAAACTAAGCCCGCTGAGCAATTGACTAAACAATTGCAACAGTTATCTATACAACACTCAGCGGCCAGCCAGACTACTACTTTGGCTTCTCCTCCTACCCAAACGTCGGAAGTACACTCCGTACAGACGACTAACCCAAAGGCCACCCAGCAGCCTGAAGGGAAGAAAAAACAACGCAAGAAGGGTAAGGGGGATAAAAGACCCACTGGTAATGCTGGCGAGGGCACCACGGAAAAGAGGAAGGCGAGGTATCCATGCAACTTGTGCGCGGAAGACCACCTGACCCATTTATGCCCTCGACTTGTGGAGGCCCAGAAGTTTGTCATACAGCAACAGCAAGTTGTGTTGACTAATCCCTTTCAGCATGGGCAAAATTTAACTCAAGCCTCTACAAGTGCCGAAGGGGGCAGCCAAGAAAACTGCCCTCCTCCAAATAATTCCTCTTCCACAAACGTATATATGGTTAGGGGTGATGCTTTAATCACGAGTAGAGCACACGACTATAGTAAACCAAGCGCCTCTGAGAAGGGTAAAGAAGTCGAGATCCCATCTCTTCCTATACAGATCGAGAAGACATTGGGAGAAACGATGACACGCATTCCAAAAGATATGTTTAAGAAAGCTTCTTACAACCCAAATGCAAGGGCCGCCCAGAATTACTCTGTGGTGGAAAATTTATCACAAACCCCTTGTGCAATGTCCGCTTTGAAGGTCCTCCAAAGCTGCCCTGCTCAGAGGAAATCCTTGTTGACTGCTTTAGGCTCTACTGAGACTTGTAACCCGGGCACCATCATGTTAGATACGACTGACTTAAAACCTCGTCTGCCTTACCACGTCGCGTTTCAGATAGTAGTGGCTCATCCCACGAAAAATTTTACACGGAATATCTTTCGCACGGTGGTCGACGAGGGTGCTTCAACTTGCGTTATGTCATTAGCATGCTAGAAAGCCATTGGTCAACCCAAGTTGTCTCCATCACCTACCCTCCTCACTGCGTTTGACGGTCATTCTTTCCGACCACATGGCATCATTCCTTCTTTCCCTGTGCAGTTAGGAGGGAAGACTGTGTGCGTTGAAGTAGAGGTAGTCGATGCCCCCCTCGACTATAACCTCTTGTTAGGTCAGAGTTGGACTTATGCTATGCAAGCTGTGGTTGCTACAATTTTTCGAGTCTTATTGTTTCCACATGAAGGCTAGATAGTGACCATTGATCAATTGTCCTTCTCTAGACCTGAACCAGCTTTGGGGGCATCCACGGTTCCCATGATTGATAATCCGCAACCCGGTGTCGTTAACGTTGGAGTTGGTTTGTGCCCATCTTTGATGGGTACCTTTGATTACCCACCTCCTCATGACGATGTCAAGTTTATATCGAATCACCACAAGGCTGAGATTTTTCACGTTTCGTCGTTCCGCACGACTTACTTTGAGGATCCGTGGATTCTTCCTTCCCCATCGTCCACGATGGATGAGACAGGGCACTCCGGCATGTCCATGCCCTTGTCGGCCACTGAATTAGCGTACTCTTTAGTCCAGCAAGCTTTAGCTAACCCTGATCCGACTCCCGCACGACAGTTGGATCCACTTCTAGAGCCTATCTGGGCTCAGGGTTCTCTTGCTACCACCGATTCGTTAGACTTAATCTTGCCTTCTGACGAAGCTGTAATCGAAGCAATGACTAGTCTGGACAAACCTTGGGAAGATCTTCATCACAGATCATATTTCCTCCCAGAGTTACACTGAATCGAGGCTGGAGAATTCACTATCACCATGACGGGAGATCAGCTATGTCCTATTAACCTCTTAACTACACAGGAAATTTATGCTGAGGGGAATATGGCGACTATCGCTGAAACTATACTTATCAATATCTCCCGAAACCCTGGCGTCGTGGAGAATGTCTTCGTCGGAGCAGATGGCTCCGCCGAAGAGATTCAGATTTACACAGATCTTTGCAAAGAATTTTGTGACGTTTTTGCCTGGTCTTACAAAGAGATACCTGACATCGACCCACAAAGTGTCGATCATGAGCTAACTTTGTTGTTTTTCAAGCTCGCTTTGAGATCCGAAAGCAACATCCGGTGAGATTGCATTTATGCTTTTCGATATTGTCCGGATTAACTGAGAAAAGTAACCATTGTGGAGTCTTCTTTAAGCCCTTTTCAGACTCCTTAAAGATGAAAAGATTGCCGAGTGACCTTGTTTCTTCACACTCGTTAAATTGGTCCAGAAGAACGTTCCTTAATGGGTCTCCTTTTAAGCCCTTTTCAGACCCTTTAAACATGAAAAGATAGCCGAGCAATCTTGTGACCTTTGAAGTCACGTCTGTCCGGCGGTAGTTTACCCCTTTTTCAGTCCAGATGGTCAACTGTACGAACAAAGGAATACTCTATTGAATGTCAATTCTTTAGAAGAGTATCCTCAGGTATAATTTTATTCCTTTTTCGGGCCTGAGGGACTAAATTTACGAAAAAGAAACCCCCCCGGAGTCCATAGTTAAGCTCTTTTCAGACTCCCTAAAATTGAAAAGATCGTCGAGTGACCTTATTCTTTCACACTCGTTAAACTGGTCCAGAAGAACATTCCCAATGGAGTCCATAGTTAAGCTTTTTTCAGACTCCTTAAAAGTGAAAAAATAGCTGAGTGATCTTGTCCTTTTCACACTCGTTAAAATGGTTTTGAATTGACGTCTAGTCGACGCTAGTTTATCCCTTTTTCAAACCGACTAGACTATTGACGAAAAAGGTACCCCAATGGAGTTTCCTTTTATGCTTTTTCAGACTCTCTAAATATGAAAAATCACCGAGCTTCCCTTCTTTGGGCTCGTTAAACTTACATCGAAGGACGTTACCATTGTGTGTTCTATCAACCGCATTTGCGTCCTTTACCCATCAGCCTAGTAACAGTTTGCCTTTGCGTCTTAACACCTTTGGCCACTGGAGGATTTTTCCCGAGTATCATTTCCTAGAACATCAGTCTTGTCCTTGTGCCTTGAGCTTGTATGTTTGTTGTGCTTGTTCCTCCATTGTAACGTAATATTCCTTTATTCTTTCAAAAATCATCAAAAAGAACAAAAAAAATCAAATATACCCCAAAAAGAGGATGGGAAAAGTATTTTCTTTATTGGCAGCATCATGAGTCACCCTTGGATAAAGCACATCTGTCCATTTGATTCATCAGACTATGGGATGTAGTACGACCTTAGGAAGCTTTGCTTGTTATAGAGTTGTGTCCTCCACCGTTTGGTTACTTTTCCAAACATATGGAGAGTGTGCGTTGCCTCCTGCTTCGTAGACTTATGATTAACAGATATGTTTCCTGAGTCTTATCACTTGTCGTGCTATTGTCCAAGGGAAGTTTGTCACCAAGCCTAAGTCGTCCCCTCTGCAATATGTNTTATCAAGTCCATAACCGACGAGCCATCGAAGACCTCTGGGTAGTGCAGTCGTACACTCATATTACACTCCTACCTGAGTTTCAGAAGACTTTGAAGTTGTTGCTTGACCTCTGAAGTACAGCCATCAGGCTGAATCAGCTTTTGGGAGATGGGTACTTTATACGTATATCTTTCTGATTTCGAGATGTAGCTCCATTGTGTACTGTTCATAGCTACTCTTTATAGTTATTTGACATGGATCTATAGTGTATTTGATTGGTAGCCATGGTTCTATTTTATCCCGAGCATGGGTATGCCCGCCTCGGTGAGACATTTGACATTTTTTGCAGACGGCACCTCCGGATTCCTGATTCTTGGGCTCACTCATTCAGCACATCAATACAGATTGGTAAAGAATTGGTAATGTATTTTGGCCATCAGATGCTCTTCTAACCTCACACATTAGGGGGCATCTGTTATAACCCTAAATTGCACCTCACATGCTTACCTGGCAGCAGGCCAACTCATATCCATTCCTTGCCAAATCCATGCTGAATAAACTCTTGAAAATCCTCTTAAAACATGTAAAATGCGCCCTAACCTACTACTGCACGCGTTGGAACACTGGCAGGCCTTCTACTGCACACGTTGGAATGTGGGCTGGCCTACTACAGCCCGCGTTTACCTAACAAAGCACAAAAACAGGAAAGTTGTTGACGGGACAAAAAGCTTTGGGTCAGTTAACTGAAACTCCCAGCCATGCATGGCCAAGAGTTCGTCCAAAACCCTAGCTCCTTCTAGCCTATAAAAGGAGGGGTAGGGGTACTATTTGAAGGGAGGAAAAAGATAGCAAAGAAACTCTGCCCAATTGCCGAATCCATTTGTCCCAACCCTTTAGCATTTCCTAAAGCCTAAACGAGAATTCAAGCAAAGCAGTTGGAGGACAAAGAAGAGGAGGAGCCCAGGATCAGGATCGAGGAATGGTGGCCGGTCTCTATCATTATTGTAAGTTGATTCATCTTGAGATTAATAAAAGAATACTTTTCCCGTCCCAATACATGAGTGATATATATTTTATTTGATTTATGCTTAATCTCTAATCCTTAGGTAGAAAAATAACATGCACGCGTAGTGTTTTGTCTTGATTGCAAGATTGTCTTTGGAAGGAGCAACGAAAGCAAACGGATAAAGCGCAAGGGAGGATCTACACCAAACATCGATATCATATGTTTTCAATGTTGATTTTTTTTAAAGCGCCTAAGTTTTTGAGACATTTCCATCCATATCATAAGATTTAGTTTTTAAATCCATATTATCTACATATTTAAAATCGATTCTTCTAGTGATCTTTTGCTTACCAGCACCAACTACTTCCAATGGAAATCCCATATGGAAGATTTATTACGAAGTAAAGGCCTGTACCAGATTACCTTGGGAAAGGAAAAATAACCCATTAATGATGAAAATAAAGTCAAATGGGCTAATAGAAATGACAAAGCATGTGGGTTGATTGGAATGTTTGTCTCTCCTGATTTAAGGTTCCACCTTCAAGAAATTGATGACCCTGATGAAGCTTAGGAAAAGCTTGAATCTGTGTTTGGTAAACAGAATATTATTCGAACACATCAGTTAGAAAATCAGATATTGACTTTAAGACCAAATGATTTTTCTTGCATTGAAGACTGTCTATCTAAGTTTAAAACACTTAGAATTTTATGTGAAGAGTGTAACATAAAGCTGAAGAAAGAGCGTTGCATATATATTATTATTTCTAAGCTAGGTAGTGTATATTTTGTGTTTGTATCTATCTTTTATGCCATGAGAGAGGCTCTAGGGAAAGCTTATCAAAAACCCACTCTTGAGTCCTTTTGTGATGCTTTGATTAGAGAGCAAGATAAGCTTGTACAACTTGGAGTGATCAACACTTCAGGTACCTACAACAAAGCCTTAGTCGTCCAACAGAAAGATAAACCCAAGAATCCCAAGAAGTAACATCCTTGCCACAACAACAAGCAACAAGGGTCCCAAACCCACTCAACCAACTTCCACTCCTAATGGTGACAAAATCTAAAAATCAGAATACTAACAGACATTGCAACTTTTGTGGGAAAGATGGTCATGATGAGTCCAAATGTTTCAAGAAGATGGCATTTTTAGAAGCAGCGATGAAGAAGCACAACATCGGTATTGATTCCACTTCTTCTTCTTCTCATGGACATGTACTTTCTGCTCATGGTTTCTCCTTCAATGAAACTTCTACTTCTTCTTCTGATGAGTGGCTTATTGATTCTGGAACATCTTATCATATGGCTAAGGATAAAGCCATATATTTTTTTCTAAATAAATGTAACACCAAGAAAATATTTGTTGGTGATGATAGATCTCTTAGTGTTGTAGGATCTAGAACAATTAAAGTATATAATGGTCATTTCAATGATGTATTATGTGTCCCAAGTCTTTCCTGTAACCTTTCATCAGTATATCAAATCACTCTTTCAGGTGAAGGTAAAACCGTAGAGGTTTCACCTTACCAAGTTGCAATCAAGGATCTAAAATATCATAAGCATTTTCTTGCACCTGAAATTGTTAATGATATTACCAGGTTGTACAAGTATGACAATTTTGGGTCGTCATCTTGTCCATCAGATTTTTTTTCTCATAGTGATGACTTGAGAAAACTTTGGCATGAGAAGTTTGGTCCTCTAAATTATTGCTCATTGCAACAACTATGTAATCAACAGATGGTGATTGTTCTTCCTCTTGTTTCATGAAGAGATGGTGTTTGTGCCAGTTGTGTTCTCGGAAAACATCATCGGGACAGTTTTGACAAACATGCCTCTTGGCACACCTCGGGCCCTTTGCAACTTGCTCATAGTGACTTGTGTGGTCCACTTTCTTCTCCTTCTTTTTCTAGGTGCAAGTATTTCATAAATTTAATTGGTGACTTTTCCAGACGTACTTGGGTTTACTTCATAAAGCTTAAGAGAGAAGTTTTCGACAAGTTTCTAGCCTACAAGGCCCTTGTAGAAAAGAATCCAGACATCAAATTCAAAGGTTAAGAATAGATAATGGAGGTGAATATGTGAACAATAATTTTACAAGTTAATGCACTACACAGGGGATCCAAATGCAACACATTGTTCCATATACATCACAACAAAATGGTTTTGTTGAGAGAAAGAACCGCACATTAAAAGAAATGGCTAATTGTATGATCCAATCTAAGGGATTAAGTCTAAAGTATTGGGAAAAATCCATCAACTGTGAAAATTACATAGTAAATCACACTCCCACAAAGGCTCTTAAAAATATAACACCAGAAGAAGCATGGACTAAAATTAAACCATATGTAAGTCACTTCTATTTATTTAGCAATATAGCATGGGCTCACATTCCTTATGAGAAAAGGAAAGCATTGCAACCTAAAAGTGAGAAGTGTATACTTGTTGGTTATTATGAAGATGTCAAAGGTTATAGACTTCTTCAACCACATTGTAATTAAATTATTATTAGAAGAGATGTTAAATTTGATGAAAGTATCTTGGCATGCAAGCCTAATTCAACGATTATTCCTTCTTCGACCTGCGGGCCATCTTTGGCATTTGTGCCTTATTCTATTCCTATTTTGGTTTCTTCTTCAGATGATGATAGTGAGGATGAAAATCCACCTCCACCTCCTCACCTTACTCCAGATGAGTCCATTGAACCTGAACTAGCACCAGCACCATTGCTTCCTATATGGGTTTGTTCAACATGAGAAGTAACTCATGATCTTGTTGGTGATCCTTCATATCAGCATCAGACAAGTTCTCAAATCTAGCAAGCCTCTTCTCTTTTGGCTCAAGTTTCAAAGACTCATGATCCAGAGACATTTGTAGAAGCTTCAGGTCATCCAGATTGGGATACAACAATGAATGAAGAGTATCGTTCTTTAATGGTGAACAATACTTGGGATCTTTCACCTCTTCCAAAAGGAAGAAAATTTTTTGGATGTAAATGGGTCTACAAAACTAAGTATGCATCAGATGGAAGTGTTGAAAGACACAAGGCTTGGTTAGTTGCCAAAGGATTTTCCCAGGTTGAAGGGATTGACTATAATCAAAACCTTTTCCCCATTAGCCAAAATGAATTATGTCTGCCTTGGTATTTCCCTTGTTGCCTCACATAAATTGGAGGTCCATCAGATGGATGTTAAATCCTCCTTCTTGCATGAGGATTTGAAAGAATAAATATACATGGAACAACCTCTTGGCTATGTCCAGAATGACTCTAGCCTTGTTTGTTGCCTTAAGAAATCTCTTTATGGTCTTAAGAAATCACCTCAATCTTGGTATGCCAAAATGGATAGCTTTCTTATTGACACCAGATACAGTTCAATTTTGAGATACATTACAGTTCAGTTCGAGATTCATTACAGTTCATGGGGGACTCCTTTATTTGTTGGTTTCACTGATTTAGATTGGGTCAACAACCTTGATGATTGAAAGTCTACTACAGGTTATGTTTTCAGCCTTGGTTCAGGACCTATCACTTGGGCCTGTAAGAAACAACAGGCTATTTCACTTTCCTTGACAGAATCAGAGTACCAAGCATCGGTAAATGCAAGTCAGTAAGCCTTATGGATTTGACAAATCCTTTCAGAGTTTGGATTCCAACAACAACATCTGACCAGCCTTTGGTGTGACAATTAGAGTTCCATCAGGCTCGCCAAAGACCCAATTGAACATTAGTGCAAAAAATTCATTCAGCTACACATGCACTTCATCAAAAAGCTCATTAATGATCAAGTTATTGAAGTGCTATTTTTCCTTACAGAAGATCAAGTTGCAAACATTTTCACCAAGTCTCTTACAAAAGCGAAGTTTTCCAAACTTCAATCTATGTTAGGAGTTCAAAAAGTTGTCATTAAGGGGGGATAGGCTCTAATGCCTCCTTCCTTCTCCTATTGTGTCACTATTGTAAATCCTTTAATCCTATCCCAAGTTGTTCTTAAGGGGGGATGTTAGGATATTTAGACACTTAGGAGTTAGTTAAGATCTACTTGGTCTAATGTGTCGTTAGGTAAAAGTGTTTTTCTTTAGTATGCATTAGTATGCATTTGCAGTTATAAATTCGACAGTCATGATATGTTTCCGACATAGAGTGATCAACGATTCATATTCTTCTCTATCTTAACAGCTACATTGATTCGTGGTTTAACACTCGATTGTTCCATGATCTCTATTTAAAGAACATGGAGGGTCATTTGTTGATGATTGATTATGAGAAAATCTCTTGTAAAATCTCTCTATAATATATTTTTTTTTCATTAATAAACTGCTCCAAGTGGTTGCATTGGTTGGGGTTGTGGATGTTTCCCCATAGGGGTTTTACCACGTCAAAATATCGGTGTGTTCATCTTTGATCTGGTTGTGTGAGTGGTTACTGAAGGTGTTCGTCCTCTATTGGAATACCTGTGTTGTCGAACAATGATGTTGCTCTCATTAATGAAACATATAAAAAAAACGTATCAAAACTCAATATGATAAGTATGTCTAACCTCATGTTTTTGCAAAAGGAGATCTAGTCTTGGTCCATGACCAAGACCATGATAAACTTGGAGTAGGAAAATTAGAACCTATGTGGATCATAAAACATGTGCTACACGGAAGTGCCTAGGAGTTAGTCGATTATGATGGGATCCCTCTCAACGAGCCTCATAATGGGCTCTATCTGAGGAAGTACTATGCTTAGAAAATCTTGCATGTGTGCTTTGTACATTATTGTACCATATGATTTGGTTTGGTGTGTCTTCACTTTTGCGTGTAAGGGTTTTGTTTCATCTTTAGTTGCTTATACCCTGCTTTCTTCTTGAATGCGTAGATGCTAGCAACTTTCCCCATATATTTTGGATTCGTGGATGGCGTTAGCCGACATACACAGAACTTAGCTTCTGCAGCTTGGACCATTTACCATTTTGGCGAGTTGGTAAATTCAGGAGGGATCTTTCTTAGGCCTGTAACCAATAATGTTGCAGAATATCACACCGTAAATGGACTTTTGAATGAGGTCGCCTCTCTTAACATATCTAAGATAATTGTTAGTCTTGATTCCCAACTCATGGTTTGTCAACTTAATAGTGTTTATGTTGTTCACAATCCAATATTGCTACGTTTCTATTTGAGGGTTCTTCATCTCGAGAGGTTTTTTACTTACATAGAATACCGATGCATATCAAGAGAACTTAATGTCATTACAAATTCATTAGAAATTTATATGTTGGATTAGCATCTCACACATAGACGAATATTCAAAATCACAAAGCACAAATAGAAACCATCACATCATTTGAAGGAAAAGTAGGTGAGAAAAAACTCATATATATATATATATATATATATATACATATATATATATATATATATAACAAAAGTGTGACATACATCATCAAAGACTACATTAAAGACAAGAGACTATACTTGTCTTCCTATACTACATTGTGCTCATGGTAACACATCATTTCTCTAGCTACTCGTTGCAACATATGGTTGAGACTCTTTGGCACACCCACTGTGTGCCTCTACAGGTGATAAGGAACATATTGTAATCTCATGGAGGGGACACCCATGGTAAGCCCCCTAAGATTCCTCTCTACCTCGTGGATCCCTCCGGCTCCACCACCTGCCTCTGTCGCTACCTATATATATATATATATATATATAACAAAAGTGTGCTATACATCATCAAAGACTACATTAAAGACAAGAGACTATACTTGTCTTCCTATACTACATTGTGCTCATGGTAACACATCACTGCTCTAGCTACTCGTTGCAACATATGGTTGAGACTCTTTGGCACACCCACTGTGTGCCTCTACAAGTGATAAGGCGCATATTGTAATCTCATGGAGGGGACACCCATGGTAAGCCCCCTAAGATTCCTCTCTACCTCGCGGATCCCTCCGGCTCCACCACCTGCCTCTGTCGCTACCTGAACACCATCGTGTCGTCCAAATGGTGACATCCTAGTTGGATATGCCATCCCTCAGTCTGCATGATGAAAAACAAATATTCTTAGATATCTCATTGTACCACACAAAAAAAACATATATCATAATAAAATCAAAAATACTTTAACAAGGTCACATTTTTTAATTTACCTGATGCATCCCATTGTGCCCCTTCAGGAAGAAATAAATCTACATTGCCTTTGAAATCCACCTCGACATAAGGGTAGTCTTCCACCATCACAATGTGTCTCCTCCATCATGTGAAGAAACCATCCATGAAAGAAAATGATGAAGGCTTGTTCCCTAACCGAGGTGAAAGGCTAGTCCACTATTCCATCATGAGCTCGGATACAGGATGCTCTATCAAAGTGACCTGTGGTTGCATCAAGGGTACTCGTTCCAGAAAGAACGATACTAAGAATGATCCATATTCAAATTTTGTTTGCCTTCCTATCCTACATCTTGAAATCTGATCCTTAACATTCGCCAAGAACCATGCACACCAGTTAAATATCTTTGGTTCGAGGAATTCGACCGCGTAACCTATTTGAGATTTGGAAGCTAGATGAGGACTGGTGCTTCCCACCAATTTGGTAATGGTGAATAGGATGGCTCACAAATAAGGGTCTCTTACATCCTTAATTGCAATCCTACCACTTTCCTTGTGGGATCCCAGCCTAAAACATTATGCAAGGTAATCATCAGTTTGCAGTGATGTGGTCCAATGGTCGGACAAGATGATGGGTTACCCCCTCTTAGAGAGCCCTATCGAAAAGTACCCATCCTCAAGATCAATCTCCAGAGTATGAGATCATACTTGGAAAACCTGTTTGTTTGCATCCCATAATCTTATCAGGTGTTCAAGGAGAAGCATATCCTTCCTCATGTTTTGGATCTTAAATTTTTTTAACAAGCCACAATTTTGAAGCGTTGCCCTTGTTTGACGGTCATGCAAAGCAACCATATCATCACTTCCATGCTCTCTTTCTTTCCACTCCAGCATATTGACTATAGAATACCTGCCAAACATCATTAAACATCATTAGTCAATATCCCAAATCAAAAATTGCTTTCTTCATGAGCAAAACAAGAAAAAAAAATTGTTTTGTGATGGTGCAACCTATGCAAGAGCACTATGGTCCCAAGATATAGCCTCCCCCCCCCCCCCCCCCCCCCCCCCCC